>JBBBDQ010000637.1:1410000-1837500 GCA_037127315.1 Ascarosepion bandense
GGGGCCTATCAAGAACACGGAGATGAACAGTGGGGGCACCAGACCATACATGGCAGTAATACTTCATGCACGGACGAATGGTTGATTTTTATATATGCAGGATGGTTTCAGGTGGGAAAAACATTCCTGGCCCGACACAGTGACCCAACCTTCCTAGCAGTGGATTTAGCTATTGACTCAACGTAGTGGTTCCACTTGAGATTAGAAGAGAGGGTAAGGCCGAGGAGGCGCAGGATATTGCTCTCGGGGAGACTCGCTTGGTCCATGCTTATGGGAGGCAGGAGAGGTTGCCTGTGATGATTTGACAGACATCAGCTTGGTCTTAGACGCATTGAAATTTACAAGCCACTTCTTACCCCAATTCACCACAGTGTAGATCCCTTTCAAGATCAGCAGCGAGATTATGTTTGTCCGTCACGCCGGGATTCTTTCTGATGCGGGAGCAAATTGTGGTATCATCTGCATAGATGCCTACCTGGCTCTTGATCTTGTCTGGGACGTCGTTTATGTAAATAAGGAAGAGCGTCGGGCCTAGGATAAAGCCCTGAGGGACACCAGCGTTTGTACAGTAGGATGTAGAGGCATGCCCATTCAGGACAACCTTCATTATGCGGTTATGTAGGAAAAATTGGATTAGATCATGCAATCGTCCGGTAAGACCGTAACCCCCGTAAGTTGCATAGAAGGCCAGCGTGTCAAACCCTGTCAAAATCCTTAGAGATGTCCAGAGCAACAGCAACACTCATCGAGGGCCTGGAGTATGTACTCTGTAATGGTCGTTAGCATGTCGGCCGTGGGTCTGGCAAAGCGGAAGACATACCGCCTGTCAGAGAAGAGTTTATGGGCAGTAAGATGCTGAACTATTTCAGCATTAATAATGGCCTCGAAAACCTTCCCGAAAATTGGTAGAAGGCTGATAGGGCGATAGTTGGATGGGTCTGAGGGTTCACCAGAGTTCTTAAATACAAGAACGACAGAATAGGACTTCCAGCATGAAGGAAAACAGGAAGCAGCATAAACGATCTCCCCGATGTAATAAGATCCCAAGTAGGCATATACGCGAACAACTCGTTTACTCTCGTCTCGATAAAAAATCTACCGACGCTGAAAAAGAAAACCTCGCTGCCAAGCTTGAAAAGACCCCCAATCTGTTGGCGGACTGGGGTAAGAAATGGCTCGTGAATTCCAAAATGAAGCTACTATTTATTAACCACCACAGACAATTGCTCATACCCCCATTAGCATGGATCAGTCTAGTCTCCCTGAAAGGAAAACACTGCACCTCCTCAGTTAACTCTCACAACACACCTCAAGTGGAATGACTATATATAATCCATAGCAAATTCCGCTGATAAGAAGGTCAGTCCTCTGTGCAGGGCCAGTAAGTTTTTCCCGTCTTAAACAATCCTGCATATATACAAATCTACCATCCGCCCGTGCATTGAATGTTGCTGCTATGTTTGGTCGGGTGCTCCTGCTATCCACCTAAGCGTCCTTGACAAAATCCAACGGAGAATCTGTAATGTAATAGATCCCGACTTGGCAGCTCAGATTTCTCACCGGCGCAATGTGGCTTCCATGTATCTCTTCTACAAACACTTTCGCGGCTTCTGCTCCGACGAACTTAGCTCACTGGTGCCTCCTATATATAAATTTACTCGAGCCACAAGATTAGCAAAGAGGTCTCGCCCTTTTACTGTGAAACCAATAAATTGTAAACGCGAATTCTATTCCAGTAGCTTCTTCTCTCGCACTTCCCGCCTGTGGAATTCCCTTCTATTTACTTGCTTTCCTGACAGTTTTAATCTCCAAGAATTTAAATGTAAAGTCAATAGTCATCTCCTATCTCACTAACTTGCAGCCTCTCATGCTCTTTTCTCCGTCCACTTCACTCTCGTCGGTATTCTTATCCTTCTCTTACCCATTTCCTGACACCCCCTGTAACCTGTCACTCTTTCTCATAACTTTCCTCCTATGTAACCCCTGCAAAACAGTGGCAGTAAAATACCTTGCTTGGGGCGACACGATAATAAAAAAAAAATCTATACTATTATAATGTGGATATAAAATGGGGGAATCAATTCTACATTTTAATCAATATATAAACTGATCCCTCACTTTATGACCACAACCAGCCTTCTCTTAACCACTTCCTAACACCCCCTATAACCTGTTACTCTTTCTCATAACTTACCTCCTGTGTAACCCGCTGCTCAACAGTGGCAGCAAAATACCTTGCTTGGGGCGGCATGATTATAAAAAACACTATATTTTAGAACATGCACAGATTACAGTCTACTACAAAATGTACATTTTGTTTCGACATTGAAAGAACAATGTCTCATCAGATAGTAAACGCTATTTTTTGAAGGGGGGTGGGAAAATTAGCTTCCTATGTTGGCAAATTTTGTGTGCGAGGTAAAGAGGGTAGAGAAAAGGAGAAAACAGAATTGGGGATTGTAAAGAGACATTGAACAAAAAGAGGAAAATGGGAGAGAAAGAGAGAGGTAAAAGAAACATGGTGAAAAGGCGCCAGGTTTAACAGTAGAAAATAAAGTATGGTCATCTACAGCCTTTGATGACCCGGCGTTTGGGTTTAACAAAGAGGAAGAAGTAAGAAAATTTATAGGTGGGAGGAAGTAAGAGAAGATGGGCAAAGAAGAGAGAGGTGTGCAAGACAGCATAATTGTCCAAGTTGTAGGGTTTTTTTAAATATTAAATATTAGGTTTAAATATTAAAAAAAAACTTTAATAACCTTCTACGCCTATGTACAGGGTTTCTCCCATCCTTTAAAAAAACGTTAAAAAAAATAAAATTATAGCCTTATACTTCACTAATACAGATATGTTTATCTACTACCAATTCCAGGCCAAAGTGTTTTTAAAAAAACATCTCTATCCACTGGGCCATGTGTCCTTAAGGACAAGAACAACTGAATTTTTGTAGACTTATAAACCATCATGGCCCAGTGGATATAGACGTTGGTTAGTTTCTGTGACTTGACCCAAAGAGTTGTGAGTTCAATTACCAGGCTACAGCAGTGATGAACAAGTAACTTTCAGGGTTAGAGGTAGATAACTCATGACTTCCAAAAGAGGCACTATTACGCAAGGAATAGAGTTCATATACCCCAATGATTGTAATAAAGGATGCGTTTCGAAATTCCTAGCACCTGAAGAAGGCCGGAGCGTACAACGGCTGAAACGTCGTACAAACGGCAACAAAGATGAAGAAAATAGTCCCAATAATATAAATACTCTAATGAATGTAGTGTGTCTGAACATTTGCCATGGAAAGAGCGATAGATTATTTAGAGACATGCTGGGTTAGGAATGTTAGCGTGTCACCCTGTAGACGTAGCCTAAGCTTTAAAAGTTTGAACTGGTAGAATTAATGAATGTAGCCCGTCTGAACATTTGCCATGGAAATAGCAATAGATTAGCGGGAAACTAGCAGTGTTTCCTCTGTGAAGAAACTTGTGTATGGGACCGTGAAACTTGTGTATGGGACCGTGTTGATAAGCATGAAGCTACTTCTGTTCATACTTACTAAATCTTCAAATATATCTTTTTGATGCACATGAATTGTAATGAGAGTCTCGAATTTCGTCCTTTCAAATTTTGTCAAATCCTTCATTGTCACATCAATCAGATCGTTTAATATTTCGCCAAATTTATTGTTTGTGGCTGCCATGATCTTTTTATCTCGTCGTGCCATACTAAGGGCATCTTCAGAATCCCGCGTCCATATCATCTGTAAACCCAACAGACCAATCTATAAAGAAAAGAAAACAGAAGGAACAAAAATAACAAACAAAAGACATTGATTGATAGATTTAAACAAGATTTGAGTTGAGATTTGAAAAAACAAAATTGTAAAAGAGTTGCTTACTTTTTACACGTCTTCTAATAACTTTATTTTTGTCTAATTTATTCTGATTATCTCTAAAAAAAAAAACCCAAAAAAAAAACGAAAAAACGTAAATTGCCATCTGCTATCTTCCACAATCCAAACGCAGTCAAATCAAGCCTTTATATGCAAAGCTTTTGATTTTTCGTAAATAATAAACTCAGCTCTAAAATATCAGTCATTTAAAAGCCACACGTGATACACGCTTGGACGATCATGTCTCTTTCAGAACATGACTGACCGGGCAGAAGATTATCCCGCAGTAGATTGTCATTACTTTCTGCGGTAGACTGGTTGCCGACCAAGGCTATAGAACACAATCTGTCCTATTTAACCCATAACTGGGAAGAAGAGACGGATTAATACCTTTCCCAAGGGTATTTGCGCGTAAGTGAATGCAACGAATTCAACTGGAATTCGAACTCGGCTCCCCGATTTCTCGTTCCGGGCCGATATCCACAACGTACATCCGCTCTGAAATGTATCGTAATGTAAACAAATGTAAAAAATTTTTAATTGGTTTAATGGATATTCGTATTTGAGTGCTCTGTTTTTAATAATTAAACAGTGTATTTATTTACATCTAAATAACAAATGAAAAATAAATCAATAAAATTTTTTTTGTAAATAAAAATGAGTCAATAAAGAACAAAACAAATAAGAAAATAAAAAATAAAAATAAATAATAAAAGTATTAATAAAATGTACTAGAAATAGGATTGCTATGTGATATCCAGCAGTGAATATTATTTGGCAGTCAATGTTGGAGGATCTCCCCACGGATGCGTAAAAATCTGGTGGCAACAGAAATGTGGTTCTACAGAAGGATTCTGAGAATTTCATAGGAATTTTCCATATCTTTCTTTTCTCTAATACTTTTACCAAACCTTCATTCTTTTTTATATATCCAACGAATTTCAGCTGCCTTTTCTTGATTCTGAGAATATTTTTTCTTTTTGTTGCTAATTACTTTAATCTAATCACTTCCCATTCATCTTTTATCCTTTCTTCAATAGCCCCTGTATCCAGGTTTTCTCTTACCGTAACCCACTGCACACTAGTGGCGCTCTCGACTTGTTTGGGATTAAATTATTAAATCAGTATTTACATTATTCGGGCTATTGTCCTCATCTTTCTTGCCATTTATACAACGTTTCGTACACTCCGACCTTCTTCAGGTTTCAGGCTAGGAATTTCGAACCAAACCTTTTATTACAATCACAATATGAACTCTATTCCTTGCCTAATGCCTCTTCTGGATTTATTTCCCTCTAAACCTGCAAGTTACTTGTTTACCACTGCCGTAGCCTGGTATAGAACTCACAACTCTTTGGGTCAAGTCACAGGAACTAACCAACGTTTATATCCAACTGGGTAATGCTTTAAGAACAACTGGATTTTGGGGCTTATAAACCTAATGTTCAGCAACCCTTTTTTACCAGAGTTCATATTGCAATTTTTGATGTTAATGGTTTTCTCTAGTATTTTTATGTTAATGGTTACATATAGACAAATACTAAAAAAAATAAGTACATTTTCGTTTACTAAACAAAAAGTAAAAGTTTTTAAAATGTTTAACATTATTATTATTATTATTATTATTATTATTATTATTATGTCATTTTTCATCATATTTCGATTTCTGCTTTGGTCTCACAACCAACCAAGTCTGCTGGGAGACCTTATGGCAGGTCGTGGCGTGTTGTTATAGCTCCATTTCATGTTTTTCTATCTTCCCTATCATCCCTAGCATTACATAGATAAAGTTTTCCTTAGTGTGTGGGCTGTACTTAATAAGGCAATTTTTTGTATATCTCTTAAGCTGGGGTTTCCAGGGATTCTTTCAATGTGTTGTTTTGTTCCATTTTTTATCATTCCAAGTGCACCTACTATCACTGGCACAACACTTGTTTTCAATTTCCACATTTTTTCTATTTCAATTTCCAGGTCTTTATATTTTGACAGTTTTTCCAAATTCCTTGATTGCTATGTTACAATCCGCTGGACAAGCCATATCAATTAATAGCCAAGTTTTCTCCTGGTTTTTAACAATAATGTCTGGCCTGTTTGCTTCAATTTTTCTGTCTGTGTAGATGGTGTAATCCCATAGAATGGTTACATCTTCTATTTCTGTAACCGGTGCTGGGTGATGTTCATACCAGTGTTTGTTTACAGATTTTCCATAATGCTTGCACATTGTCCAATGTAAATATTGCCCAACTCTATCGTGGAGCAAGTACAGAACAGCCTGAGATTAGGTGGTCTATTGTTTCTTGGTGTTTATCACAAAACCTGCATTTTAGATCCATATTATTATGCATAATATTTGCCTGAAAGTTTCTAGTGAAAAGACTTTGGTCTTGTGCTGCAAGAATAAAGCCTTCAGTTTCAGACTTTAATCCAGATGCACGTAACCATCGATGAGTATTAACTTTGTCAACATTGGATTTATTGGCACGTTCTGGATATTGGCCATGCAGAGGTTTGTCTTGCCAGCGTTGTTTCATCTGTTCAAGAGCTTTAACTTTGGCTTTCATTTTCATATTTTTTGCCGCAATAGTTGGTTCTTGGCCTCTGTTTTGCTTTTCTACAGAATCTGCTAAATGTAAATCTTGTTTGTATTTACTGCCTTCTTTTATTATTGAATATTTTTTCTTTCTTTCTTCATGTTGCCTTACTAATTGTATCATCCAATCTTTTGTTGTTTCTATATATGTTAGTAAGCCAATAGTTGTTGTCTTGTATGACAATTCCAGCTGAATATGACCTGAATATTATTATTATTATTATTATTATTATTATTATTATTTGTGCCACGTCTCTTCAGAACAACTTTCTATCTCCTGTGGTACTAAGCTTTTTTTTTCTTCTTTTTATAAGGCTCCCACTCCCGGGTCCACCAACCATTTGTCCAATCTAGTTAGATAAGCGGATTGCTGCCTTCCCTATCTTTTAAACTCTCCTTCCTCATAATGTGTCCAAAGAATTTCAGTGGTCCTAGGTAAATTGCAAGGCGTCTGATTGGGAGATTGGGTGAGAAGCATGAAACCACCTCTTAATTGGTGTTGTTCCCAGGTCCATCCTGAACCAGGGATGACAGTACATGTTAGGGTCCCAGGTATGGGAAAATAGTTAACCCCCAAACTGGGGTCAAAACATTATGAAAGTATAAAAATAGACTTCTATAGAAATATATACAAAAAAATAGACTTTTATAGAAAAATATACATTTTTGAAGGAAAATGTTACCAACAATACATTTTTAAAGAAAAAATTATTACCATGCTACATTTTTGAAGAAAAAAATATTCTCAGCAAAACATTTTTGATACAAAACTAGAAGACATTTTCAGTTTTTTTTTAAATAAAGAATAAAAACAAAAAAATTCATTAAAATCTGACTAAATCAATCTTCCCACTATAACTGAGCATGAAAAACATACATCAAAACCATACCTTGTTGGCATTAAATAACCCAGAGAGGTAGAGATGCCGTTAAACAAAACTCAAACTGAAGGAATTTCAGTTGTCTTTTATAGATTCTGAAAATAACTGCTCTTTCTGAAGCCAATTATTTCAATACTTCCTTGTTGCTTACTCACTCTGCCCATGAAATTCTCAGAATCCTTCTGTAGAACCACATTTCTGTTGCCTCAAGTTTTTTACTCACCCGTGGGGAGATCCTCCCAACATTGACTGCCAAATAATATTCACTGCTGGATATCACATAGCAATCCTATTCCTAGTACATTTTATTAATACTTTTTATTATTTATTTTTATTTTCTTGCTTTTCTCTTTATTGACTTATTTTTATTTTCATATTTGTTTTTTATTGATTTATTTTTAATTTTATACTTTTTGTTTTATTATTTGTTTAATACTTTAAACAAAATATTGTTTTAATGTTTTATTTTTATTTTCATATTTGTTTTATTCTTTACTGAATTTTTAATTTGGTTTATTTTTATTGTTTTGTTATTATTTTCTTATTTGTTTTATTCTTTATTCTTTTAATTTTGTTGTTTTTATTTTTATTATTACTGTTTCATTTTTATTAATATATTTTATTTTTTGAATTTGTTTTTTTTTTTGTTTGATTTTTAATACCAATGGAAAAGTACGTGTATGATGACTATTTACGCTCTCACACACTGACTGAGCACTCTGGAAGAATGGTAGACTTTGAAAAACAGTAGCTACTCTGGCATTTACATATCGTTCATTCAGCAATGAATTAGAACACTCTTAGCTACTGGGCGTGTATAATGATAATATACCGAGCGCCCGTAGCTCAGAGGTAGAATCGCCGACTGACGCCAATTCGGTCGGGTTTCAATCCTTGGTAACCAGCTGACTAACCGTAGTGATGAGCTGTGATGCAGCGAAACAGATCTGTCTGCAGATGACTATGTATATATATATATATATATATATATATATATATATATATATATATATACATGTTTCATTAAAAACGAACGACAAGGAAGATTTTTAAAAATAAATTAATTAATCAAAATCTTCCTTGGCGGTCGTTACAAAACATGTTTAATAGAAATATATATATATACAAAAATCTAGAGTGAGCCAAAACCTACCGCGGTTTCACACTACGGATCGTCAGGGCAAATACTTTTATTATTTATTTTTATTTTCTTGCTTTTCTCTTTATTGACTTATTTTTATTTTCATATTTGTTTTTTATTGATTTATTTTTAATTTTATATTTTTTGTATTCTTATTTGAAACCGCGGTAGGTTTTGGCTCACTCTAGATTTTTGTGTGTTATTGTATCTTTTCTTTCGTACTTTGTATGGAGCACTTTTTCTTGTGTTTGGTTCCGTTTGGGGTTTTTTCTTTACTGCGGAGTATTGAATGTTTTGTTCTTGTTCCGCGGGTTTCTTTTTTTTCTCCCCATTTATCCGACGTCTTAGTACACCGGATTGTAACGGATTTAGGTTCTGTTTGTTAATGGTTTTTTCGGAGGTTTATTTTAGTATAAATTTACGACCGACATACTTACAGAGTCTATGTAGTTATTATTATTATATATATATATATATATGTGTGTGTGTGTGTGTGTGTGTGTGTGTGTGTGTGTGTGTGTGTGTGTATATATATATACATATAATATATACATATATATCTTTAAGGTTTCTTGATTCAAATTTGCTTACCTGAGCTGGGAAAACATTTTCAAACTCCATTAAGTCAAACGTCGGATCAGAAATGGAAAACGCACATTGTTTAATGACTCCATGTACCGAACGACGTGAGATTTTCAATAGTTCTCCAAGCCATACTTCCACGTTACCCTAAAATAAAATGTCATCAGTCAATACAAAGCCATAAAGCAAACGTTTATATGCTGATATTAATCTTTAGACAAGTTTATTTTCCCAACTTCTAGGATATATCCGTAGATTTTTATAAATGCTTGGATATATACAGAGTGTCTTCCCGCGCCCAAGAAATTAACTTCATTTAAAATGTTAATATCCGAGGAACTACATATTTCTGACAAAAGAAATTAAAAAGGCTTCATTTTGAACAATATAAGATTTATTGTTTTTTGATTTTTTTTACTGTCATTGATGCGCAGGAGATTACATAGGAGGAACGTGATGAGAAAGAGGGACAGGTTATAGGGGGTACCAGGAAGAGGGTAAGAGAAGGGTGAGAATACGGATGTGATGAGAGTGGAGTGGACAGAATAAAGAGCATAAGAGTCAGTGAGATAGGAGATGACTATTGACCTTACATTTAAATTCTTGGAGATTGTATCTGTCAGGAAAGCAAAGGGAATTCCACAGGCGGGAAGTGCCAGAAAAGAGGCTGATAGAGTAGAAGTTGCCGTTGCATTTTATTGGTTTCACTATAAAAAGATGGGACCTAGTTGCTAGTCTAGTAGCTCGAGTAAATTCATACATAGAGATCACCAATGAGCTAAGTTCATTGGAGCAGAAGCCGTGAAAGTATTTGTAGAAGAGACACTGGGAAGCCATATTACACCGGTGAGAAAGTGACTGCAGCTGAGCTGCCAAGTCGCGATCGATCACATTACAGATTCTCCGTTGGATTTTGTCAAGAACCCCGAGCCGAATAGCAGTGGCACCCGACCAGATGTAGCAACAGTATTCAGTAAACGGGCGATTGGTAGATTTATATATGTGCAGGATGGATTCAGACGTGAAAATCTTCCTGGCCCTACACAGTGAACCGACCTGCTTAGCAGCAGATTTAGCTATGGATTCGATATAGTCATTCCACTTAAGGTCTGCTGAGAGAGTTAGGCAGAGCAGGTGAAGTGTTTTGCTTTCAAGGAGGCTAGCCTGATCCATGCTAATGGGGGGTAAGAGCGATTTTCTATGATGGTTAACAGATAGTCGAACAAGATATTCAAAGAGATGTAAATTTTATAACTAATTTCACAAAGCTCTGTTCAGTATACACACCACCTGTGACATGAAGCACGTCAAGTCGGTAGTCCAGCTCCTGTCAAATACGCTGTAGCATAACTTGCGTAACATTCTGCACCGCCTCAATGATTTTTTGCTTAAGTTGATCCTGGCTTATATAAACCTGTTTATCTAGTTGATCTAGGCTTATATAAACCTGTTTGTTTGTTTTTTTCAAATAGCCCCATAGAAAAGAATTACAAGTGTCAAGTCACGTCAGATGAACTTAATGGCCATTTCAAGTACACATTGTCATTAACACAGGCATGCCCGACCAATCTTCCTGCTAGATTCTCATTGAGATAAGTCAACTTAGTTTTTATGCATTTTGTTAAAAGTTGAGATCATTTGAGCGAGAAGTGTCTAATGTTATTAGACTAAAAACTGATGTCAATTCTGGGAACACCCTGTATATGCTCTGTAAAGCTAATTTGTAAATCTCCTGGCGTGTATACGCCATACTTTCGGCCTTGTGCTTTATTTAAACAACCCATTTGGGGGCTTCGATGTGGTGTAATAGCAAACTTGCTTCGGTAGATTAATTACGACAGGATAGTGAGTTCAACCCTCGTTGGATACCCATGCTTTCGGACTTTGCCACACGTAAGCCAGGCTTACTAAATCGATGTGGCGTAAAAGTAAGATTTTCTTGATAGATCAATACAATTGAGTATTGAGTTCGATTTCTACACCTTCGGCCTTGTGTTATATCTAAGCTACACTTAGAAAATCATTTTGGCACTTTGATTGGTTTTAATGCTTATCTACGACTGAGTAGTCAATTCAGTACTCACTGGGAGCTCTTTACATTCGGCCTTGTGTTACATCTTAGCTACACTTAGAGCATCACTAGACATATTCTTATTGTTCATTCTTCCTTTCGTTGCTTCCTACACAAATACACAGAATAAATCACTAATTTCAAAGCCGCCGCTTCATGGAAACCGTTAATAAATTTGGCTTGATTCAATAGCTCTTACTCCTCTACGGTCAATGTATACAAAAACGAATACAAAAAATAACGACTTACTTGAGCAGTGACAGACTCGTCAAGTACAATGGTCTCTCCTTCCTGGGAATTAACGGCAAGTATTTTGTCGTAGTATTTTTCATCAAAGGTTACGGTTTTCGTATTGTCAAAAATGCTTAGTAAATGAGCCTGAAGATCAAGGAAAATATTAGAGGCTGTAGAAAGCGTAAATTAATTTAGTAAGCGTTATTTAATGTCGTGTGATTAATACAAAACACATCCAAATGCTTATTCGCAATGTTATTATCGTTCATTCCACTTAGAATTACAAGTGAAATCAAATTTGCCCTCTCACTGAACAAACTAGTAATTTGGGAAATTTGTCCGTAAATATAAAATTATCGACCGCAACATTTATTCTTTTAATGCCCCGTAATACTGAAAATATTGAACTTTAAGAGAAATTTACACCATTTGCAAGAGGAGGAAATATATAAATCTGCCCTCTCACATAGTCCCATAGAAAAAAATCAAAATGTTTCAAGTCACGTCAGGTGAACTTGGTGGCCATTTCAACTGCATATTGCTATTAACACTGGCACACCCGACCCATCTTACTGGTAGATTCTCACTGAGATAAGTCTGCACAAACAACTTAATTTTTACACATTCTGTTAATATATCCTTCTGATGAACATAAATTGTGATGAGAGTCTCGAATTCGTCCTTTCAAATTTTATTAAATATTTAATTATCACATCAATCAGATCGTTTCATATTTCGCCAAATTGTTTGTGGCTGCCATGTTCTTTTTATCTCGTCGTGCCATATTAAGGGCATCTTCAGAATCCCGGGTCCATATCATCTGTAAGCCCAACAGACCAATCTAAAAAAAAAAAAAGATTTCGATGTAGTGTGACTGGGTGGTGGGTTCGACCCTCGCTGGGTGATCTATGCCGTTAGGACTGTTGTCCTCATCTTTATTGCCATGTTTACGATGTTTCGACCGTTGTAATCTCCGGCCTTCTTCAAGTTCTAGAAATTTTGAACCGAAACTTTTTATTTCGATTACTTGGGTATATCATTCTCATTCCATGGCCTACTGGATATAGACTTTGGTTAGTTCCAGTGACTTGACTCAAAGAGTTGTGAGTTCAATTCTTGGTTACAGAAAAAAAAAACTTCGATGTGGTGTGATAGCAAGCTTGTTTCGGTAGTTTAATTACGACTGGGGAGTGAGTTCCACCCTCGCTGGGTGATCTCTGCCGTTAGGACTTGTCTATATTTCTGAGATGAGGTAGTATTTACAGTATTTACATTATTCGGACTATTGTCCTTGTCTTTGTTGCCATTTGTACGACGTTTCCGCCGTTGTAAACAAAAGGTCATTGGCATTTTGTAATGTTTTAAACGTAAGGTCACTGGCTTTTTGTATTGTTTTAAACGTAAGATTACTGGCTTTTTGTAATATTTTAAACGTAAGGTTACTGGGTTTTTTTTATATGTTTTTAATGTTTTAAACTTAAGGTCACTAGCTTTTTGTATTGTTTTAAACGTCAGATTACTGACTTTTTGTATTATTTTAAACGCAAAGTCATTGCCTTTTTGTATTGTTTTAAACGTAAGATTACTCGCTTTTTGTATTATTTTAAACGTAAGGTCACTGGCTTATTGTAATGTTTTATACATAAGATTACTGACTTTTTGTATTATTTTAAACGTAAGGTCACTAGCTTTTTGTAATGTTTTAAACGTAAGATTACTGACTTTTTGTATTATTTTAAACGTAAGGTCACTGGCTTTTTGTATTGTTTTAAACGTAAGGTTTACTGGCTTTTAGTCTGCGTTCACATCACCGGCAAACCATCGAAATGTCTGATGACTAATGATTCTACAATTGCAATATACTAAGAAGATATTCAAATCTAGAACTCACTTGTATTGTGTGGGAATCGCTGGCTTGTCCTAGAATTTCGAGAAGAGCAGGATCTGACACAAAAAAGAAACGAGGGAAGACAAGTCTTTTCTTTTCCAAATAACCTGTCAAAGACTTTTGACATATTTCCAACTGTTCCAACAGGTAAGGCAGTTGCTGGTTGATGACATCATCCCCAACGCAACAAGCGATCACATTTGGATTCTCGTGAGCATGCTGCATGATTCTGATCCAGGATTTATCAATATTGCTAAATCTCTTAGCTTCCTGAAAAGAAAAACAATCAAATATAAAGTAGGTTATAATATTCTTTTGAACTAAAAAGCAATAACAATTATGAAACAGTAAATAGCTTTTCAGGCGCAAATAGCGAAACGTTTGTCCATTTTAAAAACAGATAGAAACCAAAATATATATATATATATATATATCTCCAATGTTTTTGTTTACCTAATGTTTTTATATATACTAGTTTTAACCTGTGAAAATTTTACGGTTTTCTTATTTTAATATTCTGATGAATCCTAATTCTTTAGTTAATGATTTAATGGCAAATTCTATGACAATAAAATATCTGTAGAACTTCCCTTATTGCATAATTAAATATTTGAACTTTAACAAAATATTACAAAATTAAATATTTGAACTTTAACAAATTATTGCAATAACAACAGTCATAAATATAAAGTTCTGTCTCTTTTCTTCGTTCATATTATTCCTTAGGCTTGCATTCATTCTCTGTTACTTTTACGGATAAATTGTCTCTCTTCTGATCGTATTCTTTCTCGTCTTCTTCTCTGCCGTTTTCTTGCTGCCTCTCTTTGTTGTCTCATTTTTTTCTTCCATTTCAATTATTTTCTCAGGAAATATAATGCATTTACAAAATACATTTAATTTCGTTCATTACCGCAAAAGCGTGACACACGTAGGTAACTAGGTAGGTAGTAACTGTATTATAATATAAAAAATTCGACTTGCTGTGTGATTCACAGCGAGAATTAAAGGAGCAATTGGATAAAATAAATAAAAATAAACGGATGAAAGTATTTTTTTTAGTTGAAGGTGAATCAAGATAAAGACAGCCCAAAAAAAACAAACTTGAAATTATTATTTAAAACACCAAAACGCTATAAGAACAATAATAATCCCCCCCTCACTCTCTCTCTCTCTCTCTCTCTATATATATATATATATAACAGATGATATAATTCTCTTTTCGTTTGATATTTCCTGTTCAACGTTTTTTTTCATTTACCATACGTTCCTATGTTTAATCTTTTGTGTCTGTGTGTGCGTTCATATAACTTTCTAGAGCGTGACACAGGTAGATAGTACGGTATTAATATATAGATAAAAAACGTTAATTTTTTTTTTTAGCTTCTAAAACACTGCTCCAACGACCTTAGCTTACTGGTGCCTACTCCACACCCTTTTTCACTTAAATCAAGCAAATGCAATCTCTACTTCTACTCCACCAGCTTTTCTCGCACTTTCCGTCTGTGGAACTCCCTTCCATGATTGCTACAATCTCCAAGAATTTAAATGCAATGTCAATTCCCATCTCTTATTCCCTTGACTCCAGTCTTTCTCTCGTCCTTTCCCCATCACCTCGTGTATCTTGTTCTTTTTCTTTCTCACTCTGCTCTCGCAACTGTCTTCACACCGGTATTTTCATCCTTCTCTTGCCCTTTATCCGACACCCTCTGTAACTGGTTCGTCTTTCTCTTCTATCTTCTCCTGTTTAAACTTTCACGCTTATGTAGCCCCCTGCGCACCAGTGGCGGTATCGCCTTGCTTGGGGTAAAAAGATTGAAATAATTTATATAATGTTTATATTTATTGTACTTTTAATGAAATTGCAGCACAAAGCCGAAGAGAAAGTGGGTAAGGATGATCGTCTCCGTCTCCATGGAGGTAAGAATTCAGGAAAGGGACTAGCGTAAGATCGGCAGATAGGCAATCTAAGCGTACGAGAACAAGTTGCCATCATTCCTCTGTCTGTCAAGCCCTCGTTTTCCGCAGGGGATGATGTGGGGAGAAGTGTATGTGCCACAGAGTGGTGACTCTTGTATCACTTCAGACAATTCGTAGCCATTACTTTTATGCTAAAAGATTTTTCTTCTCGCTAATCTTCCATAAGTTAAATAATCTGTGTGTGACTCCACCTTATGTTAGTAGAGCACAAAACAGCTTAGCCTTTAATCTGAACATAAAATGAATTTGCTGGAAGTCTTTTATACTATTAAGCAATTAGGTTTACAATTTACACAATAATTTTTAAAAGCCTATCATAAATATTATATATTGGTTTTTAATTTTTAATTCCAATTTTCAAAACTGTCATATGTAAGTAATGTTTCTGTTAATATTTTTTCATCGTGTTTGTAAAGAAATCATTTATATAGAATCCATTTGCAAGTTAGAAAATCTACAAGGTTCGTACTAATAAGTATGGTTTTTTGTTGCCTTCTTCATAGATTCCTTTTCTTTATTATGTAGGAATTGTTATGACTTCTTGGGAAAGATAGTGGCGTGGTTTCCTATTGACTTCTCCATAAATTCATTTCCTTTATTATATGTGAATTGTTCTCCTTTCTAGGTAATTAAAATGCGGTGGTTTCCTGTTGCCTTCTCCATAGATTCCTTTTCTTTATTATGTAGGAATTGTTATGACTTCTTAGGAAAGATAGTGGCGTGGTTTCCTATTGACTTCTCCATAAATTCATTTCCTTTATTATATGTGAATTGTTCTCCTTTCTAGGTAATTAAAATGCGGTGGTTTCCTGTTGCCTTCTCCATAGATTCCTTTTCTTTATTATGTAGGAATTGTTATGACTTCTTAGGAAAGATAGTGGTGTGGTTTCCTATTGACTTCTCCATAAATTCATTTCCTTTATTATATGTGAATTGTTCTCCTTTCTAGGTAATTAAAATGCGGTGGTTTCCTGTTGCCTTCTCCATAGATTCCTTTTCTTTATTATGTAGGAATTGTTATGACTTCTTAGGAAAGATAGTGGCGTGGTTTCCTATTGACTTCTCCATAAATTCATTTCCTTTATTATATGTGAATTGTTATCCTTTCTTGGGAAATATAATGAGGTGGTTTCCTGTTGCCTTCTCCATAGATTCCTTTTCTTTATTATGTAGGAATTGTTATGACTTCTTAGGAAAGATAGTGGCGTGGTTTCCTATTGACTTCTCCATAAATTCATTTCCTTTATTATATGTGAATTGTTATCCTTTCTTGGGAAATATAATGAGGTTTTTTTCTTGTTGCCTTCTCCATAGATTCCTTTTCTTTATTATGTAGGAATTGTTATGACTTCTTAGGAAAGATAGTGGTGTGGTTTCCTATTGACTTCTCCATAAATTCATTTCCTTTATTATATGTGAATTGTTCTCCTTTCTAGGTAATTAAAATGCGGTGGTTTCCTGTTGCCTTCTCCATAGATTCCTTTTCTTTATTATGTAGGAATTGTTATGACTTCTTAGGAAAGATAGTGGCGTGGTTTCCTATTGACTTCTCCATAAATTCATTTCCTTTATTATATGTGAATTGTTATCCTTTCTTGGGAAATATAATGAGGTGGTTTCATGTTCACGCCTTCTCCATAGATTCCTTTCTTCTTCTTCTTGGGGTATTCATTTATTGGGAAAGATAGTGGTGTGGTTTCCTATTGACTTCTCCCTGAATGTTCCTTTATTATGTGTGGTGTTATCCTTTCTTGGGAAATATAATGAGGTGGTTTCCTTTCTTTCCTTCTCTGTAAATTCTTTTCTTTATTGTGTAGGGAATTGTTATGATTCTTGGAAAAATGATGGTGTGGATTTTCTAATGACTTCACTCCATAGTTGTTTTATTATTATGTGGTCCCACATACTTTCTTGAAATAATGAGGTGGTTTCTGATACCTTCTCATGAAGTTTCCTTTTCTTTATTATGTAGGAATTGTTGCATGGAATTTCTATTAGGAAAAGATAAAGTGGTGTGGTTTTACAATACCAGAAAAACTGCTCCATGAATTCATTTCCTTTATTATGTATTGATTGGTATCCTTTCTAGGTAGTAAAATGCGGTGGTTTCTCTTTGCTTCTCCATAGGTTAGCACTGCTTTATTATGTGAGGTGTTAGCAACTTCTTGAGAAGAGATGACGTGGTTTTCTATAAACATCTATAAATTATTTCCTTTATTATCTTAACAGATTCGTATCGCCATAAGTAATTAAAAATGGTGGTTTCCTGTTTCTGTGTCCATGAGATTCTTTTTCTTGCCCTGGCTATGTAGGAATTGTGACAGGAAAAGATAGTGGTGTGGTTTCCTATGACTTCTCCACTCTGATTATTTCCTTTATTGTCTGAATTATTTTCTCCCTTTCTAGAGTAATTAAATGGAAGTGGAACTTCTGTTTGTCTCACATGAATTCTACACTTTCTTTATGTGTGAATTTATTGCTGTTTCATAGAAAAAATGTGTGGTTTCTATTGACTTCTCCATGGTGTTTATTATATATATTGAATTATTTATCCTTCTTGGGAAATATAATGAGGTGGTTTCCTGTTACCTTCTCCATAGATTTTATTTTTCTTTATTATGTGAATTATTGTTTATGACTTCTTAGGAAAGGAATAGTGGTGTGGTTCTATTGACTTCTCCATAAATTCATTCTTTATTATATGTGGTGCTATCCTTTCTTAGGAAAATATAATGAGGTGGTTTCTGTTGCCTTCTCCTGGAGTTATTTTTCTTTATTATGTGGGTATTGGCGGCTATTGGGAAAACACTGGCCGTGGTTTTCTGTGTTCCTCCATAGTCATTTCATTGTTATGTCTTGAATTCATTGTCACTTTCTTGGAAGCCATAAACTGGTGGTTCCTCTTGCCTTCTCCACGGAGTATGCTCTTGCTGGTGAGGAGTGTTATGAAACTGCTTAGGAAAAGATAGTCGGTTTCCTATAAACTTCTCCTTGATTCATTTCTTTGTTCTGAATTTATTTCATGTCCTTTCTCTGATGATGTTTGAGTGGTTTCCTGTTGTGTCTCACTTAAGATTCCTTTTCCTTTGTTATGTGGGAGCCATTTATGACTTCATAGGAAAAGATAGTGACGGTTTCCTATTGACTTTATCCCGCAGTATTTCCTTTATTGTGGAATTGTTATCTTTCTTGAGAAATGGTGAGGTGGTTTCCTCTTTGCCTTCTCCATAGATTTGCTTTTGTGTAGAGATCGTTGTTCTTCGAAAGAATGGTGGTGGTGGTTTCCTGTTCTGACTTCTCCATAGCTAGCTTTCCTTCCTTCATCGCTATTGTGAATTGTTGCCTACGCCTGGCAGAAATATATTGGGAGTTGGTTCTGTTTGCCTTCCATATGGATTCCTTTCTTTTGTTATGTGGAGAAATGTTCTTTGTTTCAGGAAGAATGGTGGTGTGGTTTTCTGTTATATCGGTTGTTTTCCTTTGTTCTGTAAATTGTTATTCAGCACTGTGCAGAAGATATGTTGAGGTGGTTTCTGTTTCCATATGCTCAGGAATTCCTTTCCTTTGTATGTGGAGGTGGTATGATTTCTTCAGGAAAAGATAGTGGTGTGGTTTTTGCCTATTGACTTCTCTCTTGATTGTTTTTGTACTGTTAATATGAATTGTTATCTTCTCGATGGTGTAAAAATGCAGTGGTAGTTCCCATTTGCATGCTCTGTAATTCTTTCTTTATTATGTGAGGTGATGTAGGCAGAAAGATAATTGGCCGTGGTTTCCTCTTGGGCTTTTACTCATAAATTCATTTCCTTGTGTATATGTGGGTGTTATCCTTTCTAGGTAATTAAAATGGTGGTTTCCTGTTGCCTTCTCCATAAATTCCTTTTCTTTCAGTAGGAATTGTTGTATTATACAGGAAAGATAGTGGCGTGGTTTCCTAATGACTTCTCCATAAATTCATTTCCTTTATTATATGTGAATTGTTATCCTTTCTAGGTAATTAAAATGCAGTGGTTTCCTGTTGCCTTCTCATAGAGATTCCTTTCTTTATTATGTAGAATTGTGCAGCTTCTGGAAGATAGTGTGATTTCTATTGACTTCTCCATAAATTCATTTCCTTTATTATATGTGGATGCTAACTCCAACTGGAAATAAATGGTGGTTTCCTGTTACCTTCTCCCTGATTCTTTTCTTTATTATGTGAGATGGTTTTATGACTTCTTAGGAAAGATAGTGGTGGTTTCCTATTGACTTCTCATAATTGTTTCCTTTGTATATGGCAATTCATTATCCTTTCTTGGAAATATATTGAGGTGGTTTCCTGTTGCCTTCTCCACACTTGAATTCCTTTTCTTTATTATGTAGGAATTGTTATGACTTCTTAGGAAAGATAGTGGTGTGGATTCTATTGACTTCTCCATAATTCATTTCCCCTTTGTCTCTTTGAATTATTTATCTTTCTTGGAAATATAATAGAATTGTTTTCCTGTCCTGCCTTCTCTCCATAGTTCTTTTTCTTTATTATGTAGGAATTGTTATGATTTCTTAGGAAGAATAGAACAGTTTCTCCTTGACTTCTCATAAATTCATTTTCCTTTATTATATGTGAATTATTTATCCTTTCTAGGTAATTAAAATGCGGTGGTTTCTGCTGCCTTCTCCATAGATTCCTTTTCTTTATTATGTAAAATTGTTATGACTTCTTAGAAAGATAGTGGTGTAGTTTCTATTGACACTCCATAGAGTGTTTCCTTTATTGTATGTGAGATTACATTCCTTTCTAGGTAATTAAAATGCGGTGGTTTCCTGTTGCCTTCTCCATAGATTCT
Source organism: Ascarosepion bandense (assembly GCA_037127315.1). Taxonomy (NCBI): domain Eukaryota; kingdom Metazoa; phylum Mollusca; class Cephalopoda; order Sepiida; family Sepiidae; genus Ascarosepion; species Ascarosepion bandense. The sequence continues at coordinate 1,430,077 of JBBBDQ010000637.1, forward strand.
TTTCTTTTGTGTATGAATTGTTATGACTTCTTGGGAAAGATAGTGGTGTGGATTCCTATTGACTTCCATACAGTTGTTCCTTTCCTTATATGTGAATTGTTATCCTTTCTTCAGAAATATAATGATTGGTTTCCTGTTAGCATACTACTTGGAGTTCTTTTTCTTTATTATGTAGGAATTGTTATGACTTCTTAGGAAAGATAGTGGTGTGGTTTCCTATTGACTTCTCCATAAATTCATTTCCTTTATTATATGTGAATTGTTATCCTTTCTTGGGAAATATAATGAGGTGGTTTTCTGTTGCCTTCTCCATAGATTCCTTTTCTTTATTATGTAGGAATTGTTATGACTTCTTAGGAAAGATAGTCTTAGCTAGTTTCCTATTGACTTCTCCATAAATTCATTTCCTTTATTATATGTGAATTGTTATCCTTTCTTGGGAAATATAATGAGGTGGTTTTCCTGTTGCCTTCTCATAAATTCCTGCCTTTTAATATGTAAAATGTTATGACTTCTTAGGAAAGATAGTGGTGTGGTTCTATTGACTTCTCCATAAATTCATTTCCTTTTATTATATGTGAATTATTATCACTGAAATATAATGGGGTGGTTTCCTGTTGCCTTCTCCAAAGATTCCTTTCCTTTATTATGTGGAATTGTTACTGATTTCTTAGGAAAGATAGTAGGTGTGGTTTCCTATTGACTTTCTCCATAAATTCATTTCCTTTATTATATGTGAATTGATACATTATCCTTTCTAGGTAATTAAAATGCGGTGGTTTCCTGTTTGCCTTCTCCATAGATTCCTTTCCTTTCTTAATAAGAATTCATTGTGACTTCTGGAAAAGATAGTGGCATTGGTTTCCACCTATGACTTCTCCATAAATTCATTTCCTTTATTATATGTGAATTGTTATCCTTTCTAGGTAATTAAAATGCGGTGGTTCCTGTTGCCTTCTCCATAGATTCCTTTTCTTTATGTAGAATTGTTATGACTTCTTAGGAAAGATAGTGGCGTGGTTCCTATTGACTTCTCCATAAATTATATTTCATTGTATATGTGAATTGTTATCCTTTCTGATAATTAAAAATGCAGTAGTTTCCTGTTGCCTTCTCCATAGATTCCTTTTCTTTGCTGTAGGAATTGTTATGACTTCTTAGGAAAGATAGTGGCGTGGTTTCCTATTGACTTCTCATACAATTCATTTCCTTTATTATATATGAATTATTATCCTTTCTTGGGAAATACAATGGTGGTTTCTGCTTGCCTTCTCCATAGATTTCTTTTCTTTATTATAGATTATTTATGACTTCTTAGGAAAGGTATTTGGTTTCCTATTGACTTCTCCATAAATTCATTCTTTATTGTATGAATTGTTATCCTTTCTTGGGAAATATAATGAGGTGGTTTCCTGTTGCCTTCTCCATAGATTCCTTTTCTTTATTATGTAGGAATTGGTATGACTTCTTAGAATAGTGGTGTGGTTTCCTATTGACTTCTCCATAAATTCATTTCCTTTATTATATGTGAATTGTTATCCTTTCTTGGGAAATATAATGAGGTGGTTTCCTGTTGCCTTCTCCATAGTTAACCTTTGTATGTAGGAATTATTTATGATTTCTTAGGAAAGATAGTGAATTTATTGGTTTCTATTGACTTCTCTGTAAATTCATTTCTTTATTATATGCTGAATTGTTATCCTTTCTAGGTAATTAAAATGCAGTGGTTTCCTGTTGCCTTCTCCATAGATTCCTTTTCTTTATTATGTAGGAATTGTTATGACTTCTTAGGAAAGATAGTGGTGTGGTTTCCCTATTGACTTCTCCATAAATTCATTTCCTTTATTATATGTGAATTGTTCTCCTTTTCTAGGTAATTAAAATGCGGTGGTTTCCTGTTGCCTTCTCCATAGATTCTTTTCTTTCTTAACCTTGGTATTTAAAACTTCTTGGGAAAGATAGTGGTGTGGTTTCCACCAAACTTCTCCATAAATTCATTTCCTTTATTATATGTGAATTGTTATCCTTTCTTTAGGAAATATAATGAGGTGGTTTCCTGTTGCTTTCTCCATAGATTCCTTTTCTTTATTATGTAGGAATTGTTATGACTTCTTAGGAAAGATAGTGGTGTGGTTTCCTATTGACTTCTCCATAAATTCATTTCCTTTATTATCTGTGAATTATTTATCAACAATGGGAAATATAATGAGGTGGTTTCCTGTTGCCTTCTCCACAGATTCCTTTTCTTTGCATCATGTACAGATTATTTATGACTTCTTAGGAAAGATAGTGGCGTGGTTTCCTATTGACTTCTCCATAAATTCATTTCCTTTATTGTCTGAATTGGTATCCTTTCACAAGTGAATACGTACGGTGGTTTCCTGTTTGCCTTCTCCATAGATTCCTTTTCTTTATTATGTAAGGAATTGTTATGACTTCTTAGGAAAGATAGTGACGTGGTTTCTATTGACTTCTCCATAAATTCATTTCCTTTGTTATGAATTGTTATTAACTGCTTGAAATATAATGAGGTGAGTTTCTGTTGCCTTCTCCACGTTCTTTTCTTTGTGTATAGGAATTGGTATGACTTCTTAGGAAAGATAGTGGTGTGGTTTCCTATTGACTTCTTCATAAATTCAATTTCCCTTTGTATATGGCAATTGTTTAATGCTATTTAGAAATACTATTGGTGGTTTCCTCTTGCCTTCTCCATAGATTCCTTTTCTTTATTATGTAGGAATTGTTATGACTTCTTAGGAAAGATAGTGGTGTGGTTTCCTATTGACTTCTCCATAAATTCATTTCCTTTATTATATGTGAATTGTTCTCCTTTCTAGGTAATTAAAATGCGGTGGTTTCCTGTTGCCTTCTCCATAGATTCCTTTTCTTTATTATGTAGGAATTGTTATGACTTCTTGGGAAAGATAGTGGTGTGGTTTCCTATTGACTTCTCCATAAATTCATTTCCTTTATTATATGTGAATTGTTATCCTTTCTTGGGAAATATAATGAGGTGGTTTCCTGTTGCTTTCTCCATAGATTCCTTTTCTTTATTATGTAGGAATTGTTATGACTTCTTAGGAAAGATAGTGGTGTGGTTTCCTATTGACTTCTCCATAAATTCATTTCCTTTATTATATGTGAATTGTTATCCTTTCTTGGGAAATATAATGAGGTGGTTTCCTGTTGCCTTCTCCATAGATTCCTTTTCTTTATTATGTAGGAATTGTTATGACTTCTTAGGAAAGATAGTGGCGTGGTTTCCTATTGACTTCTCCATGAATTCATTTCCTTTATTATATGTGAATTGTTATCCTTTCTTGGGAAATATAATGAGGTGGTTTCCTATAGCCTTCTCCATAGATTCCTTTTCTTTTATTATGTAGGAATTGTTATGACTTAGGAAAAGAGCAGTGGTGTGGTTTCCTATTGACTTCTCCATAAATTCATTTCCTTATTATATGTGAATTGTTATCCTTTCTTGGGAAATATAATGAGGTGGTTTCCTGTTGCCTTCTCCATAGATTCCTTTTCTTTATTATGTAGGAATTGTTATGACTTCTTAGGAAAGATAGTGGTGTGGTTTCCTATTGACTTCTCCATAAATTCATTTCCTTTATTATATGTGAATTGTTATCCTTTCTAGGTAATTAAAATGCGGTGGTTTCCTGTTGCCTTCTCCCCATAGATTCTTTTCTTTATTATGTAGGAATTGTTATGACTTCTTGGGAAAGATAGTGGCGTGGTTTCCTATTGACTTCTCCATAAATTCATTTCCTTTATTATATGTGAATTGTTATCCTTTCTTGGGAAATATAATGAGGTGGTTTCCTGTTGCCTTCTCCATAGATTCCTTTTCTTTATTATGTAGGAATTGTTATGACTTCGGGAAAGATAGTGGCGTGGTTTCCTATTGACTTCTCCATAAATTCATTTCCTTTATTATATGTGAATTGTTATCCTTTCTAGGTAATTAAAATGCGGTGGTTTCCTGTTGCCTTCTCCATAGATTCCTTTTCTTCTTTATTATGTAGGAATTGTTATGACTTCTTAGGAAAGATAGTGGCGTGGTTTCCTATTGACTTCTCCATGAATTCATTTCCTTTTATTATATGTGAATTGTTATCCTTTCTAGGTAATTAAAAATGCGGTGGTTTCCTGTTGCCTTCTCCATAGATTCCTTTTCTTTATTATGTAGGAATTGTTATGACTTCTTAGGAAAGATAGTGGTGTGGTTTCCTATTGACTTCTCCATAAATTCATTTCCTTTATTATATGTGAATTGTTCTCCTTCTAGGTAATTAAAATGCGGTGGTTTCCTGTTGCCTTCTCCATAGATTCCTTTTCTTTATTATGTAGGAATTGTTATGACTTCTTAGGAAAGATAGTGGCGTGGTTTCCTATTGACTTCTCCATAAATTCATTTCCTTTATTATATGTGAATTGTTATCCTTTCTTGGGAAATATAATGAGGTGGTTTCCTGTTGCCTTCTCCATAGATTCCTTTTCTTTATTATGTAGGAATTGTTATGACTCTTAGGAAAGATAGTGGTGTGGTTTCCTATTGACTTCTCCATAAATTCATTTCCTTTATTATATGAATTGTTATCCTTCTTTGGGAAATATAATGAGGTATCTCTCGTTGCCTTCTCCATAGATTCCTTTTTCTTTATTATGTAGGAATTGTTATGACTTCTTAGGAAAGATAGTGGTGTGGTTTCCTCTATTGACTTCTCCATAAATTCATTTCCTTTATTATATGTGAATTGTTATCCTTTCTTGGGAAATATAATGAGGTGGTTTCCTGTTGCCTTCTCCATAGATTCCTTTTCTTTATTATGTAGGAATTGTTATGACTTAGGAAAGATAGTGGTGTGGTTTCCTATTGACTTCTCCATAAATTCATTTCCTTTATTATATGTGAATTGTTATCCTTTCTTGGGAAATATAATGAGGTGGTTTCCTGTTGCCTTCTCCATAGATTCCTTTTTCTTTATTATGTAGGAATTGTTATGACTTCTTAGGAAAGATAGTGGTGTGGTTTCCTATTGACTTCTCCATAAATTCATTTCCTTTATTATATGTGAATTGTTATCCTTCTTTGGGAAATATAATGAGGTGGTTTCCTGTTGCCTTCTCCATAGATTCCTTTTCTTTATTATGTAGGAATTGTTATGACTTCTTAGGAAAGATAGTGGTGTGGTTTCCTATTGACTTCTCCATAAATTCATTTCCTTTTATTATATGCAATTATTATCCTTTCTAGGTAATTAAAATGCGGTGGTTTCCTGTTGCCTTCTCCATAGATTCCTTTTCTTTATTATGTAGGAATTGTTATGACTTCTTAGGAAAGATAGTGGTGTGGTTTCCTATTGACTTCTCCATAAATTCATTTCCTTTATTATATGTGAATTGTTATCCTTTCTTGTGAAATATAATGAGGTGGTTTCCTGTTGCCTTCTCCATAGATTCCTTTTCTTATTATGTAGGAATTGTTAAGACTTCTCTGGGAAAGATAATGGTGTGGTTTCCTATTGACTTCTCCATAAATTCATTTCTTTATTATATGTGAATTGTTATCCTTTCTAGGTAATTGTGTGTGTTTCTGTTGCCTTCTCCATAGATTCCTTTTCTTTATTATGTAGGAATTGTTATGACTTCTTAGGAAAGATATGGCGTGGTTTCCTATTGACTTCTCCATAAATTCATTTCCTTTATTGTGTGAATTGTTATCCCTTCTAGGTAATTAAAATGCGGTGGTTTCCTGTTGCCTTCTCCATAGATTCCTTTTCTTTTATTATGTAGGAATTGTTATGACTTCTTAGGAAAGATAGTGCGTGGTTTCCTATTGACTTCCATAAATTCATTTCCTTTATTATATGTGAATTGTTATCCTTTCTAGGTAATTAAAATGGTGTGGTTTCTGTTGCTTTCTCCATAGATTCCTTTTCTTTATTATGTAGGAATTGTTATGACTTTAGGAAAGATAGTGGTGTGGTTTCCCATTGACTTCTCCATAAATTCATTTCCTTTATTATATGTGAATTGTTATCCTTTCTTGGGAAATATAATGAGGTGGTTTCCCTGTTGCCTTCTCCATAGATTCCTTTTCTTTTATTATGTAGGAATTGTTATGACTCTTGGGAAAGATAGTGGGTGTGGTTTCCTATTGACTTCTCCATAAATTCATTTCCTTTATTATATGTGAATTGTTATCCTTTCTAGGTAATTAAAATGCGGTGGTTTCCTGTTGCTCCTTCTCCATAGTTTCCTTTTCTTTATTATGTAGGAATTGTTATGACTTCTTAGGAAAGATAGTGGCGTGGTTTCCTATTGATTTCTCCATAAATTCATTTCCTTTATTATATGTGAATTGTTATCCTTTCTAGGTAATTAAAATGCGGTGGTTTCCTGTTGCCTTCTCCATAGATTCCGTTTCTTTATTATGTAGGAATTGTTATGGCTTCTTAGGAAAGATAGTGGTTTCTATTGACTTCTCCATAAATTCATTTCCTTTATTATATGTGAATTGTTATCCTTTCTTGGGAAATATAATGAGGTGGTTTCCTGTTGCCTTCTCCATAGATTCCTTTCCTTTATTATGTAGGAATTGTTATGATTTCTTAGGAAAGATAGTGGTGTGGTTTCTTATTGACTTCTCCATAAATTCATTTCCTTTATTATATGAATTGTTATCCTTCTAGGTAATTAAAATGTGTGTTTCCTCATGTTTCTCCATAGATTCCTTTTCTTTATTATGTAGAATTGTTATGACTTTAGGAAAGATAGTGTATGGTTTGGCCGATTTCTCCATAAATTCATTTCCTTTATTATATGTGAATTGTTATCCTTTCTAGGTAATTAAAATGCGGTGGTTTCCTGTTGCCTTCTCCATAGATTCCTTTTTCTCTTTATTATGTAGGAATTGTTATGACTTCTTAGGAAAAGATAGTGGCGTGGTTTCCTATTGAATTTCTCCATAAATTCATTTCCTTTATTATAAGGGGAATTAATATCCTTTTCTAGGTAATTAAAATGCGGTGGTTTCCTGTTGCCTTCTCCATAGATTCCTTTCTTTAGTTTATGTAGGAATTGTTATGACTTCTTAGAAAGATAGTGGTGTGGTTTCCTATTGACTTCCTCCATAAATTCATTTCCTTTATTATATGTGAATTGTTCTCCTTTTCTAGGTAATTAAAAATGCGGTGGTTTCCTGTTGCTCTCTCCATAGATTCCTTTTCTTTATTAAGGGTAGGAATTGCTGACTTCTAGGGAAAGATAGTATGGTGGTTTCCTATTGACTTCTCCATAAATTCATTTCCTTTTATTATGTGAATTGTTATCCTTTCTTGGGAAATATAATGAGGTGGTTTCCTGTTGTTCTCTCCTCCATAGATTCCCTTTTCTTTATTATGTAGGAATTGTTATGACTTTAGGAAAGATAGTGGTGTGGTTTCCTATTGACTTCTCCATAAATTCATTTCCTTTATTATATGTGAATTGTTATCCTTTCTTGGGAAATATAATGAGGTGGTTTCCTGTTGCCTTCTCCATAGACTTTTCTTTATTATGTAGGAATTGTTATGACTTCTTAGGAAAGATAGTATGTGGTTTCCTATTGACTTCTCCATAAATCTATTTCCTTTATTATATGTGAATTGTTCTCCTTTCTAGTAATTAAATGTGGTTTCTGTTGCCTTCTCCATAGATTCCTTTTCTTTATTATGTAGGAATTGTTATGACTTCTTGGGAAAGATAGTGGTGTGGTTTCCTATTGACTTCTCCATAAATTCATTTCCTTTATTATATGTGAATTGTTATCCTTTCTGGGGAAATATAATGAGGTGGTTTCCTGTTGCCTTCTCCATAGATTCCTTTTCTTTATTATGTAGAAATTGTTATGACTTGTAAAGATAGTGGTGTGGTTTCCTATTGACTTCTCCATAAATTCATTTTATTATGTGTGAATTGTTATCCTTTCTTGGGAAATATAATGAGGTGGTTTCCTGTTGCCTTCTCCATAGATTCCTTTTTCTTTATTATGTAGGAATTGTTATGACTTTAGAAAGATAGTGGTGTGGTTTCCTATTGACTTCTCCATAAATTCATTTCCTTTATTATATGTGAATTGTTATCCTCTTGGGAAATATAATGAGGTGGTTTCCTGTTGCCTTCTCCATAGATTCCTTTTCTTTATTATGTAGGAATTGTTATGACTTCTTAGGAAAGATAGGTGGGAGCCTTCTATTGACTTCTCCATAAATTCATTTCCTTTATTATATGTGAATTGTTATCCTTTTGGGAAATATAATGAGGGTGCTTTCCTGTTGCCTTCTCCATAGATTCTTATTATGTAGGAATTGTTATGACTTCTAGAAAGATAGTGGTGTGGTTTCATTGACTCTTCCATAAATTCATTTCCTTTATTATATGTGAATTGTTATCCTTTCTAGGTAATTAAAATGCGGTGTTTCCTGTTGCCTTCTCCATAGATTCCTTTTCTTTTATTATGTAGAATTGTTAAGACTTCTTGGGAAAGATAGTGGTTATTTTATTGACTTCTCCATAAATTCATTTCCTTTATTATATGTGAATTGTTATCCTTTCTAGGTAATTAAAAATGCGGTGGTTTCCTGTTGCCTTCTCCATAGATTCCTTTTCTTTATTATGTAGAATTGTTATGACATCTTAGGTAAGATAGTGGTGTGGTTTCCTATTGACTTCTCCATAAATTCATTTCCTTTATTATATGTGAATTGTTCTCCTTTCTAGGTAATTAAAATGCGGTGGTTTCCTGTTGCCTTCTCCATAGATTCCTTTTCTTTATTATGTAGGAATTGTTATGACTTCTTAGGAAAGATAGTGGCGTGGTTTCCTATTGACTTCTCCATAAATTCATTTCCTTTATTATATGTGAATTGTTATCCTTTCTAGGTAATTAAAATGCGGTGGTTTCCTGTTGCCTTCTCCATAGATTCCTTTTCTTTATTATGTAGGAATTGTTATGACTTCTTAGGAAAGATAGTGGTGTGGTTTCCTATTGACTTCTCCATAAATTCATTTCCTTTATTATATGTGAATTGTTCTCCTTTCTAGGTAATTAAAATGCGGTGGTTTCCTGTTGCCTTCTCCATAGATTCCTTTTCTTTATTATGTAGGAATTGTTATGACTTCTTAGGAAAGATAGTGGTGTGGTTTCCTATTGACTTCTCCATAAATTCATTTCCTTTATTATATGTGAATTGTTATCCTTTCTAGGTAATTAAAATGCGGTGGTTTCCTTTTGCCTTCTCCATAGATTCCTTTTCTTTATTATGTAGGAATTGTTATGACTTCTTAGGAAAGATAGTGGTGTGGTTTCCTATTGACTTCTCCATAAATTCATTTCCTTTATTATATGTGAATTGTTCTCCTTTCTAGGTAATTAAAATGCGGTGGTTTCCTGTTGCCTTCTCCATAGATTCCTTTTCTTTATTATGTAGTAATTGTTATGACTTCTTAGGAAAGATAGTGGCGTGGTTTCCTATTGACTTCTCCATAAATTCATTTCCTTTATTATATGTAAATTGTTATCCTTTCTAGGTAATTAAAATGCGGTGGTTTCCTGTTGCCTTCTCCATAGATTCCTTTTCTTTATTATGTAGGAATTGTTATGACTTCTTAGGAAAGATAGTGGCGTGGTTTCCTATTGACTTCTCCATAAATTCATTTCCTTTATTATATGTGAATTGTTATCCTTTCTAGGTAATTAAAATGCGGTGGTTTCCTGTTGCCTTCTCCATAGATTCCTTTTCTTTATTATGTAGGAATTGTTATGACTTCTTAGGAAAGATAGTGGTGTGGTTTCCTATTGACTTCTCCATAAATTCATTTCCTTTATTATATGTGAATTGTTATCCTTTCTTGGGAAATATAATGCGGTGGTTTCCTGTTACCTTCTCCATAGATTCCTTTTCTTTATTATGTAGGAATTGTTATGACTTCTTAGGAAAGATAGTGGTGTGGTTTCCTATTGACTTCTCCATAAATTCATTTCCTTTATTATATGTGAATTGTTCTCCTTTCTAGGTAATTAAAATGCGGTGGTTTCCTGTTGCCTTCTCCATAGATTCCTTTTCTTTATTATGTAGGAATTGTTATGACTTCTTAGGAAAGATAGTGGTGTGGTTTCCTATTGACTTCTCCATAAATTCATTTCCTTTATTATATGTGAATTGTTATCCTTTCTAGGTAATTAAAATGCGGTGGTTTCCTGTTGCCTTCTCCATAGATTCCTTTTCTTTATTATGTAGGAATTGTTATGACATCTTAGGAAAGATAGTGGTGTGGTTTCCTATTGACTTCTCCATAAATTCATTTCCTTTATTATATGTGAATTGTTCTCCTTTCTAGGTAATTAAAATGCGGTGGTTTCCTGTTGCCTTCTCCATAGATTCCTTTTCTTTATTATGTAGGAATTGTTATGACTTCTTAGGAAAGATAGTGGCGTGGTTTCCTATTGACTTCTCCATAAATTCATTTCCTTTATTATATGTGAATTGTTATCCTTTCTAGGTAATTAAAATGCGGTGGTTTCCTGTTGCCTTCTCCATAGATTCCTTTTCTTTATTATGTAGGAATTGTTATGACTTCTTAGGAAAGATAGTGGTGTGGTTTCCTATTGACTTCTCCATAAATTCATTTCCTTTATTATATGTGAATTGTTCTCCTTTCTAGGTAATTAAAATGCGGTGGTTTCCTGTTGCCTTCTCCATAGATTCCTTTTCTTTATTATGTAGGAATTGTTATGACTTCTTAGGAAAGATAGTGGTGTGGTTTCCTATTGACTTCTCCATAAATTCATTTCCTTTATTATATGTGAATTGTTATCCTTTCTATGTAATTAAAATGCGGTGGTTTCCTGTTGCCTTCTCCATAGATTCCTTTTCTTTATTATGTAGGAATTGTTATGACTTCTTAGGAAAGATAGTGGTGTGGTTTCCTATTGACTTCTCCATAAATTCATTTCCTTTATTATATGTGAATTGTTATCCTTTCTAGGTAATTAAAATGCGGTGGTTTCCTGTTGCCTTCTCCATAGATTCCTTTTCTTTATTATGTAGGAATTGTTATGACTTCTTAGGAAAGATAGTGGCGTGGTTTCCTATTGACTTCTCCATAAATTCATTTCCTTTATTATATGTAAATTGTTATCCTTTCTAGGTAATTAAAATGCGGTGGTTTCCTGTTGCCTTCTCCATAGATTCCTTTTCTTTATTATGTAGGAATTGTTATGACTTCTTAGGAAAGATAGTGGCGTGAATTCCTATTGACTTCTCCATAAATTCATTTCCTTTATTATATGTGAATTGTTATCCTTTCTAGGTAATTAAAATGCGGTGGTTTCCTGTTGCCTTCTCCATAGATTCCTTTTCTTTATTATGTAGGAATTGTTATGACTTCTTAGGAAAGATAGTGGTGTGGTTTACTATTGACTTCTCCATAAATTCATTTCCTTTATTATATGTGAATTGTTATCCTTTCTTGTGAAATATAATGAGGTGGTTTCCTGTTGCCTTCTCCATAGATTCCTTTTCTTTATTATGTAGGAATTGTTATGACTTCTTGGGAAAGATAATGGTGTGGTTTCCTATTGACTTCTCCATAAATTCATTTCCTTTATTATATGTGAATTGTTATCCTTTCTAGGTAATTAAAATGCGGTGGTTTCCTGTTGCCTTCTCCATAGATTCCTTTTCTTTATTATGTAGGAATTGTTATGACTTCTTAGGAAAGATAGTGGCGTGGTTTCCTATTGACTTCTCCATAAATTCATTTCCTTTATTATATGTGAATTGTTATCCTTTCTAGGTAATTAAAATGCGGTGGTTTCCTGTTGCCTTCTCCATAGATTCCTTTTCTTTATTATGTAGGAATTGTTATGACTTCTTAGGAAAGATAGTGGCGTGGTTTCCTATTGACTTCTCCATAAATTCATTTCCTTTATTATATGTGAATTGTTATCCTTTCTAGGTAATTAAAATGCGGTGGTTTCCTGTTGCCTTCTCCATAGATTCCTTTTCTTTATTATGTAGGAATTGTTATGACTTCTTAGGAAAGATAGTGGTGTGGTTTCCTATTGACTTCTCCATAAATTCATTTCCTTTATTATATGTGAATTGTTATCCTTTCTTGGGAAATATAATGAGGTGGTTTCCTGTTGCCTTCTCCATAGATTCCTTTTCTTTATTATGTAGGAATTGTTATGACTTCTTGGGAAAGATAGTGGTGTGGTTTCCTATTGACTTCTCCATAAATTCATTTCCTTTATTATATGTGAATTGTTATCCTTTCTAGGTAATTAAAATGCGGTGGTTTCCTGTTGCCTTCTCCATAGATTCCTTTTCTTTATTATGTAGGAATTGTTATGACTTCTTAGGAAAGATAGTGGCGTGGTTTCCTATTGATTTCTCCATAAATTCATTTCCTTTATTATATGTGAATTGTTATCCTTTCTAGGTAATTAAAATGCGGTGGTTTCCTGTTGCCTTCTCCATAGATTCCTTTTCTTTATTATGTAGGAATTGTTATGACTTCTTAGGAAAGATTGTGGCGTGGTTTCCTATTGACTTCTCCATAAATTCATTTCCTTTATTATATGTGAATTGTTATCCTTTCTAGGTAATTAAAATGCGGTGGTTTCCTGTTGCCTTCTCCATAGATTCCTTTTCTTTATTATGTAGGAATTGTTATGACTTCTTAGGAAAGATAGTGGTGTGGTTTCCTATTGACTTCTCCATAAATTCATTTCCTTTATTATATGTGAATTGTTCTCCTTTCTAGGTAATTAAAATGCGGTGGTTTCCTGTTGCCTTCTCCATAGATTCCTTTTCTTTATTATGTAGGAATTGTTATGACTTCTTAGGAAAGATAGTGGTGTGGTTTCCTATTGACTTCTCCATAAATTCATTTCCTTTATTATATGTGAATTGTTATCCTTTCTTGGGAAATATAATGAGGTGGTTTCCTGTTGCCTTCTCCATAGATTCCTTTTTCTTTATTATGTAGGAATTGTTATGACTTCTTAGGAAAGATAGTGGTGTGGTTTCCTATTGACTTCTCCATAAATTCATTTCCTTTATTATATGTGAATTGTTATCCTTTCTTGGGAAATATAATGAGGTGGTTTCCTGTTGCCTTCTCCATAGATTCCTTTTCTTTATTATGTAGGAATTGTTATGACTTCTTAGGAAAGATAGTGGTGTGGTTTCCTATTGACTTCTCCATAAATTCATTTCCTTTATTATATGTGAATTGTTATCCTTTCTTGGGAAATATAATGAGGTGGTTTCCTGTTGCCTTCTCCATAGATTCCTTTCCTTTATTATGTAGGAATTGTTATGATTTCTTAGGAAAGATAGTGGTGTGGTTTCCTATTGACTTCTCCATAAATTCATTTCCTTTATTATATGTGAATTGTTATCTTTTCTAGGTAATTAAAATGCGGTGGTTTCCTGTTGCCTTCTCCATAGATTCCTTTTCTTTATTATGTAGGAATTGTTATGACTTCTTAGGAAAGATAGTGGCGTGGTTTCCTATTGACTTCTCCATAAATTCATTTCCTTTATTATATGTGAATTGTTATCCTTTCTAGGTAATTAAAATGCGGTGGTTTCCTGTTGCCTTCTCCATAGGTTCCTTTTCTTTATTATGTAGGAATTGTTATGACTTCTTAGAAAAGATAGTGGTGTGGTTTCCTATTGACTTCTCCATAAATTCATTTCCTTTATTATATGTGAATTGTTCTCCTTCTAGGTAATTAAATGCGGTGGTTTCTGTTATTTCTCCATAGATTCCTTTTCTTTATTATGTAGGAATTGTTATGACTTCTTAGGAAAGATAGTGGCGTGGTTTCCTATTGACTTCTCCATAAATTCATTTCCTTTATTATATGTGAATTGTTATCCTTCTTGGGAAATATAATGAGGTGGTTTCCTGTTGCCTTCTCCATAGATTCCTTTTCTATTTTATGTAGGAATTGTTATGACTTGTTAGGAAAGATAGTGGTGTGGTTTCCTATTGACTTCTCCATAAATCTGTTTCCTTTATTATATGTGAATTGTTATCCTTTCTGGGAAATATAATGAGGTTGTTTCTTGCCTCTCCATAGATTCCTTTCTTTATTATGTAGGAATTGGTGACTTAGAAAGATAGTGGTGTGGTTTCCTATTGACTTCTCCATAAATTCATTTCTATTATATGTGAATTGTTCTCCTTTCTAGGTAATTAAAATGCGGTGGTTTCCTGTTGCCTTCTCCATAGATTCCTTTTCTTTATTATGTAGGAATTGTTGGTGACTTCTTGGGAAAGATAGTGGTGTGGTTTCCTATTGACTTCTCCATAAATTCATTTCCTTTATTATATGTGAATTGTTATCCTTTCTTGGGAAATATAATGAGGTGGTTTCCTGTTGCCTTCTCCATAGATTCCTTTTCTTGTATTATGTAGGAATTGTTATGACTTCTTAGGAAAGATAGTGGTGTGGTTTCCTATTGACTTCTCCATAAATTCATTTCCTTTATTATATGTGAATTGTTATCCTTTCTTGGGAAATATAATGAGGTGGTTTCTGTTGCTCTTCATAGATTCCTTTCTTTATTATGTAGGAATTGTTATGATCTCTTAGGAAAGATAGTGGTTTCCTGCTGACTTCTCCATAAATTCATTTCCTTTATTATATGTGAATTAAGTTATCCTTTCTTGGGAAATATAATGAGGTGGTTTCCTGTTGCCTTCTCCATAGATTCCTTTTCTTTATTATGTAGGAATTGTTATGACTTCTTGGGAAAGATAGTGGTGTGGTTTCCTATTGGACTTCTCCATAAATTCATTTCCTTTATTATATGTGAATTGTTATCCTTTCTTGGGAAATATAATGAGGTGGTTTCCTGTTGCCTTCTCCATAGATTCCTTTTCTTTATTATGTAGGAATTGTTAAGACTTCTTAGGAAAGATAGTGGTGTGGTTTCCTATTGACTTCTCCATAAATTCATTTCCTTTATTAGGTGTGAATTGTTCTCCTTTCTAGGTAATTAAAATGCGGTGGTTTCCTGCTGCCTTCTCCATAGATTCCTTTTCTTTATTATGTAGGAATTGTTATGACTTCTTAGGAAAGATAGTGGTGTGGTTTCCTATTGACTTCTCCATAAATTCATTTCTTTTATTACATGTGAACTGTTATCCTAGGTAATTAAAATGCGGTGGTTTCCTGTTGCCTTCTCCATAGATTCCTTTTCTTTATTATGTAGGAATTGTTATGACTTCTTAGGAAAGATAGTGGTGTGGTTTCCTATTGACTTCTCCATAAATTCATTTCCTTGATATATGTGAATTGTTCTCCTTTCTAGGTAATTAAAATGCGGTGGTTTCCTGTTGCCTTCTCCATAGATTCCTTTTATTATGTAGGAATTGTTATGACTTCTTAGGAAAGATAGTGGCGTGGTTTCCCATTACCCCATAAATTCATTTCCTTTATTATATGTAAATTGTTATCCTTTCTAGGTAATTAAAATGCGGTGGTTTCCTGTTGCCTTCTCCATAGATTCCTTTTATTATGTAGGAATTGTTATGACTTCTTAGGAAAGATAGTGGCGTGGTTTCCTATTGACTTCTCCATAAATTCATTTCCTATTATATGAATTGTTCTCCTTTCTAGGTAATTAAAATGCGGTGGTTTCCTGTTGCCTTCTCCATAGATTCCTTTTCTTTATTATGTGTAGGAATTGTTATGACTTCTTAGGAAAGATAGTGGTGTGGTTTCCTATTGACTTCTCCATAAATTCATTTCCTTTATTATATGTGAATCGTTATCCTTTCTTGGGAAATATAATGAGGTGGTTTCCTGTTGCCTTCTCCATAGATTCCTTTTTCTTTATTATGTAGGAATTGTTATGACTTCTTGGGAAAGATAGTGGTGTGGTTTCCTATTGACTTCTCCATAAATTCATTTCCTTTATTATATGTGAATTGTTATCCTTTCTAGGTAATTAAAATGCGTGGTTTCCTGTTGCCTTCTCCATAGATTCCTTTTCTTTATTATGTAGGAATTGTTATGACTTCTTAGGAAAGATAGTGGCGTGATTTCCTATTGACTTCTCCATAAATTCATTTCCTTTATTATATGTGAATTGTTATCCTTTCTAGGTAATTAAAATGCGGTGGTTTCCTGTTGCCTTCTCCATAGATTCCTTTTCTTTATTATGTAGGAATTGTTATGACTTTTAGGAAAGATAGTGGTGGTTTTCATTGACTTCTCCATAAATTCATTTCCTTTATTATATGAATTGTTATCCTTTCTTGGGAAATATAATGAGGTGGTTTCCTGTTGCCTTCTCCATAGATTCCTTTCTTTATTATGTAGGAATTGTTATGACTTCTTGGGAAAGATAGTGGTGTGGTTTCTATTGACTTCTCCATAAATTCATTTCTTTATTATATGTGAATTGTTATCCTTTCTAGGTAATTAAAATGCGGTGGTTTCTGTTGCCTTCTCCATAGATTCCTTTTCTTTATTATGTAGGAATTGTTATGACTTCTTAGGAAAGATAGTGGCGTGGTTTCCTATTGACTTCTCCATAACGCTCTTTATTATATGAATTGTTATCCTTTTCTAGGTACTAAATGGTGGTTTCCTGTTGCCTTCTCCATAGATTCCTTTTCTTTATTATGTAGGAATTGTTATGACTTCTAGGAAAGATAGTGGTGTGGTTTCCTATTGACTCTCCTCCATAAATTCATTTCCTTTATTATATGTGAATTGTTATCCTTCTCTAAAGAATGAGGTGTGGTTTCCTGTTGCCTTCTCCATAGATTCCTTTCTTTATTATGTGTAGGAATTGTTATGACTTCTTGGGAAAGATAGTGGTGTGGTTTCCTATTGACTTCTCCATAAATTCATTTCTTTATTATATGTGAATTGTTATCCTTTCTAGGTAATTAAAATGTGGTGGTTTCCTGTTGCCTTCTCCATAGATTCCTTTTCTTTATTATGTAGGAATTGTTATGACTTCTTAGGAAAGATAGTGGCGTGGTTTCCTATTGACTTCTCCATAAATTCATTTCCTTTATTATATGTGAATTGTTCTCCTTTCTAGGTAATTAAAAAATGCGGTGGTTTCCTGTTGCCTTCTCCATAGATTCCTTTTCTTTATTATGTAGGAATTGTTATGACTTTCTAGGAAAGATAGTGGTGTGGTTTCCATTGGACTTCTCCATAAATTTAATTTTTTATTATATGTGAATTGTTATCCTTTCTTGGAAATATATCAGTGGTTTCCTGTTACCTTCTCCATAGATTCCTTTTCTTTATTATGTAGGAATTGTTATGACTTCTTAGGAAAGATAGTGGTGTGGTTTCCTATTGACTTCTCCATAAATTCATTTCCTTTATTATATGTGAATTGTTCTCCTTTCTAGGTAATTAAAATGCGGTGGTTTCCTGTTGCCTTCTCCATAGATTCCTTTTCTTTATTATGTAGGAATTGTTATGACTTCTTAGGAAAGATAGTGGTGTGGTTTCCTATTGACTTCTCCATAAATTCATTTCCTTTATTATATGTGAATTGTTATCCTTTCTAGGTAATTAAAATGCGGTGGTTTCCTGTTGCCTTCTCCATAGATTCCTTTTCTTTATTATGTAGGAATTGTTATGACTTCTTAGGAAAGATAGTGGTGTGGTTTCCTATTGACTTCTCCATAAATTCATTTCCTTTATTATATGTGAATTGTTCTCCTTTCTAGGTAATTAAAATGCGGTGGTTTCCTGTTGCCTTCTCCATAGATTCCTTTTCTTTATTATGTAGGAATTGTTATGACTTCTTAGGAAAGATAGTGGTGTGGTTTCCTATTGACTTCTCCATAAATTCATTTCCTTTATTATATGTGAATTGTTATCCTTTCTAGGTAATTAAAATGCGGTGGTTTCCTGTTGCCTTCTCCCTAGATTCCTTTTCTTTATTATGTAGGAATTGTTATGACTTCTTAGGAAAGATAGTGGTGTGGTTTCCTATTGACTTCTCCATAAATTCATTTCCTTTATTATATGTGAATTGTTATCCTTTCTAGGTAATTAAAATGCGGTGGTTTCCTGTTGCCTTCTCCATAGATTCCTTTTCTTTATTATGTAGGAATTGTTATGACTTCTTAGGAAAGATAGTGGTGTGGTTTCCTATTGACTTCTCCATAAATTCATTTCCTTTATTATATGTGAATTGTTCTCCTTTCTAGGTAATTAAAATGCGGTGGTTTCCTGTTGCCTTCTCCATAGATTCCTTTTCTTTATTATGTAGGAATTGTTATGACTTCTTGGGAAAGATAGTGGTGTGGTTTCCTATTGACTTCTCCATAAATTCATTTCCTTTATTATATGTGAATTGTTCTCCTTTCTAGGTAATTAAAATGCGGTGGTTTCCTGTTGCCTTCTCCATAGATTCCTTTTCTTTATTATGTAGGAATTGTTATGAATTCTTGGGAAAGATAGTGGTGTGGTTTCCTATTGACTTGACTTCTCCATAAATTCATTTCCTTTATTATATGTGAATTGTTCTCCTTTCTAGGTAATTAAAATGCGGTGGTTTCCTGTTGCCTTCTCCATAGATTCCTTTTCTTTATTATGTAGGAATTGTTATGACTTCTTAGGAAAGATAGTGGTGTGGTTTCCTATTGACTTCTCCATAAATTCATTTCCTTTATTATATGTGAATTGTTCTCCTTTCTAGGTAATTAAAATGCGGTGGTTTCCTGTTGCCTTCTCCATAGATTCCTTTTCTTTATTATGTAGGAATTGTTATGACTTCTTAGGAAAGATAGTGGTGTTGTTTCCTATTGACTTCTCCATAAATTCATTTCCTTTATTATATGTGAATTGTTTTCCTTTCTAGGTAATTAAAATGCGGTGGTTTCCTGTTGCCTTCTCCATAGATTCCTTTTCTTTATTATGTAGGAATTGTTATGACTTCTTGGGAAAGATAGTGGTGTGGTTTCTTATTGACTTCTCCATAAATTCATTTCCTTTATTATCTGTGAATTGTTCTCCTTTCTAGGTAATTAAAATGCGGTGGTTTCCTGTTGCCTTCTCCATAGATTCCTTTTCTTTATTATGTAGGAATTGGTATTACTTCTTGGGAAAGATAGTGGTGTGGTTTCCTATTGACTTCTCCATAAATTCATTTCCTTTATTATATGTGAATTGTTATCCTTTCTAGGTAATTAAAAATGCGGTGGTTTCTCTGTTGCCTTCTCCATAGATTCCTTTTCTTTATTATGTAGGAATTGTTATGACTTCTTGGGAAAGATAGTGTTGTGGTTTTGTTGACTTCTCCATAAATTCATTTCCTTATTATATGTGAATTGTTCTCCTTTCTAGGTAATTAAAATGCGGTGGTTTCCTGTTGCCTTCTCCATAGATTCCTTTTTCTTTATTATGTAGGAATTGTTATGACTTCTTAGAAAGATAGTGGTGTGGTTTCCTATTGACTTCTCCATAAATTCATTTCCTTTATTATATGTGAATTGTTCTCCTTTCTAGTAAAATTAAAATGCGGTGGTTTCCTGTTGCCTTCTCCATAGATTCCTTTTCTTTATTATGTAGGAATTGTTATGACTTCTTAGGAAAGATAGTGGTGTGGTTTCCTATTGACTCTCCATAAATTCATTTCCCTTATTATATGAATTGTTCTCCTTTTCTAGGTAATTAAATGCGGTGGTTTCCTGTTGCCTTCTCCATAGATTCCTTTTTCTTTATTATGTAGGAATTGTTATGACTTCTTAGGAAAGATAGTGGTGTGGTTTCCTATTGACTTCTCCATAAATTCATTTCCTTTATTATATGTGAATTGTTCTCCTTTCTAGGTAATGAAATGCGGTGGTTTCCTGTTGCTTTCTCCATAGATTCCTTTTCTTTATTATGTAGGAATTGTTATGACTTCTTAGGAAAGATAGTGGTGTGGTTTCCTATTGACTTCTCCATAAATTCATTTCCTTTATTATATGTGAATTGTTCTCCTTTCTAGGTAATTAAAATGCGGTGGTTTCCTGTTGCCTTCTCCATAGATTCCTTTTCTTTATTATGTAGGAATTGTTATGACTTCTTGGGAAAGATAGTGGTGTGGTTTCCTATTGACTTCTCCATAAATCTACTCCTTTTTTATTATATGTGAATTGTTCTCCTTTCTAGGTAATTAAAATGCGGTGGTTTCCTGTTGCCTTCTCCATAGATTCCTTTTCTTTATTATGGAATTGTTATGACTTCTTGGGAAAGATAGTGGTGTGGTTTCCTATTGACTTCTCCATAAATTCATTTCCTTTATTATATGTGAATTGTTCTCCTTTCTAGGTAATTAAAATTTGGTGGTTTCCTGTTGCCTTCTCCATAGATTCCTTTTCTTTATTATGTAGGAATTGTTATGACTTCTTGGGAAAGATAGTGGTGTGTTTTCCTATTGACTTCTCCATAAATTCATTTCCTTTATTATATGTGAATTGGTTCTCCTTTCTAGGTAATTAAAATGCGGTGGTTTCCTGTTGCCTTCTCCATAGATTCCTTTTCTTTTATTATGTAGGAATTGTTATGACTTCTTAGGAAAGATAGTGGTGTGGTTTCCTATTGACTTCTCCATAAATTCATTTCCTTTATTATATGTGAATTGTTCTCCTTTCTAGGTAATTAAAATGCGGGTTTCCTGTTGCCTTCTCCATAGATTCCTTTTCTTTATTATGTAGGAATTGTTATGACTTCTTAGGAAAGATAGTGGCGTGGTTTCCTATTGACTTCTCCGTAAATTCATTTCCTTTATTATATGTGAATTGTTATCCTTTCTAGGTAATTAAAATGCGGTGGTTTCCTGTTGCCTTCTCCATAGATTCCTTTTCTTTATTATGTAGGAATTGTTATGACTTCTTAGGAAAGATAGTGGTGTGGTTTCCTTTTGACTTTTTCCATAGATTCGCTTTCTTAATAATCTAGGAATCGTTATGCCTTTTTGGAAAATATAAAAGAGTGATTTCTTGTTACCTTCAACATAGATTCCTTTTCTTTATTATCTGGGAATTATAATGCCTTCTTGGGAAATATAGTGGAATAGTTTTCTGTTACCTTCTTTGCAGTTTTAAATTATAAATTTCTCGGTTTTAGAATGGCTGTCATGGTTTGCAGACGAGCAGAAATGATTTTTTTTCCCTTCTAAAGGACATAAATGCGAAAGTGGACACATCGGAGTAGGCTGTAGCTTGAACTCGGTTAGCTGATTCCACTTTTCTCGCCATTAACCATTACATTAGCCGTACATCTGCCCGTTGATGAAAAATCTATCTTTGCTTAATAAACGGAAAAATATTTTCGTTGAAGAATCAAATAAAAGAACCCAATAGAAAAATATGCTAAATTTTTTGTACTTATTTTTTAAAGGAATTCTTAAGAACCATTAAATTCAGATCATCGTTGCTATATAAATGTGAAAATATTGAATAGTCATATGTTGTTGGTTCGCTAATTTTTTAATTATCAAAAACTCACAGAAAAACGTAATTGCTGGTTATTACACAAACTACAAGCAGCTAAAATAACTTATAAGCCTCACTTCTGTTCCAGAAAGCAACTGGCATTTTTTTATCACTTAAAACAATGAACAGTCCTAAATAATTGATTCACTGCCAAATTAAGACGATCCAGGACAAAGATATTTTACAAATACCTAGTCAGTCGCTCTCTGACAGTCATTATTTTTACTGTTTTAAGCACTATCTATGAATTTTCTTCTATCTTTCATGCACATTTTAGACAGACAAATAAACGTTATAGCAGTAACAATAATTTCAAATGCAGAAGAATCATACCTGAGGCAACTTTTAACATACATAAAAAAGCATACTTGAGGCAATTGTATAAAATGCCGAAGAACAGTGTACCTGGGGCAATTGTTTAAAATACATAAGAAAAACGCATAGCTGAGGCAATAATTACAAACGAAGAAGGAAAACGGTACCTGAGGCAATTGTTTCGCAATGTCACCACCAACAAACACGGCTTCAAGGTAAAGCCACAAGTTCTGCACACTCATCCAATTCTCAATAACTTCTGTCGTAGTTGTCAAATTGGTGACCCATGTTTGGATAGTGGTTTTAAATGGAGTATTATATCTATGAAATAAATACAATCATTGAATATTGGTGAAACATTTGCTAATTAAAGCTAAAAAACAGAAATTACAAAATATACAAATTCAAGACGACCAAAAATAAAAAAAATACTCTTATGATTTGAACAAACAAATGTTGTTCTTCGGTAACACTGTCTGAGTAGGACAGTTACACCCGACCGAGTAAAACAGTTACTCTACCATTTGAATTACTAGAGGTAACGATTGCAGATGGCTAAATATAATTATACTAACCCTTTATTTTCCCTGACCTTAGGGTGCCACCATATTTGATTGCCTTACTTATACAGAAAAAAAAGTAATATTAGCAGAAGAGAGATTAAATTTTAAGTACATGAAGTAATCATTTTTTTTAATCATTTCACCCCGAGCAAGGCAGAAACGCCACTGATGTGCAGGGGGTTACATAAATGTAAAAAGATTAATTAGAAAAGAGTGAGGAGTACAAACTAGTTAGAAAGGAGCAATAGAAAGCTGAAAAAGCAGGTGCGATGATAGATACATAGGTGGAGAGAAAGGGAGGGTTATACAGGGGAGGGGAGAGAGCTAGAGGCCAGTGGTTAGTAGATGAGTATTGACTTTGCATTTAAATTTCTGGAGGTTGTAGCCGTCAGGAAAGCAAGAATACGGGAGTGAGTTCCACACGCGGGAAGTGCGAGAGAGGAAGCTGCAGGAGTAGAATTGTCGTCTGCATTTGGCTAACCTGACTGTGAATGGGTGGGACCCAGTTGCCAGTCTGGTTGCACGAGTAAACACCTGTTGAGGAGGCATCAGTGACTTAAGCTCATCCGAGCAGAAGCGATGAAAATATTTATAGAAGAGACATTTTTACAGTAAGATATACCCTGTTTTGCGTGTAGTACAGTGGATATCGACTCGGAACGAGAAATCAGGAAGCCGAGTTCGAATTCTAGTTGAATTACCCTCAGGAAAGGTATTAATCCGTTTCTTCCTTTAAGTTATTGGTTAAATAACAGGAGAGATGATTGGGTTCGATAGCCTTGACTGTCCACCAGTCTACCGCAGAACGTAATGGCATCCTACTGTAGGATAATCTTCTGCCTAGTCAGTCATGTCTCTTTCGAGACATGATCGTCCAAGCGTATTTTACTTAACTGACATTCCATTTTTGGCCTGAGCTGGCTCTTGCAAAGGTAGTGATAAGACCAGGTAATTTCTGTTATTATTTCCTTGTTAAAGAAAAATAATTTCCAGCAATTGTAATATATTCTGTGACCCACAGAATATTATTTCGGTCAAAATGGTTTGACGTCAGAAAATTTTCGGTCATATGGTTTGACGTCAGAATAAAGAAAAAAAATGTGTTTGCGCATGGAAAGCTGTTTTCAAGGTTAGAAAATATAAAACAATGGCAAATGAATGTGATGACGTCAAAGGTAACTGACCCAAAGGCAATAATAATGCGAAAATGATAACTAGATGTGCCTAGTCAGAGACGACACAATTAAGTGAAAATTCAAGGTATTTCAGCTTATATAAGATCGAAGTTTTTTTCGGCCAAAAGCAGAACGACCAGAGGACTTAGAGAAGACAACTCCAGCCAGTCAACTCTCTCGTATGTGCGTGCCTCCCTCTGACTACCACTCTACACACCACTGTCAGCCTAGAGAATAAAAATATAAGATTATATTTTATATACACGTTGTTTGTTGTTCGTCATTGATGTCAAGACGATTGTCATCAGCCTTTCTTTCCAGCAAAAACACAAGTTTTATTAATATTATTGCAGCCCTAGGCTAATAACTTCAAAAGCTCTGGTTTTTACATTACGTGATGCGGATATGGTGGACTGAGCATACGAGCAACGACGAGGTGTTAGAAAGAATGGCAACAAAAAGGAAATTGATGCTGAGCATCAGGAAGAGACAACTGAAGTTCCTGGGACATGCAATGAGGAGGGAGAGCCTGGAGAACCTGATACTGACTGGACAGATAGAAGGAAGGAGAGACAGAGGAAGGCAGGGTCTGATCAGGTGGATGACGGAACGGGGGTTGCCAGGAGCAACAGGAGCAAACATACTAAGTGCCACAAGGGATAGGGAGACGTGGAGAGCCATGATCGCCTACGTCCTGAAGGGACAGGGCACATAGAAGAAGAAGAAGAAGAAGAAGAAGACCATAAATCAACAAAACGAAAATGAGGCTTGTAACTGGCCCATGTGGACGAAGGAAGGATGCCATGACGTTCCAGGGACGTGACGCTGCCTGACGCCTCCAACAACTACGACCATGACTTACATCTTGTTTTTGTCATCCTTGCATTTCCGGTGCCACTTCATCTTTTCTAAAGAAAGACGAAGTGGCGCCACTTCGTCTTTTCCCTGAAGTCGGTTACCATAATCGGCAAAACAACAATATTATTTATTTAGTCTTATTTTAAGTTTCTTTACGCAGCAATTATCCAGATTATCATCCTTCAGTCATTAGTAGTAACATTATTTTGAATTATGTTATTAATACGAATAGCTATATGCAATTATGCTCATTAAAAGATCTGGTATCGGAACAATGGCCTAGTAATTGAACATGTCAGTTCAAAGTACTTCATGGTGTCACTCTTAAATATTTTGGCACCCTTATCTATTTCTCGACTCAACATCATTGATCTGGGGAGAATGTGGGCTGAGGGCTGCTGTCATTTATCGATATTTCTAATTTATCTTGCTGTTCTATAAAAAGATGAAACGATTTGCTAGCTAGCAGCAGAGTTGTCCTGTCAGCGTCACAACTCATTTTTCAACGCCTCGTAGCAGCCAGAATGGGATGTACCCTTGTGGTGCAATCGATATTGGTTCGAATGAGAAATCGGAGAATCGATTTCGAATTTCAGTTGAATTTTTTGCATTCACGTTCGCAAATAACCTTGGGAAATGTATGAATATCTTCTCCCCCAACTATGGGTCAAATAGCAGGACAGATTGGCAATAGCCTTGTTGTCAACCAATCTATCGCAGAAAGTAATGGCAGCCTACAGCGAGAAAACCTTCGGCTTAGTCAGCCATGGATCGAAAAAGACATGATCACCCAAGCGTGTATCACGTATGGTACTTAACTGACTGACCGACTAGATTAGTCACAAGGTCTCATCATTTTCCTGTAGAAATGAAGAGATATAATCTTAATAATAACATTTTCTTTTTTCGCATATAAGTCCTCTCCCAATATCTGCAATCGCTCTACTTCGTGTGAACAAACTTTGCTTTTTTCTCTTCTCTCTGTCTGCCTGCTCACACACACCAAA
Source organism: Ascarosepion bandense (assembly GCA_037127315.1). Lineage (NCBI taxonomy): Eukaryota > Metazoa > Mollusca > Cephalopoda > Sepiida > Sepiidae > Ascarosepion > Ascarosepion bandense. The sequence continues at coordinate 1,455,532 of JBBBDQ010000637.1, forward strand.
TGTTTGTGTGTGTGGTTGGCGTCTGACTCGCGTCCGATCACGCCAACGTGTGGTACCCCGATCGAATCTTAGCCTAGAACGTGCGAATGTGCCCGGCTGCTGGGCGTCCGACAGACGGCAAGCGAGTGCTGGTTGGCTAGTCGTCTGACACGCGTCTTAATAATAACATTTTCTTTTTTCGCACTTCTCACTCATGGATATCTCTTCCGGTTCTTTGCTTTCCAGCCAACTTCAAATCTTTAAAAAAATGTCATTCTTTATATACTGTCTTCTTGCGTTAATGTAGCTTTGCATATCAGACTAGACACCAGGTTCGATCGTGGGGTACAAATTCTTTCATTTAAATCACTTGAGACTTAATGCAAAGAAAATGATTCTTTGGGCTGATTGTTACCCACGAAATAAATCAATGACACAAAACTATAGCAGTCGGCAAATTTTATTCAGGTTCAACCTTTTCGTAAGGGGCGGCTGTAGGCGAGCGAGGAAAACTGAAGCGAAGTGAGAGGACCAACGGTCTAACTGGTGTGTGCCTTTCCTTGGTGTTGCGGGCGAACGCTTCTCTCCTTGAGACTACTAGTTTGCTTTGGTTGATTTTGTTTAGCGGTATATCAACATATCTATGGGTTATTATTAACCCTCTAGGGCCATTCGTATCATATTTGATACAGTATTTCCCTATAAGGAAACATTTGGTATTTCCCTATAAGGAAACATTTGGTATTCATTGACTGAGCAGTCAGTACTGCTTTCATTTGAAATTTATAAAATATTTCTCTTAAAAAAATTTTCAGGAAAATATTTCTTTCAAGGCTTGTTTTCATACTGTATCAAATATGATACGAATGGCCATAGAGGGTTAATAGATAGACAGATAGATAAACAGACTGAGATTAACCCTCTAGGGCCATTCGTATCATATTTGATACAGTATTTTCCTATAAGGAAACATTTGGTATTTCCCTATAAGGAAATATTTGGTATTCATTGACTGAGCACTCAGTACTGCTTTCATTTGAAATTTATAAAATATTTCTCTTAAAAAATTTTTCAGGAAAATATTTCTTTCAAGGCTTGTTTTCATACTGTATCAAATATGATACGAATGGCCCTCTTTGTTCTACCAGTTTCGGTATAAAAACGTAATTCATTATGAAACCAGTTCTCGATTCCACTCAGTTGACCTTCTTAGTCTCGGTTAACCTGCTCCTTGAGAAGTCCACCCACTCAGCTGCTGTTCTTTGTCAAAACGATAATTGTCAAAACTATGTCTGTAGCATCCTGCAGATGAGTCCTTAGGTCTTTAACAGTATATCAGCTTACAACTGATATCGCTACATTGCCGTCTCGAAAACAAAATACTTTCTTTTAATCATCTGCTGGACCCCTTTCTGCCTTTCATCAAAATGGCTGATGCTAGCCTCCAGGAGAGTAAACTGTTACGCCTTCTCTAGCTAACGTTCTCTGCAGGCATGAAGTGGAATGATTATATTAAATCATTTGATATATCTGCTATTCGAAAAGATTTTTCCTAAAGAAATTTTTCTCTAGAATTTCTTTTATGTGTTTATAAATCTACCATTTACCTATGCTTCGAATATTTTTTTTAATCGTATCACCCCGAGCAAGGCGGTAACGCCACTGATGTGCAGGGGGCTACGTAATAGGGAAAAGATTGGAAAAGAGAAAGCCGGAAACTACATCCTAAACAGGGAACAAGGGCCTCTTAACCTGTTCAATAGACGTGGGTAGAGTGTGAACCGGGCGATAGATAGATCTATCTACTCCAATTGAAAACAGAAAACAAAGTGAGAAGATTGGAAAAGAGAAAGCCGGAAACCACATCCTAAACAGGGAACAAGGGATGAGCCTCTTAACCTGTTCAATAGACGTGGGTAGAGTGTGAACCGGGCGATAGATAGATCTATCTACTCCAATTGAAAACAAAAAACAAAGTGAGAAGATTGAAAAAGAGAAAGCCGGAAACCACATCCTAAACAGGGAACAAGGGATGAGCCTCTTAACCTGTTCAATAGACGTGGGTAGAGTGTGAACCGGGCGATAGAAAGATCTATCTACTCCAATTAGAGATAGATCTATCTATAATTAGAGTAGATAGATCTACTCCAATTTATTGCTATCATATATGGTCTGGCGATCTTGCTATATATTTAGACATTCTTAAAATTTAAAGAAGAATCTGCAATGTTATCAATTTTGACCTGGCATCCCAGCTTTAGTCTCATACTGATTGCCATAATGTAGCTACCCTCTGCTTTTTTTCTATAATTACATTCATGGTAATTGTTCTGATGAATTTTGATCTATGAAGTAACAATGGTAATTTTCTTTTTTTTTTTATAATCGTGTCGCCCCAAGCAAGGCATTTTACTGCCACTGTTGAGCAGGGGGGTTACATAGAAAGTAAGTTATGAGAAAGAGTGATAGGTTACAGTAGGTATCAGGAAGAGGGTAGGAGAAGGATGAGAATACTGCTGAGAGTGGAGTGGACGAAGAAAGAAGAATGAGAGAGAGAGAGAGAGAGAGGAAGCATGTTAGTGAGATAGTAGATGACTATTGACTTTTCATTTGAATTCTTGAAGATTGTAGCTGTCGGGAAAGCAAGTAAACGGATGGGAATTCCACGGGCGGGAAGTGCGAGATGTTGTTTTCGTGTAAGAAATACTATGGTATATATGGATGAGCAATTGTGACTAGCTAAGTTTAAGATAAGACTGACTTTCTCCTTTCACCTACTTTTAGTCTTTTGTCTCAAATTTTATTACTCAAAATAAATATTTCTTTGCTCTATGTCACCTAGTCATCCTGAATTTAAGCGCAGTACTAGACTGGCAGCGAGGTTTCATTTTACTGTTGAATGGGCTAGATACAACCATAAGTTCTTTGCTAACAGCTTCTTCTCTCGCACTGAACATTAACCATCCGTCCATGCATAGAATACTGCTGTCATATATGGTCAGGCGCCCTTGCTGTTCCTCTCAGTGTTCTCGACAGGCTCCAAAGGAGAATCTGTACTGTGATAGGTCCCGACTTGGCAGCTCGACTCCAGCCACTTTCTCACCGGCGGGATGTGGCTTCCCTCTGTCTATTCTACAAATATATTCATGGCTTCTGCTCCGAAGAACTTTAGTCACTGGTGCCCCCGCCACTAGAATTTACTCGTGCAACAAGACTGGCATCAAGAACCTGCTCATTTACAGTTAGATCAACCAAATGCAGCCGTCAATTCTACTCCATCAGCTTCTTTGCTCGTACTTTCCGCCTGTGGAACTCCCTTGCGTATACTTTGCTTTCCTGGCGGCTACACCCTCCAGGAATTTAAATGCAATGTCAATACCCATCTCTTATTCACTTGACTTCAGTTCTTTCTACATCACCCTGTATATTCTATCGTGTTCTTTTCCTTTCTCTCTACCTTCGCAACTGTCTTCACACCTGTGTTACCATCCTTCTCATGATCTTTCTCTGACACCCCCTGTAACTGGTCTGTCTTTCTCATTACTCTCCTCCTATCTAAACTTTTACTCTTGTGTAGCCTCCTGCGAAGCAGTGGCGGTACCTCCTCGCTTGGCGTGAAATGATAAAAAAAACTTCCAGCAAAATTCAAATTCAATCGTTATCTACTGTCTTCTTGATTCCTCTTCTTTTTATTGTTATCCTTAATAACTTTTTATTTTTATTTCATACTAAATAAAAGCTTGTGCCTTAGTGGCTTTAATGCCTAACTTGAGATGAAATGATTTAAACAATGTATTAGTGCAAGATTATTTAGTTGGTTGGAAGTCAGAAGTGGCACACGTTATAATAACGTTTTTAAGCAGAAGGATAGCAAAGAGAAAAAAAAATCTATTGAACATCTTAGAAAATAAACACAACCTGTGGAATGAAAATGTGATATTAATTCAGTTACCTGTTACTTAGGAGCGAACCAAGAACCATCATACTGTCCTCAAGAAAAGTGATTATTTCACTGGTTGTGTCCCCTGAAATGAGCAAATATCTTTGTTAGAATTACCATTGGAAATTAGAAACAATAAAATAAAATAAAATTCAAGATGCGCATTCCTTTTCCAGGCACCTAACTGCAACACGGAAGATGCGGTTAATTTTGTCCCCTCCTCACCTCGTAAAGTTCAAGCGTCTTCTGTACCACTCCAATGTCGCTGCAGCACCACATGAAAATGAATATGTCATCGGCATACTCAGAAAACTTGGCTTAAGCACCACCAGAGACACCGATTCCACGTAGGACCAAACTGCACTCTCTGTCCCTTAGCCAGAGAAGGAAAGGTTCCGATGCCAAAGTTCAATGTAGGGACGACATTGAGCAACCCAAATGAACTGACAGAAGCAGCGCAAATTGCTTAACTGCATCTCAGTCACCTGTACCACAGCACTGGGTACGCGATACAGAAGGCTGATTCACTTGCAGAAGTTGGATTTGAAACCATCGGGCTGCAGGACAACAGACAGGTACTGATAGTCAACCCGATCAAATGCCTTGAACTAATGAAAACTGATCAGCGTAACTTGCTTATCGTCTTCTACACCTTCTATGATCATGTGGGTCAAGTGCAGGTTGCTCCGAATTTTTCTGCCCTTCACAGTACAAGTCTGCTCGGGTACCAACAGAATCTAACTATAAACGCTCCATTAGTACCTTGATTAAAATCTTTACATTTGTATTTAACAGAGTCATGGACCTGTAGTCATCTAATTCTTGCCTAACACTTATTCGTTACTATACGTCACTGTAACACTGGATATTTAAACCTTTATTTAATGTCATCTTGTATTTTGTTCAAATTAACATAAATGAAATAAAATTCAATTTATTAAATCATTTAAATCAACGTTGCATATTTGACATCTTACATAATCTGAACCACATATTTGATGCCTTAAGAAAATAGCATATAAGACAGTTTTGCTTCTAGAAAAATACTGAATTCAGTCTCACCTTTTAAGAGAAGTTCCCCACGGTTCTTGAAATGGGTGAAATGCAAATCTTGTGTGCTCCAGTCGAGTATCACTTGCTTCAGTTTTGCTTCGATGTCTTTTTCTTTACCAGCCGATATACAGATATCCTGTAGAGCAAAATGAGTTGGAAACAAAAATTAAATCGATGTATCTTTTAGATTTTTTTTAACTTAAACTTTTATATTATGTTTCGTTTTGTTGTATCGTGAAATGAAGAGATACACAAAGAAATGTAGATAAACTACTTTATTACTAGATTAGTACAACCAAAATGTATATACAATATTTACAGTCTCTCGCAGTAGTAGGTGTTACTTCCCGAAGTCCGTGATAATGACAACTAACTCCCGTGCTAAGCGCACATTGTCTTTTATACATCCGAGCGACCAGATGTCACATGGTACGAGCCACGACACAACACGTTTTCAACTCAATTAAAAGTTTACGGATAAGTGGTGTTTTTCGGTGTGACTTTTTTACAAAAGGGACATTTCTAAATTCCATTACGTCTATTTACTTGCATATAATACGCAGTAGTTTTTTCTTTTTTTTTACTGAACATAAGCGCAAAATTTAACCCTTAAATAAGGATCATAATAACTGTGATTTCACTGGAAAATACTACGGGGTTTCATTTACTTAAATCCGATTCGAAATGACTAATTGACAACTGAAAGATTCATTGGGCTACTAATTACTCGGTTACGCTATTTCTTGGTATATTTGCTTACGACTGTATGGCTGGCCGCTCTTATTCAAGAGTGCTTGTCTACTAGAGCGGCTAGCTAATCCAAGATACAGACACCTGCTCAGGGACATTTTAACCTACAGAGTCCAACTGCAATTAGCGGAGAGAGCGCGTTATTTAGCGTAAACAACAGTATGAACAAGGCCAGGAAGCTCGATACACGATGCTAGCACAGCCATCTACGGCCCCCAAAGGGTCCCTTCTACCCAATTTCCCTCACAAGGCTTGGGTAAACTTGTTGCATGGTTTTCAGGCACTTTTCCAAGGGTGCCACACGCTGGGATTGTCCCTAAGAATCATTTTCCTGACAAAACAATCATGGTGAAATTCTAACCCGGGCTTCATAGTCAGAAAGCAACCGTTCTAACCACTAAGTATTCCCCATAGACTTCCAGAAACTTTTACCAATCTGCCTTCAGCTACACAATACCCTGGCGTTGTCTTGGACGCAAAGATGTCTGTGTGTGCCTGACACACGTCTGCTACATTTGGAAATACTTTCCCATTAATTTCCCAGAGAATAGAAAAAGTGTTAATCTGTTGGCGTGTGGTCCGGGAATTAGGTTAGATGGCCTCCCAGCAACATTAGCCCTGGCATTATCGTGGAGGAAGAGTAGACCCTTGCTGTTAAATCAATGCTGGCTCCTTGTATTTCAGTACCTGTTGCACACGTTCCCAATGCTGCGAGTGATGGCTTGGCCTTTTGGTAACAGCTTAGAGTGCGACTCTTGTCGACTAGTCCACCAAAAGCAGAGTGAGAGTAGTCCACCAGATCTTGAGTAAATGTAGAGGGGGACATGTGGTTTAACAGACAAGGTTCCGTGTTGATAACCAATGTGTGGCGCGCTTGGGAGTGTCATACAGGACCCACTTTTCGTTACTGGTGAATACTGGCTCAAATACGAGTACCCTGCTGTGCCAAAAAAGCAACAAGAAACAGGCTGTTAATCGTTGTTGCTTGTTAGTTTCCCACAATGTGTGGGGCACCTACTTGCTCAATTTCAAAGTCTTTTGTTTGCGGTGCTGGTAAAGTCTAACTGTTTCACCAGAAAACTGGAAGCGTTCGGCAAGCTCACAACATGTTTGGCTGTTGTCTTCATTCCCTACACTGTCCTCATCATCCGCGACTTGCGGCCTGAACTCGTGAAACCAATGCTTCACGATGCGTTCAATCACAGTATCATTAACGAAGGCTTGACGACACGATGCGGCTATAGACAAACCCACATTAAATTCATAAAACAGAGAACCCCGAACAAGCTGCTTCAAGCTGTTTCCTCGCTGATACTCGAGCTATTACTGATGTTGTGTGGGCAACGCCCTTGCAGCGGTCAATAAAGTGGAAACCTCATAAATAATCTACTATGTCGTTCCTATCGGAAAGCGAAAAAGACACCTCAGATAAACTGTTTTGTATCAGGAAGAAAAGCAAAAAAAAAAAGAAAAGAGGTGATAATGTGTTTAATGTCTGAGAGTATGAACGAATAATCAGGCCAACTGAAGAAGACCAGGACTATTGTTAATGAAACGATTAAGATGAAGCGCATTCAGGATACAGTGAAAACAATAATATCACTTTTGGCCATCCATTGCTTCCCTGACTCTCTCCGGAAAGTTTCGTTTATGTGGAATGGGAAGAGTGAGTGAGGATGACGATCATGCGCATCTCTCCTTCACTTAAATCCGATTAAAGCGCAAGTCATGACTTCTACCTAGAAGTCGTGGTCTTCCTCGCCTGCGAGGGATGAACATCATTTAATAAAAATGCAATATTGTTTTTTGCAGAACTTTTTTTTAAAGATTTTAAATACCACAATCCAGTTTCGAGTTCGCTCGCATTTAGGAGAACTATAAGCAAATCATAAGGCCAAACGATTCAAAACGCAGAAATTGGTTCAAGTAAGAAATATTTATGTATGGTGAATTTTATGCTGCATTCTCAAGAGTAAAATATCTTAAAGATTTTATTCTTCACCTTTAAAAAGGAAAAATAAATTCTTAAAAAAGTAGTTCCCCATGAAGTTCCATAAAACTAAATTAAAGGGTTTATTAAACCCTAAAGCAAGATTTTCTTTCTCTTAGTTTATGTGCCACGTGAAGGCAAGATATCCAATCTGTACTACTACTTAATCCATAGCTATGAGAGAAGACCTGTGTGTCAAATGCGCGTCAGTGCAGGCACAGAAGAGGTCTCTGATCGAATGCGGACATGTTTGCGAACGCGTTACATCCGGATTTTTTGCGTTAGCAGCAGGGCAGTTTGACATGTCTCGATACGGGCCTCTCTGCAACTTGTCATGACATGCGGTTGTGTAGCATGCCGCGTGACAATAAAAGCAGGAGGAAAACCAGCAGTTGGCAAGATACGGTGTCCTATGTAGTCAGATCCCTAGGTTAGTTAAGCTGCAATGGTTTTCGATTTAGTGTTATTTTTGTTACCTCCCGGCTCTTTTCCTATTTAGCCTATTACCCCCATAATTTCTTTGGAGCAATCAGTGAGATGTTTCTCCCAACTTCAACACACTCTTTCCGTAACTTACAACAAGATGGATTCATATTTTCCCACGAAGGGCATTTTGCGGGAACAGAGAATGCAACGCACTTCTCTGAAATTCGAACCAGCCTCGCCGAGATCACTTGCCGAGTTTCTGACCATTACACGAACACATATCGGCCTGAATACAGATAAAGAATCTCTATTTCTTTCTAGCATAAAATGGCGTACCTCAATATCTTCTTTGTTTTCCAGCAATGGCGCTTCCATCAGATTTTTCAGCAAAAAGTTACCAGATTCCATGTCAAACGTGTGATGCGTGACGGCAGCGATTCTGTCCCAGTGTCGAATCTGCATCGCCTTATTTGCCATCATTTCAAGCAAAGGACAAGCTTCGTTGAAGTCGTCAATTGTCTTCCTCAGATCTTCATATGCCTGCCATTGCTTCAAAGCTTTAGGTAATTTTCGACACCTGGAATAACAATGAGAAATTCTCGAATTAAAACAGATGGTAACTGTGAGGCGAGTCGGAATTAATTCGGTCAATAATTATAAAGATTGTCTAAATTAAAGTTGGACTATAATTACAAGTTTATTTACAATTACACCAGAAAATAATTATAAAATTAATTCGTATTGTGCTGGACATCGAGGTCCGTCTGAAAATAGCAGGACTGATTCACAAACAACTTATTTCAGTTTCAAACAACAAACTATATGGTTTCCCGATTCAGAGTAATCTCCCTCGAATCTAATGGACTTATCTATCCTTCTCTGCACTGCTGGAAGGTTTATTCTGGGATATTCCTCGGATCGGTTGTTTCGGCCGTCTTGATGGCTTCCACGATTTCAAAACAGGTCCTCCTGATGATTCATTTGAGCTCGTGGAAAAGAAAAAAGTTACACGGAGCAAGATTAGGTGGATAGGGAATTTGTTCCATTCTGGCAAATTTCTTCACGGCCAGAGACTGACGTTTGCTCAGGATGTTGTAAGCATTTTTTGTAGGAAAACAGCCACGATTGTCCTGCCAGAAAAGCATGTGAAAAAAGAAATGCAATGTTTGCAGACCGTTAAGATTACAGTTATATACACCAAAGATATCATATTAGATGATAAGTCCATAGTTCGCACAGTCCTGAGAATCTCTGCAAAAGTAATAGTCTACTATACCAATTTGTTGCTCAAGGTATTTACTAAACTTAGCTTGGTACAAGACCACAACTTTGGAGCATCTAGTGAATATTGAGTTTGAGCCTTTGTAGTAAATATTTGAGAGACGAGCTTGCTAGCCTTTACTCTTATTAATTTCAACTCCTCAAGTTGGTATTTGTCTATACTTCTGAGATAAGGTAGCATTTACACTATATATATATATATATTGTGTGTATTTTGGCAGCATTTTTTCATTAATTCAGGTTTCATTGAATAATATAGACAAGTTTTGTCTATTAATTTTGTGTAGGATCCGTTCATACTGTCTGATATACTTGATGGTGATATCGTTGAAAGACAACAAAAAATCACAGTAATTGTTGATTTTTTTATCGGGTCTAAGCTTTCGGCTCACATAAGCCATTATCAAAGAATAAATATTAACACACAGTAAACATAGAACATTTAAGTTATTAACAATAAAGAGAATTGAATTGAAAATATAAGTCCATCCCTACCGTGGCGGATGGCCAAAGACAGTGACAAAATAGTGGCGTTGTGGTCCCTGTCTGTTTTATGTTTAAACATAAAACAGACACTCATCAATAATAATTTTCCCAACTACATAGTTGATGAACAAATACGTTATTTTCTTAAAAAGCTTAACATGGAAAAAACAACACATGATACTAACCCAACCTATCCTAAACATATCACTCTCTTATACCGTAGCCAACGACATCACCATCAAGTATATCAGACGGTATGAACGGATCCTACACAAAATTAATAGACAAAACTTGTCTATATTATTCAATGAAACCTGCATTATATATATATATATATATATATATATATATATATATTAGGGAGCAATCGGAGTCTAACCGTACTGATGAGCTGTGATGCAGCGAAACAGATCTGTTTGCGGATGACTATATATATATATATATATATATATACACTACCGGCCATAATTATTAGATCACCTCAATGTTTATTGCCAAGTAAATAATTGTAAATGAAAATAGAATGGTTCTTTTGTTAATACTGCACAATAACATGTGCATCAAATGAATTTATAAATATCTAATAATTACCTATATTGCAGTTTCATCAATGAAAGAATGAATTATACCAGACAATAACTATAAGGAATGTCTGAATTATGCTGGACTATAATTATAACGTTAGTTTGATTTAGGCCTGAAAATAATTATAAGAAGAGTTTGAAATAAGTCGGACAATATCTATAACGATATTTCAAATTACATCCGAAAATAATTATAAGAATTGTCCGAATTACTCAGTACTATAATTATAATTACGCCGTGCAATAATTGCAGGTTTAGTTATAACCACGTCAACTCTCTCAAGCCAATCGATATGGTAATTTCCGTACAAAATTTCCCAGATGATCTGTGATTGATTTACAGGTTCAATGTCCTCTTGAAAGATATTTGTTTGCAAAGGCTTTCAGGAGAGTTGAGAAGTGAAAAACAATGGCCAATTTTTTAATCGTTTTCATTTGCAACGTTTCCATCACTGTGGTAGTTACTTTCTTTAGGCCCATCATTATACAAATATATTTTCCAAAAACGGCAATGCGCCCACCCATCGCAATTCAGACAGTCATAAATTCATGAAACGAGCTAGATAACGTAATGACAAGTTGTTTGGTAGCTTATTCTACTCAGCCAATACTCTAATACGGACGGCAAAAACGACCGATGTGAAGGGCGAGTTTGGCCTTCAAAGAGGCAGACATGATTTTTTAACGGGATCCATTTTGTACACATAGTCACCATCATCAGAAAGATTCGCCATTTTTATCGGAAAATCAGCAAAATTTTATCAAAGGTATCTTTCTCAAGTCGACATCTTGAATATTGCCAACCAAACAATAATTTTAAGCTAACTTGCTATATATATATATATATATATATATATATATATATATATATATATATATATTGCTCTTGATCACTTCCGATCGTATTTCTTTTAAGTTTTGGACTGATGGATTCAGTTTGTTACTTCACCTTGATGACACGACAGACAGTTGAAAAGCTGACACCAACAATATCCCGATCTCTCTGTAAGGCTTGCCAATGTGTTCGTGCAATGTTACAATCTTTGTAGGCTTCCATGAAGTAACGTCCATCGTAGACAATTGCCGTAGGCCAACTAATCGACAGTCGAGACAATAGTGTCTGGACGTGATAACAATCTGATGCAATCACGGATGACGACGTATTTTTCAAGGTCAAACAAATGTCATCATACACCCCGAAAATAGAAATCGATTACATCCTGTCACTCTATATGGTGAAATAAAGGAAACTAAAGTAGTTGTTTCAATAAATTTGCACAAGGATAGATAGATAGATAGATAGATAGATAGATAGATAGATAGATAGATAGATTGATGTGTGTGTGTGTGTGTGTGTGTGTGTGTGTGTGTGTGTGTGTGTGTGTGTGTGTGTGTGTGTGTGTGTGGATATTTACCACGTCTCCACAATGAGACGTGATGTGATACAAGGTCGAGTAAGGAAACCGAACGCGTACGCTCAGGTCAGGGCCAAAAATTATATATGTACATAGATATTTATCCTACATACGTACTAGGGCGAGTTGTGACACAAGGTCAGTTTTTAAGGTGGGTACCTGAGCGCATACACTCAGGCTGGGGATTAAAATTGCCCAGTCCTCGTCGGTTTCACCGGCCTTCGTAGTAACCACCGATCTACCCCTCTAGTGCAATGAGGTGATGCAGCCTTAGGTATCTGTTTCTCGGAACCGCCTGGCTTCTACCAAGTAAGTATTTCAAATCTGCATGTTTGATTAAAGATTAATTTCTTTATTTTCATGCCTTATCAACATTTTCCATTGCTTTTAGATTGTAAGAAATTTTGGGGGATAAAGGAAGAGAGTGTAGAATCCCGTGGGAACAATTATTCGAACTTTCCTTCATTGTAATTTCGTGTTCTATCAGCTAAGAACCATACGTGATACATGCTTGGGTGATCATGTCTTGAAAGGGACATATTTGCTGATAAAAGGTTTACTAATTACTCCATAGCTGGGGAGATTCATAGTTTTCCAAGGGTATTTGCGCGTAAGTGAAAATAAAAAATACTCGACTGAAATGAAACTCGATTTCTAATTTTAAACCGTATTCAATTGCACCAGACGCACATCTAAGCTTACAGTAACCCGGTATTCCAAAGCGGTTCCCTATCTCGTTACTGTACAAGATCAATGTTGCTTGACTTCAGTGATCGTACGAGAACTGGTGTTTCAACGTGGTATCGCCATAGATAGATAGGACTATTTTTGTTGTTTTTGTTTTGTTTCGTTTTTAGTAGATTCTCATATTTTAGTGTACGCTCCGTTTATTTAATGAACAGTATGTTTATTTATTTTCGTCTATCGACTTGTATGTTAAAGAAAAGGTACGAAAGGGATTGAACCAGCTTCCCTTTCAGCAGGAGAAAACGCCGTTAGTTCTGACAAATATGGGTATCCACTAAAAATAAAGTTTAAGTGTTAAAACATGTCAGATTAATAAATAAAAAATCTGTCATAAATAAATAGATACATAGATAGATAGATAATGAACATACTAAGATAGATCTAAACTTATTTATAAATGGAACTCTGTGTGTGTGTGTGTGTGTGTGTGTGTGTCCGTCCGTTACCTATAGATTCCGAAAAGGCTGAGCCGATTTTCTTGAAAATTTACACAGTTGTACTATAAGCGTCTGCGAGTGTTCTTAGCTAGGTTTTGTGTCGAGGTACCCCCGATAAATATCGAAAATCGATAATCGAAAAAATCGGGTTATAGAAGGAGTGCTCCAATTTTAATCAAATTTGATACACTCATAGATAAAGACATAAGAAACGATATTCAGAAGTTTCAAGATTGCAGTTCTTACAATTGTGCAGAAAATCAATAATATATATATATAAAGGCAAGATGTTTGTGTGTGTTTGTGTCTGTTTATCTGTCTGTATGTCCTTTATACAAATCCACAATTTTTATCCAATTCTCACCAAACTTCACACAAATATTCTTTAGGCTGAGTCTGAGCTCCAGGATCATGGATTACTTTTAAAGCTTTCATTATACCCGAGCAACGCCGGGCTATACTGCTAGTAGATAGATAGATAGATAGATAGATAGATAGATAGATAGATAGATAGATATATGAGACTGAGATAGATAGATAGATAGATAGATAGATAGATAGATAGATAGATAGATAGATAGATGAACAGACTGAGATAGATAGATGAGATAGATAGATAGATAGATAGATAGATAGATAGATAGATAGATAGATAGATCATGGTTTCGTGGTAGCGCAACAATTTTCCATTTCCGAACTATGTACTTTCTCTTAGATATCGTGGATCAACGCTTGGCATGCTAAACAGGCATTTCGCGCCTTCCGATCTTAAGATATTAAAACATTAACCATGGTGTGATTCGAATCTGGGTTCCGTAGTACGAATATATATATATGTATGTGTGTGCAAACAGCTGGAAGACTGAATTCAGAAATCTGACCTGTTTTGAAATTCATTAAGTTCTGCATTAATCTTGTCAATATCAATTTCAGTCCAAAGTATTTCGTAATAACCGTGGACACTGTCCAAAACCGCATTGTACAGTTGGTAGAGCTTCTGTAACAAGTTTAACTCTTTCTTCACCCGGTGCAATTGAGGATATTCTTTAACAGGTAAACCAAACAGTTCCTCTCCTCCTGAATATGTGATAAATTTTGCCCATAATTCATCAAACTGGTACTGGAAGATCTTTAGGCGTTCAGACGCTTCACTTGGTTCAATCCCTTCTTCCATCGGTCCCCTGAAATTCAAACAAGAGAATGTTATAGAAATAAAGAATATCGAGATGAGAACAGTGATGACATTGAAACTGAAAATGAAAGCGAGACTGTTGAAACTTCTGTGACACATTATGAGGAAAGAAAGCTAAGAGAATTGGACACTCACAGGATATATTCAAGGCAAGTGAAAGACAGGGAAACAGCAAATAAAAGGAAAGGGGCTATGGGATTGAAATAATTCATTGCCCACAAGACTACGGAATCTTTTTCTAACTTGTTGGAAAGTGAAGATTATGCAGCTTCAGCCCAGATTTGCAGTGATCCTTCAAGTCGAAGCAGCTCAGGGGATGATGAGTAATACTAAAAAAAAAAATGAATTGATAACAATATTGTTTCTTTTAATAAAAGAAACAATATTGTTATTAATTCATTTTTTTTTTATATATGTGTTTTGATGCAGTGGATATCGGCTCTAAACAGAAACTCGGAGAGCTGAGTTCGAATTCAATTTGAATTCATTGCATTCACTTACGCGCAAATACCCTTGGGAAAAGTATTAATGTGTCTCTTCTCCCTCCAGCTGGGATAGGTTGGGTTCTATAGTTTTGATTAGCAACAGAAAACAATGTCAAGCTACTGCGGGAAAATCTTCTGCCCAGTCAGTCATGTCTCTTTCGAGACATGATCGCTCAGTCGTACATCACGTATGACACTTAACTAACTGATAGGATGTGCGTTGAAACGAAAAATAGGAGAGCCGAGTTCGAATTCCAGTTGAATTTGTTACATTCACTTATGAACAAATCCCTTGGAAAAAGTATTAATCCGTCTCTTTTCTCACTAGCTGTGGATTAAATATCAAGACAACAGAGGTTCTATAGCCTTGGTTGGTGATCATTCACTTTCGAGACATGATCGCCCAAACGTGTATCACGATTTCTACTTAACTGAGTGAATTATTGAGAATTATTATTAGCATTTTCATCTTTATATTTTTATTACATGATATATTTTCAATCGAGAATCCCAAGAACTTTCCGAGAAAAATTAAATCTCGAATTGTTCAATATAAATACAAGGAGCTGTTTGGAAATTTGTTTTATAAAGCTATTTTTGACCGATGATACAATAAGGATTATTTTCTTGAATTAGGTCATGTGTCCGATATTTCTTTTAAATAAATAGCCGGTTACGATTCTCTTCCAAGTACACCCGTCTACCAAAATGGTTAGCCAAACCTTATTACAGACACATGCATAATCCACCTGTCTTTTATACTGCAACTATGCTGAGCAGACCTTAGTTACGGTTTCTGGAAGAGAGTATAGAATCCAGTGGGAACAATTATTCGAACAACCCCTCATTGTAATTTCGTGTTCTATCAGTTAAGGACCATACGTGATACACGCTTGGGTGATCATGTCTTGAAAGGGACATGACTGACTGAGCATAATATTTTCTTGCAGTAGGTTACCATTGCTTTCTGCGGAAGACTAGTTACGAACCAAGGCTATAGAACCCAATCTACCCTGCTATTTAACTCATAGCTGGAAGAAGAGCAGTGGATTTATATCTTTCCCATGAGTATTTGCGCGAAAACTTAGCATTTTTATCATAAACAAAAATTCCCAAAATACAAATAGATATACCAACGATACATATTTATAACAAAACTGACAACAATATATTATCATTGCAAAATCACCAGCAATACATTATCAAAGCAAAATTAACAATACATTTTATTAGTAGGTGAAGTCATAAAACTTTGTTCAAAATTTCAGCATTAAATAACCCATAGGTTTTTTTAATCGTTTTACTCCAAGCAAGGCGGTACCGCCACTGATGCTCAGGGGGCTACATAAGAGAGTAAAAGTTTAAGCAGGAGGAGAGCAAACAGAAAGACGAACCAGTTCCAGGGGTGTCAGAGAAAGGGAAAGAGAACGATGGGAATACAGGTGTAATTACAGCTGCGAAGGTAGAACGAGAAAGGAAAAGAACAAAATATACGGGGTTATGTAGAAAGCACGAAGGAAGGACTGGAGTCAAGTGAATAAAAGATGGTAATTGACATTGCATTTAAATTCCTGGAGGTTGTAGCTGTCAGGAAAGCAAGTATAAAAAGGGAGTTCCACATGCGGAAAGTGCAACAAAAAGAAGCTGTGGGAGTAGAATTGTCGACTGCATTTGGTTGTTTTGACTGTAAAAGGGTGGGACCTTGTTGCCAGTCTGGTTGCTCGAGTAAATTCTTGTGGAGGGAGTACTAGTGGTCTAATCACGTCGGAGCAGAAGCCATGAACATATTTGTAGAAAAGACAGAGGGAAGCCACATCCCGCTGGTGAGAATGTGGCTAGAGTCGAGCTGTCAGGTCGGGATTAATCACATTATAGATTCTCCTTTGGAGCCTGTCGAGAACTCTGAGATGAACAAAATCAACCAACCAACAACCATCGACAACTTTCGAACGGTTTTACTTACCCAATTTCACTCACAAGACTTTTGTCAACCCGTGGTATAAATCTTCTGCATTTACCAACGGTACCGAACACTCGGATAGATAAATTGATTCGCAGTGAGATTCAAAGTCGGGTGTCATAGTCAGAAATTAAACATCTCGGTCATGATACAATAAATTCAGTTTATATATATATATATATATATATATATATATATATATATATATATATGTAATCGTTTTCCCACAAGCAAGGCGGTACCGCCACCGGTGCGCAGGGGGGGGGGGGCTACATAAGAGAAGAGTGAAAGTTTAAGCAATAGGAGAGCGAAGAGAAAGACGAAACGGTTACCGGGGGTGTCAGAGAAAGAGCAAGAGAAGGGTGGGAATACGGGTGTGAAGACAGTTGCGAAGGTGGAGAGAAAGGAAAATAACATGATATACAGGGTGATGTAGAAAGAACTGGAGTCAAGTGAACAAGAGATTGGAATTGACATTGCATTTAAATTTTTGGAGATTGTAGTCGTCAGGGAAGCAAATATACGGAAGGGAGCCCCACAGGCGAGAAGTGCGATAAAAGCAGTCGTTTGAGTAGAAGTGAGAGCTGCATTTGGTTGATTTAACTGCAAAAGGGTGGGACCTTGTTGCGAGTCTGGTAGGTGCATATTATGAAGTGACTGTTCTGGGATTTGGATTTTTGATTCTCGCGTTGTTCGTGGTAGTTAAATGTTTTCATGCTGTGATGTTATTTTTTAATTATATATTTTAATTTGAACTAAAGTTTTAATATGAAATTGGAAAGTAAGGTCTCAAAAGTTAAATCAATTAAAATTTAAATTATTTAGTAGAATATTTTTAAGGCAGAGGTTATACGTTTTTGCTTATGGGTCAAGGGAGTTATTTGTTTCTATTTTATGAAAATGAACAAGATATTAATAAAAATAATGTAAAAAGATCTACATAGAAGGATTAATGTTAATCCGAGTCAACGTGTTTGAGTAAATATCTATGCATGTGATTATCAGTTAACTTCATTTGTTTAGTAACTTAGGGTTATTTAAGCGTTTTAAAATAACAAGTTCTTTTAAACGTCCTAAATTACATTTATTTTCTATTTCATTATAAGATTTGTTTTTGTGATCGTTTCTCAGATAATAATTGGGGTTTTGTTGCTGTTTTTAATTATCAGAAATATTTCAAGAGCGTAGTACTTTTACAATATTTCTTCTTCTTCTTCTATGTGCCCTGTTCCTTCAGGACGTAGGCGATCATGGATCTCCACGTCTCCCTATCCCTTGTGGCTCTTAGTATGTTTGCTCCTGTTGCTCCTGGCAACCGCGTTCCGTCATCCACCTGATCAGACCCTGCAAATATGTTATCCGCTGCCTTCCTCTGTCTCTCCTTACTTCTATCTGTCCAGTCAGTATCAGGTTCCCCAGCCTCTCCTTCCTCATTGCATGTCCCAGGAACTTCAGTTGTCTCTTCCTGATGCTCAGCATCAATTTCCTTTTTGTTGCCATTCTTTCTAACACTTCGTCGTTGCTTGTGTGCTCAGTCCACGATATCCGTAGCATCCTTCTGTAGAACCACATTTCGGCCTCTTCCAGTTTTGTCCTCATTTTCGATGATATTGTCCAGCATTCACAGCCGTATTGAAGAACTGACATCACGTAGCAGTCTAGCACTCTTTTCTTCGTTTCTATTGAGATCTTCCTGTGTGTTAGTATTTTGCTCATCTTCTGGAACGTGTCCTTTGCCATGCCAATTCGCCTTCGGATCTCCGTGCCGCACTTTCCATCTCCTGTTAGAACACTTCCTAGGTACTTAAATTCTTGGACTTGTTTGATTCTGTTATCCCCCACCTGTATTTGGCATTTTGGGTTGTATCTTTTGCTGATGACCATGCACTCAGTTTTCTTAAAGTGTATTTGTAGTCCCTTCTTGTCACTCTCCACTGCTACTTTCTGTATGAGATCTTGCAGTTTCCTTTCCGTGTCCGCAATCAGTACTGTATCGTCCGCGTATCTTATGTTGTTCAGGTTGTGGCCTCCAATAACAAATCCTGGTGTGTCATCTAGGGTCCTCAAGATATTCTACTAGTGCTTAAAGTAATTTGAGGATTTTAGCAACGGTATTTTCATTGGTCTTCGCCATCGCCATCTATATTGTTTTTATATTTTATATATATATATATATATTAATGTTCTTGCATTCTATATATATATCGCAATGTTCTTGCATCTGTCGACTTGACGTACAAACAGATTTGTTAACGATTCATATTCATCTGTGTGACTTTCGTACGACTTCTACCATTGTCCTCAGGTGCATCCTATCTGGGACAATATCGGCTGGTTGATGTCTCGTATCGCTACCTAACTGCTCGTGTACATTTATCTCGCAAGAACAGTGATTTGGAGGTCGTGGATGGAGTGATTCTTGTGGTATTAATGCTTTTCTCATCTGGATTTGATTAGATTCTTTGAACATCAGCTCAGGATGAATATCAGAGCGGATAGAAAGTGTTCCATATCGACAGATTTCAGTAAAATGTAGATAAATGTAGCAAGTCTGGTTTGCGCGAATGGAGCCAGCCTCGATTTTCTTTTTCAAATCTCATTTGGCACAACGGGGTGGTTTCCTGCAAACCCTTCCCTGTTTAAGATAGACTCTCTCAGTTTACTTAGTTAATGTAAATGTTGTTCCTAGCCTGTTTGCGGTGTTCTCTTTTTATGACCCATGTCGAGATTCCCAACCTTCCCAGTTTGTTTTTGGCTACTTTTTTTTACCTTGACTGGGTCAGTCTTTAATTTTCCCATTCCATTAATTATTTTATCCTTGTCTACTCCGTTAGGATGTGCGTTGTGGTGCAATGGTTATCGGCTCGGAACGAGAAATCGAGGAACCCAGTTGAATTCCTTGCATTCACTTACGCGCAAATACCCTTGGGTTAAATAATAGGACAGATTGGGTTCTATAGTCTTGGTCGGCAGCCAGT
The DNA here is from genome assembly GCA_037127315.1 of Ascarosepion bandense. Taxonomy (NCBI): domain Eukaryota; kingdom Metazoa; phylum Mollusca; class Cephalopoda; order Sepiida; family Sepiidae; genus Ascarosepion; species Ascarosepion bandense. The sequence continues at coordinate 1,475,235 of JBBBDQ010000637.1, forward strand.
CTACCGCAGAAAGCAATGGCAACCTACTGCGGGATAATCTTCTGCCCAGTCAGTCATGTCTCTTTCGAGACATGATTGCCAAAGCGTGTACCGCGCATGGCACTTAACTGACTGACTGACTACTCCGTTAGTGTACATGCGTCTTGATTCTGTCTATTGGCAGAATAAAGCAGCCACTCTTAATTTTGTGGGATGGACGGGTCTCACTAACATTTATTTTTAGTTTGATGTTTGTTATATTTTAGTCTGTTTTGGGATTCATCCCCTTCACAACAAATTTTTATATCACTAGATTTGTATATATATTTTTGTAAAAATATGTATATAAAGCAAATTTTATTGATGAGTTCTACCTCTCCTTTTTAGGTTTCCTGGTGAAAATGTGGTATTGTGATGGGTGTAGAATTGGAAGATGATGGATGTTTTCTTGTGGTGATGAGCAAATTGTCATCAATCCGGTTATCTAGAATAGATGTGAAGACTAGCCTCAAAAGACTTCCCCTTCGGCCATGGGCCAAAATTATTATATTATTACACTAATAAATTTTCATATTTACCTTGAGTCATACTCTTGGGTAAAGCTAGCGTAATCTTTTCCAAATTGTTCGACTCCAACCAGAAGTTCCTCCTTAAAACGGGGTTGAATTTGGAGTAAATGCCTTTGAACCTCACGTGACTAAAAAAATATGATAAAGGCAATAAACATATTAAGGTGAGTTCTTGAAAGTTACTTGAATTCTTATATATTTTTATAAGAATTTTTTTAAAATTCACGTGGGGATTCTTTTAAGTTTCATGAAAGCATGAGGTATTTTGGCATATGGTGGAATGCTTGACGATGGATGGGTCATTATGGTGTATAGAAAAATTGGATAGAGTGAATAGGTCATGTTTCTGATTAGCTAGGTATAGGATAGTTACTGATGACCAGCCTCAGTTTTGTCCTCGCCCCCAAACCTTCGGCCTTGATCCAAAATTTTAATTTTCTACAATAAATCTATACTTGAAGTGATAGTAATAATAAAGGGTGCTAAGAGCCACCAGGGATGGGGAGACGTGAAAAGCCATGATCACCTACGTCCTGAAAAGACAAGGCATATAGAAGAAGAAGATGAATCACTCAGTCAATTAAATTACACCTCAAGTGACTTAAAAAGGATATTGGAGGCCCTCAGTACAAGAAGGTACTTTCCGCTATGCATTATCAGTGAAGCATAACACTATATTCTGCAAACATTCCTCTATGTAACAATTAATGCGACTGTATCATCAGGTACTCGGTACAAGGTCTAAATTCCTTTGGTTCACAATAATATCGAATATGCTCCTGCCTGATTGTGCAGGTTCCGGCCGGGTGATTGTGTAAAAAGTACTTTCTGCCACATCCCTGTAGCGTTTACGTTTTTTATACTATTAATACTTTTGTTTACTCATTATGGTTGTTATCTAACCAGTAACAGTTTATAATGATTACCTTTATGATGACATGTCAGATTATTAATTTTTTCCCTTCAAATTAGTTTTTAATAAAAATTCATTAGTGTATGTGTAAGATAAAAAATTACAAAAATTTTATCTGGCTTGAGGAAGTATAATGTCACTATTCTGGTGGGGAAAATTGCGCTATGGAGGTGCTTGGTTTATTTCCGTCGAGCAGGCATCTTCCCGGAGAAAAGTCTCCTTTTCTTCTCACCTCGTTCCAGCCCTCGGTCTAAATCAAGTCTCCACTGAGCGATCGTTGGTAACTTTTTATCACCTCTCGATGTTCATGATTATCGCCTGCATGTCCCTTTTGCAGACACCCTTGAAGCGATGAGGTCGATCACGTGCTTTCTTGCTAATGGCCAGTTCAGCGTACAGAAAGAGTTTCGTGTTTATACGTGTATACATTTTTATTTTTATTTTTGCTTCAAAATACGGTACAGCTTTTCCATTGTATGTATTTATAGATGCTTTTTCTTCTTCTTCTATGTGCTCTGTCCCTTCAGGACGTAGGCGATCATGGATCTCCACGTCTCCCTATCCCTTGTGGCTCTTAGTATGTTTGCTCCTGTTGCTCCTGGCAACCCTCGTTCCGTCATCCACCCGATCAGGCCCTGCAAATATGTTATCCGCTGCCTTCCTCTGTCTCTCCTTCCTTCTATCTGTCCAGTCAGTATGAGGTTCTCCAGGCTCTCCTTCCTCATTGCATGTCCCAGGAACTTCAGTTGTCTCTTCCTGATGCTCAGCATCAATTTCCTTTTTGTTGCCATTCTTTCTAACACCTCGTCGTTGCTTGTATGCTCAGTCCACGATATCCGTAGCATACTTCTGTAGAACCACATTTCGGCCGCTTCCAGTTTTGTCCTCATTTTCGATGATATTGTCCAGCTTTCACTTATATTTGATATAATATATATGATATAATATTATATGATATTTCACCAGCTTATTGAAGAACTGACATCACGTAGCAGTCTAGAGGTTCCTTAAAAAGACTGAGTGATTCATCTTCTTCTTCTATATGCCTTGTCTTTTCAGGACGTAGGTGATCATGGCTTTTCACGTCTCCCCATCCCTGGTGACTCTTAGCACCCTTTCTTCTGTTATATCTCGCAACCCCCGTTTTGTCATCCACCTGCTCAGTGGATGACAAGACGGGGATGAACTGTTAATATGTGAACTGTTAATATCAGTAATGAAAAGAGGGTTAGGAATTAAACCCACCTCATTAATATTTAAAAGCGTGATAACAACTACTTCATTTGAAAAAGCTATTTTCCTGAAAATTTATTTTAATGCAAAGATTTTATAAATTTCAAGCGATAGTAGTACTGACTGCTTGATCAATGAATAGTGAATGTTTCCTTATAAGGGAACAGTTAATATCAGTCATGGAAAGAAGGTTAGGAATGAACCCTCCCTCTGACTGCTTAATGAATGAATACTGAATGTTTCCTTATAAGGGAACAGTTAATATCAGTCATGGAAAGAAGGTTAGGAATGAAACCCACCCTCTGACTGCTTAATGAATGAATACTGAATGTTTCCTTATAAGGGAACAGTTAATATCAGTCATGGAAAGAAGGTTAGGAATGAAACCCCCCCATCTGACTGTTTAATGAATGAATACTGAATGTTTCCTTATAAGGGAACAGTTAATATCAGTCATGGAAAGAAGGTTAGGAATGACCCCCCCTCTGACTGCTTAATGAATGAATACTGAATGTTTCCTTATAAGGGAACAGTTAATATCAGTCATGGAAAGAAGGTTAGGAATGAAACCCACCCTCTGACTGCTTAATGAATGAATACTGAATGTTTCCTTATAAGGGAACAGTTAATATCAGTCATGGAAAGAAGGTTAGGAATGAAACCCCCCCATCTGACTGTTTAATGAATGAATACTGAAAGTTTCCTTATAAGGGAACAGTTAATATCAGTCATGGAAAGAAGGTTAGGAATGAACCCTCCCTCTGACTGCTTAATGAATGAATACTGAATGTTTCCTTATAAGGGAACAGTTAATATCAGTCATGGAAAGAAGGTTAGGAATGAACCGTCCCTCTGACTGCTTAATGAATGAATACTGAATGTTTCCTTATAATGGAACAGTTAATATCAGTCATGGAAAGAAGGTTAGGAATGAACCGTCCCTCTGACTGCTTAATGAATGAATACTGAATGTTTCCTTATAAGGGAACAGTTAATATCAGTCATGGAAAGAAGGTTAGGAATGAACACCCCCAACACTCTGACTGCTTAATGAATGAATACTGAATGTTTCCTTATAAGGGAACAGTTAATATCAGTCTTGGAAAGAAGGTTAGGAATGAACCCCCCCTCTGACTGCTTAATGAATGAATACTGAATGTTTCCTTATAAGGGAACATTAATATCAGTCATGGAAAGAAGGTTAGGAATGAACCCCCCTCTGACTGCTTAATGAATGAATACTGAATGTTTCCTTATAAGGGAACAGTTAATATCAGTCATGGAAAGAAGGTTAGCAATGAACTCCCCCCTCTGACTGCTTAATGAATGAATACTGAATATTACTATGATCATTTTACATTTTTACCTGTGTTTTTAGTTTCGAATATCCGTAAGTTAAAGAATCTACGCGTTCGGCGTTACCATCATTAAAGAGGAGGTTGTATTTATTCAAAAGAGCATAGGCTTCTTCAATTGGAATGATTCCTGTGTCTATGCGGTATTCCGCGTCCTTAATTTCGTTTATGGCGGACATCAAGGCACGCACGTCGTCTAAGTCTTTTATAGGTCGACTCAGTCTTTTCATCATTGAGTCGAAGAAATTCAAAATCTCTTTCATTGCTTGGGCTGAATTCTGGTTCAGCATCTTCGCATAAGCTAGCTTCCAGGATCTAATTTCACACGTCAGAGACTTCTTCAGTGTATCGGTCATGAGCAATAAAGGGCCAACTTGAAAACTCGGCTCCATTTCAGATACCTGCATCTCCAATATCTGAAAAAAAACAATTGTTGAAAAATAATTATACATGAGAAACAACTAAATTGTGGCAGTTCTCTAAGCAGGTGGGTTATAGAAATAAATAATATATGGGAGCCATCCTATCTATTATAATAAAGACCATTGTGTATTTATATATTTCCCTCCTGTCACGCTCACGGAGAGAGAGACAATACCGAGGCAGTGACGGTTCAGTTCATTCTCTTTACTGCGAATTATGAAACTTTACTACCAGTTATGAAAACTCTTACCGCTAGACTGGTTACTAACCAAGGCTATAAAACAAAATATGTTCTGCTATTTAACCCATATCTGGAGGAAGAAGTGACGAATTAATGCCTTTCTCAAGTGTATTTGCGGCTAAGTGAATGCAACAAAACTCTCCGATTTCTCGTTCCGAGCCGATATCCGTTGCACCACAACGCGCATCCGCAATATTACCCAACTAAATACACACACCAGACTTGACGTTGCTTAACTTCGGCAATCGAACGAGGTGTTAAAATGAATACTTCTATATATTCTTCTAGAATGTATTTTGAAGATTTTTCACATTCAGGTTGATTGATTTGATTGATTTCTTTTTAAGGCTTTTTTTTTTTTTTTTTTTGTAGGATGTGCGTTGGGTTGTAATGGATATCTGTTCGGAATAAGAAACTGGAGAGCCAAGTTCGAATTCCTTTTTTTTTTAATCTTTCCACCCCAAGCAAGGCAGTTTTACTGCCACTGTTGCACAGGTGGTTACATAGGGGGAAAGTAATGAAAAAGAAAAGGAGGATATAGAGGTGTCAAGAAGAGGGTAATAGAAGGATGAGAAGACTGGTATGATGAGGGGATTTGATAGAGAAAAGAGCTTGAGGGGAAAGAAAGCGAGTCAGTGAGATAGGAGATGACTATTGACCTTACATTTAACTTCTGTGAGATTGTAGCTGTAGGAGAAGCAAGTATACGGAAGGGAATTCCACAGGCAGGAAATGCGAGTAAAGAAGCTATGAGAGTAGAAACTGCGGTTACATTTTATCGGTTTCACTTTAAAAGGGTGGGACCTAGTTGCTAGTCTAGTAGCTCGAATTCATAAATAAGTAGATGGTTGGCGGAGCAGGGTTTGAGCAAGATAACAGGAGAAGGATTGCTAAGAGCTACAAGGATAGGGAGATGTGGAGGGCCATGATCGCCTACGTCCTAAAGGAACACGGCACATAGAAGAGAAAGAAGTTTCCATTATTTTGCCCTGCTATGTATGAATTTACTATGTAAATTCATACATAGCGGGGAACCAATGAGCTAAGTTCATTGTGGCAGAAGCCGTGAGAGTATTTGTAGCATAGGCACATGGTAGCCACATTGTGCCAGTGAAAGAGCGACTGCAGTCGGGCTGCCAATCGGTATCGATCACATTACAGATTCTCCGTTGGATTTTGTCAAGAACCCCGAGCTGAATAGCAGGGGCAACCGACCAGATGTGGCAGCAGTATTCAATACATGGGTGGATGGTAGATTTATATATGTGCAGGATGGACTCGGACGGGAAAAACTTCCTGGCCCTGCACAGTGAACCGACCATCTTAGCAGCAGATTTAGCTGTGGATTCGATATAGTCATTCCATTTGAGGTCTGCTGAGAGAGTTAGGCCAAGAAGGCGCAGTGTTTTGTTCTCAGGGAGGCTAGCCTGGTCCATGGGCGTTGGAGGGTAGCAGAGATTGTCTATGATGGTTAACAGATAGTAGCTTCGTCTTGGAAGCATTAAAATTTAAAAGCCATTTCTTACCCCAGTGAATCCGATTTATTTTTTTTCTGCTCAAATAACCCCTGAAAAAGTTATGAATCCATCTCTTCTCTCTGTAGCTATGTGCTTAAGTAAGACAGATTGGATTTTATAGCCTTGGTTGGCAACAGTAAGCAATCTTCTGCGGGAAAATCGTCTGCCTAGTCAGTCATGGATCAAAAGAAACACAATCCCCCAAGCGTATATCAAGTATGGTATTTAACTGGTTGAATCTAAGCACCTTTTGGGCTTTTTCAGATAATTATTTAGTGATACAAGTCCTACTAATTAACCCATGCAGATTCGTAACTTTCCCAGGGTTATTTGCGGGTAGGTAAATATAACAACCGGGCTGGAACTCGGATAACCGATTTACAATTCCGAGCCGTTTTCCATTCCACTACCTGCACAATTACAACACTTGTTATTTCCAAGCGGTCACTCATCTCGGTACTGACCATGTTCGGCGTTGTTTAACTTCGGTGATCATACGGGAACCTGTGTTTTAACGGGATATGGCTGTATGCTCATTATACCATCCGCATATCCAAGTTTACCTCACTTAGAACTTTTAAGCTGCCAACCATCTAGGTTCTAACCAAGCTCGACGTTGCTTAACTTTGGTGATCTTACGGTGACCGGTGCTTCAACACTTATGTCTTAGTGGTTTTATTACTTTGCTTGGTGTGAAATGATCAAAAATTTTAATTTGGTACTGATTAGGTTCAATTTTGCTTTGCTGATAGTACGGGAACCGGTTTTTCAACGTGATCCGGTCGTAAGCCGTCCACACTTAGGAAAGCAACATTTTTTTCATGTTGAACATTGTAAGGTGGCGAAGAAAAGCCCAACTTACGTGCAGGGATTTTAATCGCTCCTCATATTCACTGATAGGCGGATTTTTCTGGGCAAATTCTTTAACGATTTCATTCATGTCCTAAAAATAAATAGAAAAGCAGAAAGATCAGACATTACAAAAATGCAAAGGAACTATAAGCGTCTGCGAGTGTTCTTAGCTAGGTTTTGTGTCGAGGTACCCCCGATAAATATCGATAATCGGAAACATCGGGTTATAGAAGGAGTGATCCGATTTTAATCAAATTTGATACACTCATAGGGAAAGACATAAGAAAAGATAATCAGGATTTTTAAGGTTGCAATTCTTACAATAATGCAGAAAATCGATAATATATATATATACTGTAATGGTTGTGACAATGTTTTTAAATTCATAGTATCACTACACAAAAAATTTGTGTAGTGATACTATGAATTTAAAAACATTGTCACAACCATTACAGTATAACGCTCTACATTTGTATCGAGCACTTTTATAAAAGTAAATGCATGAACAAAAAGGTAAATAAACCTACGAGTTAAACAACTTAGTTACAATATATATATATATATATATATATATATATATATATAAGACAAGATGTTTGTGTGTGTCTGTTTATCTGCCTGCATGTCTGTATTTTTTCCGCCCTTTTATTTTAGTTTTTGCTTCGCATTTGGCTCTAATTCTTAGTCTCAGCCATGATACCATTTACTCAGAGGACTTATTTAGCCTTTAAGATTCAGTTTACGACGAAAAAAACTTATTTGATATCGATACCAGGAAATCAAAATTTGATTTACATCCATTCATTTTTCTTTCAGTCTACGGTTTCGCTTTAACTGGAAACAACTATTGCTTTTTAGTCTTTCGTGCCAACGTCCAAAGAGTCTGAGCTCCAGGACCATGGATTAGTTTTAAAGCTTTCATTACACCCGAGCAACGCCGGGCTATACTGCTAGTTTCTAATAAAAATGGGTGATGGTAATTTTTTTCAAAAATGTATTGCTGTTAGTTTTGTTATAAAAATCAATGTTTATGCTTTCATAGTGTATAGATCTCAGTTTGGGGGTTAACTATTTCCCCATATATGGGACCCTAACAGGTGCTACCACTCGGGCCATCTTGAATCTTGGAAGAACAGCAATTAAGAGGTGGTTCCCTGCTTCTCTAAATTTCTTAATCAGAGGCTTTGCTGCCGAATGCAGTTTATCATCATGCCCAGAACGAATAAAAGATGTCAAATCTTTTACAAACCTAAGAATCGAAATAAATTCGACTGAAAAGGATGTAAAAATTTGCGGAATTCTTCCCCGCCACTGTAGAGTCGGTTTGAGTGTATGATGCCACTACGTAGACATCAAATATAACCCTTCATCCTACACTCGGATGCTGAGAGCTATAAGCAACTGTTGGAGAGAACCTCCGACTAATTGTAACTCTATGGACCCATCCCTGATATTTCTAGAACCTTACAGGATTGCTGGTGAGCAAAACAAGTTGTTACCAAAATCAAATGTTAGCCCACTGCTACAGACTCCTTTTACATGTATTTCACCAACAGTATAACATAATAAACATCGACAACTTCCACTTCTGCTCGGCGGCAAACGAATTGTCTCATATGTGTCTCAAGAAAGCGGAAGATCTTTTCGTTTCTTTGGTTTGGTATCTGATTAACGGCCCATCAACAACTATAGGGTTAATAAAGGACAAATAAAGCTTTTGATTTGGTTGCTTTAAGTATAAATGCAATGTCAATACTCATCTATTAACCATTTGACTCTAGCTCTTTCCCCACCCCGTATATCCTTTCCTTTCTCTCCACCTTTGAAACTGTCATCACACCTGCATTTTCAACTTTCTATTGCTCCTTTCTAACTGGTTCGTCTTCCTCTTCACTCTTTTCTAATTAATCTTTTTACACTTATGTAGCCCCCCGCACATCAGTGGTATTTTCGCCCTTGCTCGGGGTGAAACGATTAAGAAAAAAAAAAGAATAATGTTATACGTGAATCTGTGATAGTTAAGGGTACAGTTTTGTTTTTGTTTTTGTTATTTTTTTCATTTTCTGTTAATTAATTATTAATTATTTATTACAGATGCTTCTTTCCAATTCAAAATATAGTGCGGTTCTGGGTATGACTGGAAACTGCATTCGGCAGCAAGGCCTCTGATTAGGAGGTTGTGAGGAGCATCTTAATTGCTGTTGTTTCTAGGTCCATCCTAACCTGAAGTGGTAGCACCTGCTAGGGTCCCAGCTATGGGCAAATAGTTAACATAAAATTGGGGTTAAAACATTATGAAAGTATACAAATAGACTTTTATAGAAATATATACATTTTTGAAGGAAACATATTACCAAGAATACATTTTTGAAGAAAAAATTATAACCATCACACATTTTTGAAGGAAAAAAATATTGCACATTTTTTGAAGGGAAAAAGAATTATTACCAGAAATATATTTTTGAATACAAAACATCTTCAGTTTTCTAAGATAAAAAAGATCAAAAATAAATTTTAACTAACATCTGACTAAATCAACCTTCTCACTATAACTGAACATTAAAAACATACTTTAAAACTCTACCTTTTTGGCATTAAATAACCCACAGAGGTTGATATGCTATTAAACAAAACTCTAACTCAAAACTCAAATTTTATTGCGTTCAGTTTATCATACAAGTTGGCTATTAGAGATTGCATTGTTATTTTTATTTTGAATATTCATTTTTTCTGTTCAGTTAAAAAAATATATTAAATAGTTTAAGTAGTTTTCTTGGGAGCTTTTATAGTTTTATATTTTGATATAAAATGATTAGATACAAATTTTGCTTGACTCATTAATGCAGCAACAAACAGCAATTTGTTATTTTTAAACAATTCACCCACTAAGTCACAAGGAGCTGCTGGGAAACAGAATAAAGCAACTTTAGAAGGGATTGGAAACCAAATTCTAAACAGGTAACAAGGGCTCCTGTTCAAAAGGTTGGAGAGAATGTGAACCGGGCGATAGACAAACTTATTTACTCCTAATGAGACAGAATATTTGCTCAACTTGTTTTTTCAGATTTTAATGTCCTCCGAATCAGTCGAAAATAATTATACTTTTTCATCAATCCACCCCTTCTTCTTCTTCTTCTTCTTCTTCTTCTTCTTCTTCTTCTTCTTCTTCTTCTTCTTCTTCTATGTGCCCTGTCCCTTCAGGACGTAGGCGATCATGGCTCTCCACGTCTCCCTATCCCTTGTGGCTCTTAGTATGTTTGTTCCTGTTGCTCCTGGCAACCCCCGTTCCGTCATCCACCTGATCAGGCCCTGCAAATATGTTATCCGCTGCCTTCCTCTGTCTCTCCTTCCTTCCATCTGTCCAGTCAGTATGAGGTTCTCCAGGCTCTCCTTCCTCATTGCATGTCCCAGGAACTTCAGTTGTCTCTTCCTGATGATCAGCATCAATTTCCTTTTTGTTGCCATTCTTTCTAACACCTCGTCGTTGCTTGTATGCTCAGTCCACGATATCCGTAGCATCCTTCTGTAGAACCACATTTCGGCCGCTTCTAGTTTTGTCCTCATTTTCGATGATATTGTCCAGCATTCACAGCCGTATTGAAGAACTGACATCACGTAGCAGTCTAGCACTCTTTTCTTCGTTTCTATTGAGATTTTCCTGTGTGTTAGTATTTTGCTCATCTTCTGCCGTTAAGATGCAAGTTGCTACTGCGGGTGAAAGAGAATGAAAATCTTTAACAGTAACTGGAAACACAATCTTGAACAGGAAACGCAGGATAAACTTCTAATCCAGTTAAAAATACTTGGGATGAGTGTGAACAAGGTGATAGATAGGTACCTCTACTAAATCGCTAAAAAAACAGCATAGTATTAATAAAAAAAGGTCCCAAACTTAATAAAAAAGAACTTTTTCAATCAAAATGTTTTATTATTATTATTAAGAGGAAAGTTCAAAGTAATCTTTAATTATTCAATTATTTTAATTATTTTTTAAAGGTTTTAATCCCTTCTAACAAGTTCGAAATTTTGAAAGAAAATCTTGTTATTATTTGAGTTAGCGAGTAACCGAAACTTTACGACTGTTTACAATGGAAAACGTAATGATTACATCACCCACTTTTTTCCAGTGACAAACACATTAATTTGGATATTCTCTCAAAAATCAAATAACTGTCGGATTTTAATGAAATTTTCAGCACTCATTTACAAATGATTGAAATTATTTTTGAAATTGTTTTTTTAAATCTTGATAAAATATATTTTTTACTTCTGTTACCTCCACGTAAATCCATGAAATTTTAATAAATTTTAATAAAATTTTAATAAATTTTAAAGTGTTGCGGTCTATAATTTTATTAGTTAACGCAGGACTCATTGGGGAATATAAACAATCAAATTTTGCCTCTGTATCCGAAAATCTGCTTGGAAGAGTAAAATAAAAATGCAATAAAACTCTGACATTATTTAATTTGATAAGCTTTTAATTGCTTGAAGAAATTATAATCTGAAGAAAAACATTTTTTTCGATTACTAATGAAGTTTTAAAAAAATTGTTTTCATTTTTTTTTTTTGTTATTATAATAATTTATAAAGTTTCAAAATTATTTTTTAAATCTTCGAAGAACTGCTTTGGTGAGATTTTTGTGCTGAGTTGGTGCTTCTATTGCCTATCGAAAATTGAAAAGTTTAATAAAAGTCGTTTTGCCTCCATATTTTTAAAATAATTTTTTTGTGCATTTGAAGATTTTTTTTTGTATGGTAGTTTCTATGTGCAAATTAAAAGGTAAGAGTTTCCTCTCTTACCCGAAAAAAATGTGTACAATTTTGTCACTTATAAACACCATACACTTTATCTCTAATCAAGACCCTGTCAACGGCGCGGACAGTCATAAGTTCATATCTGTGATTAAGAAATAGTTTTATTCTAAATTCCACGCTATAAATAAACAATACTTGTGTAAATCAGATTAAATTAACATAAAATTTTTTTAAAATAATGTGTCACAGATGTATATTTTATTTTTGCAAGATGTTTAAAACCGAGAATTATCTTTTGTTTAAAAAATAGCAGCAAAATTCAAAAATTGAAAAAAATCTCAAACTTTCATATACCAATCAATATAATTTCTGTTTGAAATAAATCATAGAGCATTTTGCTTACTGGAAATAGTCAATTTCATCATTTAGCTTTCAATTAAAACTAAAATAAAAGTTTTAATTAAACTTTTTCATTTTTAAAAATTCAGTTGAAAAGTAACTATGCAGTTTTTTCGTGATTTAGTGGAGGTACCTAGACAAGCATATCTTCTCCTAATGGCGAACATTCGATAAAATGGTAATTAAACTGTTTGAGATTAGGCAGAGACATGAGAAATATAGTTTATGTAGACTTTAGAAAGAACCCCATCCTAAGCAAGAAACAACTGATAAATATTTACTCTTGTTAAAAAATACCGAGATTTATAATGTCACATTTCGGGTTTTTGAGTGTTTTTTAAGAGAACTTTATTATTGTGGTTATTTAAATATCTAAAGCGTTATTAACTTACCTGGTTCCATAATTCTGCATATTTGGTAAATTTGCTCAAGGTCTGAGCAACACCTTCTTTGCACAGCTTGATGATGCTACCTAACCAAAGCGACAAACTAAGGACATCTTTATGTTCACTTATAATCTTCTGAAAAGATTTGGCTGAGATGGCAGGAGACATTCGACTGTTATCTTCTAAGGATTCTTCCATTATTGGCTCGGGTTCCTAAAAAAATTATGCTAAAAATATTATTTTTAAAAAAGTACTTACCGTATTTTTCGGTCTAAAAGACGCACGGGAACATTAAATACAGCCCTATTTTATAAGAGCACATGTAAGAAAAATATTTTAGAGTATTTATTAAAATCATTTCAGCCAAAAGGAAGGTATTAAAGCCGCTAAGAAGAGGGTTACTGATTGTAAAAGTATATGAATAAAAATAACATAATTAAGGAGAGTGAAAACAATAAAGAGAAGATCAATTAAGAAGAAATATGTACAGTTTGTCCTAATTGTTTCTTTTTTTAATCATTTTACCTCATCTCTCCCTTTTCTCATATTCTCCAACACTCAGTAAACTTTTGCATCTCACCCCAAGCAAGGCAATAAGGTTACTACCTTATTGCCTTGCTTGGGGTGAGATGATTTTTTAAAAAAAAACATGTAGGATAAGGTGCAACAATAACAATAAATGGGAATACACATGCCAAGGTTTTGACAATTATCTTTGGAACACTTGCGTCGATTTCAAAATCAGCTTGAAAAATGTCAGAATCGAATCCGTTGCAAAAAATTAAAAAACAACCATATTAGGAAACAACCAAATCCCACATCCTTTGCTTGTCCAAACTCATTGGTTATGACTCGGCGAGAGGAAGGAACGCAATAGTCACCGAAGTAAACTGAAAGAGTTTTTGTTGTAATATTTTTGTGCTTGCATTCAGTTAGATAGTAGATAGTAAATATGTAAGTATACTTCAAATGAAAGAAAATTTCATTATCAGATACAAGGGTGCTAAACAGAATTATCAGCTAAACACTCCCCCTGATTACTTAATGATCATGCACGTCTAATGGTAAAGAAATACTAAAATGATTCCTATTTGCACTATTTACATCGTTCGGACTATTGTCCTCATCTTTATTGTCATATTCACAGGGTTTCGGTTGTACACTACTGTCTTCTTCAGATTATATACATTAGAATTTTGAACCAAGCCTTTTATTTCGTCCACTAGAGTAGATTGTTGGAGATGTTCCATATGACATGCCTTATCCAGATATCTCAGTTTCTGACAAAAATGCATTCTGTCTTCTTTGCAATTGATGTTTAGTCTTTTCTTCTCGATTTCCTTCAATGTCTAGTGAAGAATTTTTTGGTTTTCTTTCTGATTCTCCTATCAATACTCTGTTATCTTATGATAAGATTGTGGTTGGCAATAATTAATCAATAACTAAACTTTGCACAAAAATGAATCAGATTAAATAAAATATAATTTAATACCTGTGTACGTCACCTCATAGAGTATTTAATAAATTAATTACGCAGTTATTTATATGATTTGCATCGTTCAGACTATTGTTCACATCTTTATTGCCATATTCCTAACTTTTCGACTTTTTGTATTCTGCAGCCTTCTTCAGGTGATATTTTGAATTTCGAACTGAACGCTTTATTTAGCCCACGTGGGTAGACCGTGCTAATTCCAAGTGCCATGTCTTTTTGGATATCGCATTTTTAGTTAATTCTCCTTGATAACTGAACTATCCAAGCTTTTGTTCGCTCTGCTCTGTTCCCCGTGGACTAAGTAAAGAGTTCAATTCGAAATTTCAAATACCACTGAAAAAGGCCGGAGTGTACAACGACCGAAACGTCGTAAATATGACAATAAAGATGAGGGCAACAGTCCAAACAATGCAAATAGTTGAAATACCTCACAGAAATATACAGAGTGCGTTAGATAAATCGTCGTCGAATTTATGTAAAAATGAAAATAACACTGACATTTTAAAAGATACATTTACCAAAATCACACAAAAATATTTTTTTAAAATACTAAAGTGTAAATTTACTCAATAAACGACTTCAGAATCTCCTGCAACTCTCCTGGACACTCTCCTTGTTTAATTTGTTGAATGCTGCAATAATCCTTGCCTACAGTCAATCTTTGGTGTTACAAAGAGTTTCTTTGGTCACTCACTCAAGTGCAGCTCTCGCATCATAATTCAAAGGGGTTGCGGTCTGAGAAGTTAGGGGTCCAGATGTAAAGGGTGATTGCAGAATTTGTCTATATTCCTGAGATTAGGTAGTATTTACAGTATTTACATTATTCGAACGATTGTCCTCATCTTTGTTGCCATTTGTACAACGTTTCAGCCGTTGTACGCTCTGGCCTTCTTCAGGTGCTAGGAATTTAAAACCGAACCCTTTATTACAGTCACTGGGGTATATTATTCTCATTCCATGCGTAGTAGTAATGCCACGATTGGAAGTCATGATATATCTCCCTCTAATCCTGCAAGTTACTTGTTCCCCACTGCTGCAGCCATGTATTGAACTCACAACTGTACATTACAATTCCAACATAACAACTCTCAGAAAACAGCGTCGGTCTGTCTATCCTATGTGAATGGGTTATCGGAGAAAATACAAAGGATTCCTAGCACCTGATGAAGGCCGGAGCGTACAACGGCCGAAACGTCGTACAAATTGCAACTAAGATGAGGACAATAGTCCGAATTATGTAAATACTGTGGTTGCAGAAATTGTCTGATAGCCATGACTGGATTCTCCTGCTTGTGTAACATGGTGCAGAGTCTTATGGCAAGCAGCCGCTCTCTTAAACCAGTGGAACACTACCTCTAGATACTTGATGTAGGCCTCCGTGTTCAGTCTAAAGCCCTTACCAACAAATTCTGGGGTTCTTTTCTCATCAGAACGATCAGAGTGAGTTTTCCGAGCTGCCGTACCTTCTTAATCACCATTACGGGATGACGTCCTGTTGCCAGACATAGGGTCTTCCAACAGTCACACTCTTGACGCAAGGGAGCACTGCCTCCTCAAAGCACTTGATGTAGGCCATCGTCTTGAGTAAAAGACGGATCATTACCTTTCCCAAGGGTATTTGCGCATAAGCGAACGCAAGAAATTCAACTGGAATTTGAACTCGGCTCCATGATTTCTCGTTCCGAATCGATATCCACTGCACCACGACGCACATCCAGAGAAAGAAGAGAGAAACGACGCGCGCAGTAGTGAAAGCATGAAGCGTACCACCGTTTCGCGTCAACTTACCGACCTCGAGACGCCAACCGACACATACGGAATCAAACCTATTTGACTGATATGAATATCGAACCAGAATGAAATAAAACCTAAGGTTTTAAAAACATGATGTGAATGGTAGAAAAGCACAAAAACAATTTTTTTCTGTTCACTCACCTCATTTTCTAGATGGTTCCACTGAGGCATATTCTCCACAATATTTGCCACAATCTGAAGAACTTTATTGAGTCCTTGTTGTAAATTGTCCAAGCTTGGCTTTAACGTAATATTTGGAATGCTAAGGACAATATCAGTTTCAAAAAGAGGCGGCTTCGTACTCTGAAGTATGGTAGTCTCGTTTAACTTGTGGAGACCCGGATCTAGACGATTTTTTAACGCATCTAGAGAATGCCGTGTACCTAAAAATATAAATTAGTGTAAGTCTTCAATAGAAATGTTACAAAGAAAGATGTATTTTCTATCAATATTAAAGAAGAGTATCCTTCATCACACCTTATAGACTGACGCTACATAATCCTAAAGTGCTTTACCAAATAGTGAAACATCACTTGAACATTTATGAAAGTTGAAGCAACACTCAAGTTGCTAGTTTTCTTCGTTACGAAAAAAACAGAAGGTTTGGAATTTCATCATCAGCGAGCAGATTCTAAACCAGCACCGATCCTAATTTTCTAGGGCAATACAATGAACCAGCTATTCATTCAGTATCTTTTCTGAGAGTACGTATATCACCCGAAGAAGACCGAAACGTATAACAATCGAAATGTGAATAATAGTAATAAAGATAAGTACAACAGTTTGAACGATGTAAATAGTTACGAATATAGTCATTCTATTTGCAGTCGGTAGAAAAGAGTGCTGGATTGCTATGTGATATCTGTCCTTCTCTATAGAAGTGAATGCTGGACGATATCATCAAAGATGAATGAGAGGCTTTAGGAAGCAGAAATGTGGTTTTACTAATGTGATAGATACCGACTTGGCGACTCGACTATAGCCACTTCCCCACCGACGAGATGTGGCCTCCCTTTGTCTGTTCTATAAATACTTTCATGGCTTCTGCTCCAACGATGCCTCTGCAACAGGTGTTTACTCGTGCAACCAGATTGGCAACTGGGTCCCACCCATTCACAGTTAGATTAACTAAATGCAGACGACAATTCTACTCCTGCAGCTTCTTTTCTCGCACTTTCCGCCTGTGGAACTCGCTTCCATATTTTTGCTTTCCTGACGGCTACAACCTCCAGGAATTTAAATGCAATGTCAATACTCATCTCTTAACCACTTGACTCTAGTTCTTTCTTCACCACCCCGTATATCCTTTCCTTTCTCTTCACCTTTACAACTGTCATCACACCTGTATTCCCATCCTTCTCTTGCTCCTTTCTAACTGGTTCATCTTCCTCTTCACTCTCTTCTACTTAATCTTTTTACTCTTATGTAGCCCCCTGCACATCAGTGGCGTTACAGCCTTGCTCGGGTGATACGATTAAAAAAAAACAGCTCAAACCTTCACAGTTAGGGCCCGCCACACTGTTTTCACGGTGTCAAACCGTCCCTATTCTACTTCATGTTTCATTCAGGAAGATCCTTCTACAAAATTTTTACTTTTTGAAATAAACTTCTGAGAGGATGCTTCCCTGATAACTTCAATATTGGTCACTTTAAGTTCAGGGGCAACCGATATCTATACTATCCCTCCCCATAATACGAACTCGCTTCACTCCTTCCTTCTTCTCGCTTTCAATTTTAATTAGTGACCCGCTGTTGTATTGGATGGACTATCAGAAGAAAAAAAACTCCTGTAAATACTTTTTTTAATCATTTCTCCCCATGCAAGGCAATTTAACTGCTACTGGTGCGCATAAGGGGAAAGAAATGAGAAATAGGGACAGGTTATAAGGGGTGTCAGGAAGTGAATAGGATGAGAATACTAATGAGAGTGGAGTGGACGGAGAAAGGAGCATGGGAGAAAAGATGCAAGTCAGTGAAATAGGAGGTGACTATTAACCTTACATTTAAATTCCAGGAGATTGTAGCTGTCGGGGAAACAAGTAAACAGAAAGGAATTCCTCAAGCGGGAAGTGCGAGAAAAGAAGCTGGCAGCGTAGAAATTGCGGTTACATTTTACTGGTTTCACTGTATAAGTGTGGAACCTAGTTGCTAATCTTGTAGCTCGGGTAAATACATACATAGGGGGCACCAGTGAGTTAAGTTCATCGAAGCAGAAGCTGTGAAAGTATTTGTAGAAGAGGCACAGGGAAGCCACATTACGCCGGTGAGAGAGTGACTGCATCTGAGCTGCCAAGTCAGGATCTATCACATTACAGATTTTCCGTTGGATTTTGTCAAGGACTCTAGGTGGATAGCAGGGGCACCCGACCAGATATGGCAGTAATATTCAATACACGGAACAAGACAAATAAATGGACATAGAACGAGAGCAGAATTTACTTGAAGATTAAATAAAAGACACACTTTTAAATTCTCTGAATTCACAGGCACTTGAAGAAGTTTTACGGATGACTTCAGTACAAAAAAGAAATGAAAGTAACACTTACATTTGATAAGGGTGTCAGTGTTTCTTTGGGTTAGAATTGTAATCATAATGAAATAAGCACATGACTGACAATCCTGGCATCGGGCATTGTTTCCCTTGGCGTGTGGTCGTAAACAAGCATAATCATTTTGTGCACTAATTTTCTCCCTTTCTTCTTTTTTTAAGTATGATTTGAGAACCTCGACCAAGTCACTTACTGATTTCTCAGCCAATGCACAGTAACTAGAAACAAACAAACAAAAAGAGCGGTCAGAATTAAAAATGCAAAATCACAAAAAGTTCAAACACATCCTTCATCTTTTAGAAAGTAGATTAGAAAAAAGGACAAATTCTTGGATATATATATATATATATATATATATCTATATATATATATATATATATGTGTGTGTCTATATATATATATATATATATATATATATGTCTATATTTTATATATATACATATGTCTATATTTTATATATATATATATATATATGTCTATATATATATATATATATATATATATATTATTCTATATTTTATATATATATATATGTCTATATTATATATATATATATACATATATATATATGTCTATATATATATATATATATATGTGTGTGTCTATATTTTATATATATATATATATAAAATATAGACATATATATATATAAAATATAGACATATATATATATAATATAGACATATATATATATATGTCTATATATATATATATATATATATATATATATATATATATGTCTATATTTTATATATATATGTGTATATTTTATATATATGTATATATATATTTACTGCCACTGTGAATTTTTACAATTACAAAAAATTATAACGTTTTCATCCATGCTTGTATGAATCTAATTGTAAACTTGTGATTGAATCACCTAAATACCCACTTCAGTAACTTTATAATACAAAAGAAGTCAAAAGTACATGACTTAAATAATCAAAATAAGATATATTTGGGATCAACTAAAGACACATTTAAGACCAGGTGGTTCAATCACAAGTCTACATTCAAAATAGAAAACTTAAAATCTACAAAATTGACTACCAACGTGTGGAAAATGAAATAAAAAATATTTGCCAGCATTCTTAACTTTGACAACAATCAAATATTTTTAAAACAATGTCTAGTTTTCTTTTGCTAGCCAGTTTGCATATTTTTACTGTTTCATAGAAAACTCTTTTTTGTGAAATTACGCACCAGTTCAGACAATATATAGCAAATTGACCTGCCTTTTGGTGAGCCTGTGTGATCAGTTAAAACAAGCTTTGACATATTAAGACAAGTTACCGCGTAAGCAGGGGCTGGGTAATCTTTGACCAGTGTTCTCGACATAAAACTCCAGTTTTTGACACAACTTACTTCAGTAGGAGAGCAAAGGTCAATAACAACTGATTTCCTAACGCTTTATTTTGAACGCACAACAGGAATTCTAAAACGCATGACAGAAAATTTAAAACAAAGACAGAATTTATTCAAGACTAGCGAAATAGTATTGTACATATTTTTATCCGGGTTTGCACGAACCCAAAATGTATTTTCTAATGTGCCCAGATGTATATCTGGACTTTATTTAGGGTTTTTTCATTTAATAACTTCCGCTTTCTGGAAAAGATAATATGATGTTGTACGTTCAAAATAAAACTTTATGAAATATTTTAATCTATAACGTATGACGATACCGAAAACGAATTACCTTAAAAATAAAGTCCTGTTTGTGAAACTGGAAGTGACATTGTCACATTAATTTTGACAGGCAGAGCCGAAAGAGAAATGGAAAGGGAGAGAGTACAAGATAAGAAAATGATGAAAAGGTGAAATAACTACACACACGTACACAAATACACGTACACGGACATACAAAAATGAAAAATCAATTTAGCACCAATAAAAAGCGCATAATTTTTTTTCACTTAAAAATGACGAAAATGAGAAAAGCTTCAGTCTGAAACCTTCCGACGAG
The DNA here is from genome assembly GCA_037127315.1 of Ascarosepion bandense. NCBI lineage: Eukaryota > Metazoa > Mollusca > Cephalopoda > Sepiida > Sepiidae > Ascarosepion > Ascarosepion bandense. Next base: position 1,495,667 of record JBBBDQ010000637.1, read on the forward strand.
TAGACTGAGCGATTACAAAAAGGCTCGTCTACGAAATTGTTGAGTCGAGGTGTTGAATATAACCACAATCAGCTAAATGACAAATTTTATATTGCATTAATCTCATTAATGCTCTCTCCCTGATAATCGAACACTTTATTGAAAAGACTGCTTGCCTTAAATGTCCTTTCTCTCAGAGTTCCTATATCTGACAGCATTTCTGGCTTTACACTATCGTGGTTATCGATATATATATATATATATATATATATATATATATATATATATATATATAGTAGAACCTTGAATAGGTTCTCCATGTTTTCCAACAGATGGCGTTCCCAGAATGAGTGCGTCTAGTTTCAGAAGGTAATGCATCTATAAGGAAGTACTATAAGTAAGCTTGAAATTTATTTTATGCCATTTCGCTAAAGTGTAAACAACTTTGTTTTTCATAGCTTTAAACATGTCGGATTTCGTGTAAAGAAAGTGTATTTGCAGGAAATTTTACTGCACTACTTTATTTTAAATCAACCTGAAGCTGAAGCGCACAGACATCTTGTTGAGACTTGCGACGGCCATGCTCTGTCGAAAACAACATGCAGAGATTGGTTTAGACGCTTCAAAAATAATGATTTTGATGATGAAAATAAAGGCGGTACTGCCACTGATGCGTAGAGGGCTATATAAGAGTAAAAGTTTAGACAGTAGGAGAGTGCAGAGAAAGACGGACCAGTTAAAGAAGGTGTCAGAGAAAGGACCAGAGAGAGATGGGAACACATGTGTGAACACAGCTGAAAGGGTAAAGAGAAAGAAAAAGAAGATATACAGGGTGATGTAGAAAGAACTGGAGTCAAGTGGATAAGAGACGGGTATTGATATTGCGTTTAAATTCCTGGAGATTGTAGCCGTCAGGAAAGCAAGGCGGGAAGAGCGAGAAAAAAAGCTGCTGCATTTGGTTGATCTAACGGTAAATGGGTGGGACGTGTTGCCAGTCTTATAGCGAGGGTATCAGTGACTTAGTGACTTAGGTTCGTCGGAGCAGAAGCCATGAAAATATTTGTAGAATAGACAGAGGGAAGCCACATCCCGCCGGTGAAAACGTGGCTGAAATCGAGCTGCCAAGTTGGAACCTATAACATTACAGATTCTCCTTTGGAGCCTGTCGAGAACCCTGAGATGAACAAAATCAACCAACCAACAACCATCGACAACATCGAAAAGACTGAGATGAACAGCAGGGGCGCCTGACCAGATATAACAACAGTATTCTATGCACAGGCAGATGGTTGATTTGTATATGTGCAAGATGGATTCAGGCTGAAAAACTTCCTGGCCCAACACAGTGAGGCCAAACTACTAAATAAAAATATATTACTTCTTCACATATATATATATATATATATATATATATATATATATAATTACGGAATTTACCTTACATTTACAAAATGGATTAACAACTGATATTTATGCATATATCTATTAGAAATAAAGTTCAAACAAATAAATAAAATATTTATGAGCGTGTGCATGTGTGTGTGTGTGTGTAGTACTATTCTTATTATTTATAATAAAAACACTTTTCACTCCACACGAACTGTCGTGTTTTTATGCTAGATTCAGCACCTCATCAGGCGATATCGTTCATTACTACTAGTTATTAAACTTTACTGCCAGTTATGAAAACTCTTGTCACGTGTTTGCTCTTTAACAATGCTTTTTTGTTTTGTTTTGCGATAACTATGTCGTCATGTAGTGAAGGATATATATATATATATATATATATATATATATATATATATATTGTCTCTGTTATAAAATAAGACCGTTGTATATTTTTAATGTTAAGCTTTCAACATCAAGCTACCTGTATTTTCGGTCTACTTTCTTCTTAATGAATATATTGAGCACTTTTTTATTATTTCATACTTTTGGGAGCCGCTGCTTATTGCCTTTCACTGTATTATTGTTATATATATATAGATAAGAAAGAAACAATTTTAAAAAAATATATTCAAACGACAGGTGGTTATATATATATATCCAACTTGTCGTTTGAATGAATTAATTTTTTTGTTTTTGTTTTGTTTACTCTTTTCTTATGTCTTAATGTAAGATACTCAGATATATATGTTGCCTTCATTTTAGACAGCATACCGATATAAATATTTTCTTGACATATTTGACGGTATGGGCCCACTCATATATATATATATATATATATATATATATATATATATATATATATATATATATATGATGTCTGAAAGAGAGCTCACCTGCCAATGGAGACTGAAGCAGCAGACACTGTAGTGGTTGTTTGTTCCAAGAAATCATCCATAGTAATCGTTTCGTGTTCGGGTAGTTCAAACAGCGATGTCATGGCGATTTTCTCAAAAATGGCATCGATTTGGCATTCCAACAAGTCAGATACTCGTTTCACGATTTGTTTGAGTTTTTCTATTGAGGCATCCAGATTTGAGATGTCTTTAAAAATAATACATATAAATACATTTAAAAATACCAAAAATATGACAGAAAGCATTATCTCCCTTTATACTAAATCCTATATGTGAAAACATGTCTTTTCAAAAAATGTAAATACCTCAATCGCTACCGTAGTTTCATCTTTTTTTTCAGCTGGTTTATTTTGTTCTTTATCAAATGCGAATTTTTATTTCAATATATACTGTTATTGTTCTGCTTAAAGTTGCAAAATAATTTCCAGATATACTTTTTTCCTTTTTTTTTTTTTATTGCAGGGGTTGTTCTTTTCTTAGAATTTTCAATTTCTGGTTCCTACTGTATTAGCAAGAATTACTTTTCATCTTTATATTTATTTATTATCGGAGAGAGGAGAAAGGCTGAACTAAAAATAAAGCAACGTAAAGACTAGCAGCTCCAGCCAAGACCATCTTTCGTCCTAACCATCTAATCAATCCCCGAGATTGTCCCATTTCCGACCTGACCTCCTTAATCGTCGGGTTCAAGAATCGTGGAGGCATCGGACGAGCCAAAACTTGGAAACAAGTGGTACCGACGATTTTGTTATGCAAGTTTTAAGGTATTTAAACATTGCTATGACTAATTTTTTTTTAATCAGCCTGCAAGCTTTGGAACATTTTTCATGACTAACGTTTTTTTTCAGCATGTTCCATTTGATTTTCTGCAACTATATTTATTTCCCACGTACTTACCTTATTTCTCATGGACAGTTTGTGGTTATGATATTTGAATATATAATTTGAGTGTTGAATCAATATATATTTAAAGTTTGCAGCTCTTAATTTTCACTGCTGCTTCATACACGATATTTTTATCAGACAATTTTCATTGAGAGGGAACATAGCTATGTAATGTTTGCGGATACTAATGTTGTGCTTTTACTCAATTCATAATATTTCGCATTTATCAATGACGTTAGCGCAGTTTCAAACTTGACATTTGTAATATTTTCTGCTGACATGAAGTGAAAAGATTATGTTGAATCAAAGTTGCTAAGAAAGTTGATGCACAGTATTGTGTTAGACATATTTTCTCGAAAGTATCTATCATAGGATGTGCATTGTGGTGCAGTGGATATCGGCTCGGAACGAGAAATCGGGGAGCCGAGTTCGAATTCCAGCTGAATTCATTGCCTTCACTTACGAGCAAATACCCTTGGGAAAGGTATTAATCCGTCTATTCCTTCCAGTTATGGGTTAAATAACAGGACAGATTGAGTTCTATAGCCTTGGTCGGGAATCAGTCTACTGCAGAAAGCAATGGCAACCTACTGCGAGATAATCTTCTTCCCAGTCAGTCATGTCTCTTTCGAGACATGATCGCCCAAGCGTGTATCACGTATGACACTTAACTGACTGACTGATCTATCTTAAATATTTATCCATATCCATGCTTTGATTACTGCTGCTACATATGATCAGTTTTTTCTGCTATATATAGGGTGTTATGGGTACATTGTCGCGATTTTGTATTTTTAATTTCGCCCATGCACGTTGTTTGTTTGTATTTTGTCAACTGCACAGTATAATAGAATTAGTTTAGCACCGTCTGTGAGAGAAAGAGCACCAGAAAGAAATTCAATCTGCCAGAAATTTAGAAACAACAGGTTGTAATGTTTGCATTAGCGCCTAAAGTTTCAATATGTACATTTCAGAATGTTTGGGTGTCGATCTGAAGACATCGTAGGTGATTACAGAGCTGTTTGAAGAAATAACTATTGATGGTGACGTTATACCTCTATCCATCTTCCCACAGGTTCTCATACTTATACCAAGTGCCTAGAAGAGGTAGTTCAACCCTGTTCAAGAGGTTGAATGCTGGAGAATGCTATGCCTGACAACAGAACTCTGCATCATGCCACACAAACAGGAATATCGAATCATAGCTGTCTGACAATTTCTGCGACCACTTCACCCAATACATCTGGCCACCTAACTCCGCAGACTGCAAACCCCTTTATTATTATGTATGGGGCACAGTTGGGCGAGGAAATTACAAAACTTCTTGTAACACTAAAGATGAACTGAACGCAAGTTTTATGGCAGCATTCACCAACTTAAATAAGGAGACTGTTCAAAAGAGTTGAAGAAGATTACGAAGTCATCTAGAAGTCACTGTTGAAGCCAATGGTGATTTCATTGAATCATTTTACTCTTTGGTATTTCAAGATATTTTTGTGTCATTTTGCTAAATATATCTGTTAATATGAAATGCCAGTGTTATTTTCATTTTTTCGTAATTTAAACGACGATTTATCCATTGCACTCTGTATTTAGAGATTCGTGATAAAATCCAAAGAACTCGCAATATTATAAATCCTGATCTGATAGCACTGCCGTAATAGAGGTTCCCCGTGCTTCCCCGTGACTTTTTTATGAATACTTTCATGGTAATTGTTCTGATGAACTTATATGATACGAAAACTTTACGAATTTAAATGCAGTACTAGACTGATGTGCATTGTGGGGCATTGGATATCGGCTCGGAACGAGAAATCGGGGAGCCGAGTTCGAATTCCAGCTGAATTCATTGCCTTCACTTACGCGCAAATACCCTTGGGAAAGGTATTAATCCGTCTATTCCTTCCAGTTATGGGTTAAATAACAGGACATATTGGGTTCTATAGCCTTGGATGGCAACCAGTCTACCGTTGTGACGCAGTGGATATCGGCTCGGAACGAGAAATCGGGGAACCGAGTTCGAATTTCAGTTGATATTCCTTGCCTTCACTTACGCGCAAATACCCTTGGGAATGGTATTAATCTGTCTCTTCCCTCCAGTTATGGGTTAAATAACAAGACAGATTGTGTTCTATAGCCTTGGTCGGCAACCAGTCTACCGCAGAAAGCAATGGCAAACTACTGCGGCATAATCTTCTGCCCAGTCACTCATGTCTCTTTCGAGACATGATCGCCCAAAGCGTGTATCGCGCATGGCACTTAACTGACTGACTGAATATAATAGTTTGAATAATGATTAATGGGGGATCAGTTTTATATTGTTATGAAGTAAAAAACTGATCACCCATTTATTACTACTTAATAAAATACATCTCTTCCCCATCGAGCTATGAGTCAAATAACAGGACAGATTGTGTTCTATAGCCTTGGTCGGCAACCAGCCTACCGCAGAAAGCAATGGCAACCTACTGCGGGATAATCTTCTTCCCAGTCAGTCATGTCTCTTTCGAGACATGATCGCCCAAACGTATGGTACTTAACTGACTGACTAGACTGACGTCAAGGTCTCATCAATTTACAGTTGAGATGGCTAGATGTAACCGTAAGTTCTATACTAACAGCTTCTTCCATCGCACTCTCTTCGGGTTTCTTGCCTCCCAGTCAACTTTGATTCCTAAAAAAATTAAATTCAATGTCAGTAGTTATCTTGCCTTTTTAATTATTGCACTTTTATTGTTCCCTCTCCGTAATTGTTTTTTCCTCATATTCTCTAATACTCAGTAAACTCTTGCTTCTCAGTGGCTTTATCTCCTTGCAAGGTAAAATGATTTAAAAACTAGAGTACGTACAGTTCTTTAAAAATATCAGTGTTCGATTTGATACTGTATTTATATGCTAATCTAAATCCAATATGTAAAATGATAAAAAAATCAAATGACTACTACTCTACAAATATTTATCCCCTAATCCCTAATAAAAAGAAAAATTATTCGTTTTTTTACGAGCTGACCAGTGAATTTTAATAGTGCTAAGTTTACAGATCTTTATCATTTCTCAAAGGAATACGTTTAGGAATCAGTCAATCAGTTGTCATACACGCGTGGGCAATAATATCTTCGATTAGGCAGAAGATTTTTCCGTAGTAGGTTAACATTTATTTCTACAGTAGGCTGGTTGCCAACCAAGGTTATAGAACCCAAACTGTCCTGCTATTCAATACTTTTATCCCTATCCGTCAGTTAAGTGCCATACATGATACACGCATGGGTGATAATGTCTCTTTCGATCCATGACTGACTAGATTTTTCCACGGTAGGTTGCCATTTCTTTCTGTAGTAAACTGATTGTCAACTCAGTCTGTACTGCTACTTACCCAATAGCTGGAGAGAGAAGAGATGGATTAATATCTTTCCCAAGTGTATTCACACATAAGCGAATTCAACTGGAATTCGAACTTGGCTCTTCAATTTCTCCTTCTGAGCCGATATCCATTGCACCACAACGCACACAAATAAGATAGAACGGTTCAGTAAGCAAATAAAATAGGCGTCAGTCGAAAAAAAGAATATCTTACATGGCGTTATAGATATCGATGTCCATGTCAACGAACGAAGACCAGGCATCAGAGCTTCGTTAACTTCGTCACAAAATGGAGTCATAATTTGCTGTAAAATATGTGGAATATTTTCCTGTGTGGCTTTATATTTCCTTAAGACAGCTTCAAGGCTGCAAAAAAAAATGCGTTGATACTTTTTAGCAGACTATTTTTGATTAATGAAATTTAAATAGTGTAATTTTTTTTCCATTCATAACATTTTGAGGGCTAAAACATTTCATTTAATAAACTTATGTCAGATCCCTCTACTGAACATGGTGTAGGACTATAACCTATTACAACTGAGTAGCAACCGAAATGTGGTTCTACAGAAGGATACTGAGAATATGATGGACAGAACACGTGAAGACCGACGAGGTTTTGGAGAGGATAGACACGAAAAGGAAACATGTATATTATCACGAAAAGACAGCTGAATTTTTCGGGCATAAAGTGAGGAAGGATCGCTTGGAGATTCTGATGCTCACGGGACAAATAGAGGGAATGCGTCATATACTTGAGATACTTGAGTAGATAGATGTCGGGTCGGAGTTTGAGCGTGATAACAGAAGGGGTCTTAAGAGAAACAAGGGATAGGGAGAGGTAGAAAGCCATGATCGCCTACGTCCTGAAGAGACACGACACATAGAAGTGAATTCGATCCTCACTGTGTGCCCCATATTTTCGGCCTTGTGTCACATTTAAGCGACGCTTAGAAAATCAGCTTGACACCTCGATGTGGTGTAATGGTTAACAAGCTGGTCTCGCTAGAAACATTACAATTGAATAGTGACTACAATCCTCATTGGGTGCCCCATACTTTTGGACTTGTGCCACATCTAAGCTGCACTTAGAATACCACCTTTTACTGGAATATACGAATCCAAAACAGGAGTCCCTAACACATTTCGATGTTATGTTCAACTTCGTTCTGGCAAATCTTACGACGACGACGACGACGACGCTGCCAAGCTGTATTGGCCATCACCTTTCTTTATATACAACATCGGTGGCATGGAGAGGGGATACGTGCTGCCGACCGATCTCTCATAAAACCCGTCCCAGATATGTGCCTCGGAGAGGACAAACCAACGTTTCTTAACTGCGACGGTAAAAAACGGAAAACAGCAGTATACTGATGGGAGGATTCCGAAGGTAATTTCTGTATGGGGTACTGGTCACCGACAAGAGAGCACGAGGGCGTCTTCAAAGACGTCTAGGAAAGGTACATGAGAGTGATGGACATCGAAATGTAGGTAGAAGTACCCAACGATCTTACACGAGATTTACAACGAAAAGTTTGGCCGAAACGGAAGCTTTCTACCTGGGAAAAGCGCGCTTGACGGAAAGAAAATCGAGACTGTTTCCCCCGTATGAGTATGTACAATCATAACAATTGCTGTGCTGAAATCAACGGCTGACGCATAAGCTTTTGGGCGCAGATACAAAATTTCTCGGGACCGACGTATGCTACATCAAATGGTATTATCTAACTAAGTACTACTATTCAATCATCAGCGACTAAACCAGTTTCCCCGCCAAGCTTTTCTGGTGAAGACAGTAGTTAGTCACGCAGCAGGATTAAAAGCAAGACCTGTTTAAGAGTGGATGAACATTCTTGTAGGGTGGATGCCCATCAATCACAACGGGGTAGATTACATTTTACTGATTTGTTTTATACGGTTTAACTCGTCCTAGGTACAACAATAAACTGTATCCGGCAGCAATGCCTCTAATTAGGAGATTGTGATAAACATGGAACCATACTTAATAACTTGTTGTTCTCAGTTCACACTGAACCGGGGTGGTAGCACCGGTCTGGGTCCCAGCTATGTGCAAATAGTTAACCTTCCAAAATGGAGTCAAACACGATGTAAATGTTTTTGTACTACCTCTATAATAAAAATTGAATCAATACTTTTTGAAGAAAATATTGCCAGCAATATATTTTGAAGAAAAAATATAGACCAGCAATAGATCTGACCCTCGACAAAACCAGTTTTACAAAAATACTTCAATGAAACCTGATCTAAAAACTGATTTCTTACAAATAAATTCTTTTCATGCAAATCTATTGCAAAAGTTTTGTCGGCATTAAATAACCCATTGAGGTTGATATGCCGTAAAACAAACCAATCTATGAGTTATCAATCCTTTTCGGGTTATTTACAGCCAGAAAATATTTTAGATTGTAAGATTTTTTAAAAATAATAATGTTTAATGATACAAGTCTTACTAATTAACCCATAGCTGGGAGAGAAGAAGTAGATTCATACTTTTTACAATGGTATATGTTTGTAACTGCATGTAACAAATCCAACCGGAATTGGAACTCGGCTCTTCAATTAACAATTCCGAGCCATAACACCACCCGCGCATCAAAGGTTGGTTAGATTAATAAAGAATAGGAAATTGTGTCCTGTAGTTTATGATTGACTGAATTGTAATTTTTTTACAACTTATCACCCTTGTTTCAACGTGATATAAGCGTAAGCCAATGTCATTCGTACATGCAAACTAACAGCACCTGGTATTCCCAAAGTGTCACCCACCAAGGACCAGGTTGCTAAAATTCCTTGATTGAACCGGAACCGCTATTTTAACGTGATATGACGTGAAACCATATCAATTGTACATCCAAGGTTACAGTAGCAGATATAGTCGGGGGGACACCCATCTATGTAGTGACCAGTTTCCGCATTGCTTAACTTCGGTGAGCAGCCGAGAACTAGTGCTTCAGCGTCATATATAGCCATAAGCCATACCACCCGTACATCCAAGCGTACAGTACCTGGTATTCTTAAGCTGTCACCCATCTATGTACTGACCAAGATCAGTGTTGCTTAACTCCGGTCATCATTCAAAAACGGCGTCTCAACATAATATAGCCGTAAGCCACATCACCCGTATATTCGCGCTTATAGCGCCTGGTATTCACAAGTGGCCATCCATCTGGGTACTGACCAATATCTACATTGTTTAAATTCGGTGATCGTATGAGAATCGGTGTTCCAATTTATATGACCGTAAGCCATACCACACGTACGTCCAAGCTTTCAGTACCGAGTATTTTCAAGCGGCCACCCATCTAGGTACTGACCAGATTTGGTGTTGCCTGACTTCGGTGATCGAACGAGAAATCGTATTTCAATGTGATATCTCGCCGTAGGTCGTGTTCTGTAGGGCAACGACAGGTAAAAAAAAAGACGAAGATATGTAAACTTGATACTTACGCTATTTTATTAGCTTTGAGTGATTTTTCTTTCAAAATGAGTTCCTTAGCAAAATCAGGAACTTCATATTTCAGCTTCATCAGCCATCTTGTCTCTTGGATAGCCTCAAAGATTTTCGGGTCACAGCTGGTATGCAGTTCATCAGTTTGGGCCTTTCTCGCCAGAAGAGGTGCATGAAGACTTTTCTTGACAGATTTTACGGCATTAAACCAAAATTCATAATAAAGTGTCTTCACGATGAGAAAAAAGAAAGATGGAAGAAACATGTGACAATAGCTATTTACATTATTTCTATTGTTCGGACTCTTGTCCTCATATTGGAAATTACATAAACGACCGGGAAGTAACATCAACCATCTGAAAAAGGTGGTTGAAAAAGCTAGAAAACTTACCTAATTATCACTATTATCGAGAAGGCTACCTAAGTATTATCCTGATTTCATTTGCATCAATATTTACAGTACTGCATCACTACGATCCTATTTTCAATACTATTATTGAGGCACTGAATCATACCTAAGCTACGCTTACTAAATCACTAGTATAAAAAAGCGGTGGAGTAATGGATAGAGATTCAGATTGAGGATGGCTGAGTTCGAATTCCAGTCGAGATCATTACATTCATTTACATAGTTAGAAAAGGTATGAATCCTTCTCTGTCAGCGATGGATAAACAGTAAAACAACATTGAATTCAAAACTTGAATAGTCAAATGATCGATGGCTAAATCTGTCTTCTCCACCAGACTCTGGCTAAGTGGAATCCGAGCAGCACAAAAAGAAGATAGAGTTTTTATATTTATTTCTAAGATGAGTCATTTTCAATATCTTGGAATTATTTCGAACTATGGTTCTTATCTTGTTTTTGTTTGGATTTTTTATGACACTACTAGATCCAAGGACTTAACTCATGACCACTAGATGACACTAACACATGTATAACCAGCTACTATATCCACTACGCCACTGTCCCGTAGTGCATTTTTGGAACCTTTTATATTCAGTGCCAGGTGGTTTTGACAACTGTATTATGTTAATGGGTTCATGTCACTTGTTATAATTCATCCAATATGAAAGAACAATAACTGATTTCAGAGAATATTTCTCAATACTCAACAAGCACACTCCACCCACGTCTATTGAACAGGTGTAGAGGCTCATCCCTTGTTTCCTGTTTAGGATGTGGTTTCCGGTTTTCTCTTTTCCAATCTATTCACTTTTCTTTTTTTTCTTTTTCCAATTGGAGTAGATAGACTAAACTATCGCCCGGTTCACACTCCACCCACGTCTATTGAACAGGTGTAGAGGCTCATCCCTTGTTCCCTGTTTAGGATGTGGTTTCCGGTTTTCTCTTTTCCAATCTTTTCACTTTTCTTTTTTTTTTCTTTTTTCAGTTGTAGTAAATAGACTAAACTATCGCCCGGTTCACACTCCACCCACGTCTATTGAACAGGTGTAGAGGCTCATCCCTTGTTCCCTGTTTAGGATGTGGTTCCTGGCTTTCTCTTTTCCAATCTTTTCATTCTTACGTAGCCCCCTGCGCTTCAGTGGCATTACCGCCTTTCTTGGGGTGATATGATTAAAAAAAAAAAAATATATATATATATATATCAGCCAATCAATGGACATCCGATGATGACCAGAGGGTACTTGGTCGAAATGTTGTGTCTATTATAACATCTATATCAACCAAGATGAGAACAATAGGTCGAAATAATTCCGAGATAGAGTTTTAAAGTCTATGGGTTAAATTGGTAAAACATGATGAGTTAAGATGCACCCTAGAAGATGTGGTTAATCAGGAGCGGGCTCCTTCAGAAGGGAGTGAATCGGCTATGTATTTGGATTTGGATTATTCCAATACTTTCTTTCTCTAACCTCAATATCATTGCTATGGTGAAACACACCTATTCCTCAGATAATGGACTCTTCCCTCCTATATTATTAACAGTTAACAGGAATTTAACTCAAGAAGTTCTTGGGAAGTTCATAGGAGTTCTTAGACGTTCTAGAGAGTTCTTTAGAGGTCAGTAGAGCTACTAGGCAATTGATATTAGTCGGCAGTTAGCCAAATACTAAGGAGTCAGCTTACAGTGGAAGATTACCAAGTTCCTAACATTTTGGGTGCGTTAAGTCGATTAGCAACCGACTACTCCACAACAATCATAAATAATATTACATCACTAGTATGCAAATGTTGTCTCTTAGTAAAAGTTTAAAATCATTAGTTTCGTACTAGCCAAGTGTGGGATCTTACTTCAATATCGCTGCTCTTCTGAATATTACCTCAGTAATACATCAATATTTTCTCTTATACCAGTATCACTACTCCCTATAAATGTCATTCAACTGTTGCAACATACCTAACTATTAAAATGAATACCCTTGGGAAAGGTATTATTCCACCTCTTCCCTCCAGCTATGGATCAAATAACAGGACAGATTTGATTCTATAGCCTTGGTTGGCAACCAGTCCTCCGCAGAAAGCGATGGCAACCTATTGCGCGATAATTTTCTATCCCGTCAGTCATGTCTCTTTCGAGACATGATCGCCGAAGCGTGTATCACTTATGGCACTTAACTGACTGAAAATACTACGATATATTACCAGAATGCTTTCTGTTACTTCAATATAATTACTATTGATAATATTTTTTATATTCTTTTATGTGCCGTGTTTTTCAGACAGCGTGCGATCATAGCACTTCACAACCTCCTATCTCTTTGCCGAACCACTCGTCTCCGTTTCACCATCCTTTCACACAAGCCCATCAGATAGGAGGATTGCCGCCTTCAGCTGTTCCTGTTGCCCCCGGTATATCTTGTGAATATAAAATCTACAAACTCTCATTATGTGTTCAAGAAATTTCTGCTATAATTCAGTAGTATACAAGCGTTATCTACTGCCGCAGTCCCAACGTCTGTACTATCCTGATTATGTGTCCAACATAACAATATTCTTCAAAACTTGTCGAGGATTTTCCTTGATTGTTTTTTTTTTATTACAACAAAAATATTTTATACAGATATATATGAAATGATTTGTTTGAACATTATTTTTTATCGATACTCGTATTTAAGTAGATATTCTGTTTTTAATTAAACAGTATTGTATATTTATTGGCCTGATTATTTACGATAAATTTTTATTACGAAAATGTGTGTCATTCGGCAGGATTCGCACCTGCGACCACTATCCACATGGGGGAAGCTACCATTTGATCTGGCAACGTCTTAGACATCTAGACCACGAATGACCTCCAGTCTGAACGAGGTTTTAACCAAGCCTATATAACACAATTTTTGATTCATCGCAACAACCATATCTGCTCTGGACTGTATCGTAATATTAACAAATGTAAACATGTTACGGAAATTAACGAAGATCAACGAAACTTGGTTATAAATAACCGACAATTTTAAATGATTTGTTTGAAAATTTGTATATATATATATATATATATATATATATATATATATATATATATATATGTATATATGTGTGTGTGTGTGTGTGTGTGTGTGTGTGTGTGTGTTTACAAACAATACAAGAAGAACCACTTACGCAAAACTTTTGTAAACCTTCGGACATTTTTTGATAAGTATTGAGTACTCTCTGTCCCTCATTAGACTGCAACGAACAAAAAATGGCACAATCAATATGATAATTGATAGCTTTGAAATTATTACAAAATGTCATAATTATTTAAAAAATAGGGACCCTGAAAAATTAAATCAATGACCGTGAACGTCAGGTCAGGAATTATAAGCAACAAAATGTAATCATGCTTTGATTCGCTCAGAATTATTCCATAATAATAATAAAAATACTAAAGGACCCAGATTTGTTTTTAAAAAAAGTAAATTAAAACCAAAATTTGTTAGCAAGTAAAATGAAAAACAAATTTAGCAGTTTTTTCTCTGCTTAGTTAACATTGCTGAAATGGTTTAAGAGACGTCCATGAACGGAGACTCCAGAACGGTCGAATGCTAATTAAAGTCTCGTTGGAAATTGTTTCATTATGTCTGATACATCGACCCAGAATGTTTGGATCAAAATAGAACAATAATAACAATAACAAAAATTGGTCAACATGTTGTTTTTGTTTTTTTTTGTTGTTGTTTTTTTTAATTGGAGTAGATAGACTGAACTATCGCCCGGTTCACACTCCACCCACGTGTATTGAACAGGTGCAGAGGCTCATCCCTTGTTCCCTGTTTAGGATGTGGTTTCTGGCTTTCTCTTTTCCAATCTACTCACTCTTTCGTAGCGTAGCCCCCTGCACACCAGTGGCCTTACCGACTTGCTTGGGGTGATGTGATAAAAAAAAACAAATAAATAAAAATAAAAATTATGAAATGGTGTCGAGACACCAAATAATTTTTTAACTAATTTCAGAACGCTGAATCTGAAAATGACCTTACTTTTTCTTGGTTAGCTACCGTTTTTGCTGTACAGAAATGCCTCATTTTCGGGAAACAAAAATTTCATTGGATTTCTGTATATATGATAATAACTGATGGCAATATTTCTCAAAGTAACATCGTAGAAACATCCCCATTCGTATTTAAACCAACAGATACTGGTCTGCTTATTGAGGCATACTATTTTTTCAGTAACAATCAGACCCTAAGTCTTTAAAAAATACTAATTGAATATACAAAGACCAACAAGTATTTTCATCAAATCATTTAATAAACTAACAGCAGAAATAAAACCTTCGTGACTATAAAATGGTAAAAATGTCTTCTTTCTTGATTGTCTGTGATGTTTAATGTTATTTAAGTCTCTCTCTCTCTCTCTCTCTCTCTCTCTCTATATATATATATATATATATATAGTGTATCGAGGCAGCAGACAATTTTCCAAACATATACTGTTAAATCTAACAGACAATGAATGTCTATTATGTTTAATCATGAGCCGTTCTAAACATCGTATTTTGGCTTTAATTTCAAGTGAAAACAAAGACAAAAATATTTTACTACAACCACGCACTCCCGTAGACTTACCTGCCACCTTTCTGATTTATTGGCTTGAAATTAAAACTAAAATCAAAGCTCCAAGATTTTTTTTTCATTTATAAATTCATTTGAAACCTTATGTATCTCGAACCTGTGGAGTTACCAATATTATTATATAAAATAACAAAAAGTAGATTTAGTTTATTTTTCCATAAAGGAACTAACAATTTAGTCAAACACCTGGCCTATCCAATATAACTTTACTTTTATCAGTAAAGATTACACTGGTCAAGAGAAAAAAAATTGAAATCGTGTCGAGACACCAAACATCTTTTTTAGCTAATTTTAAAGATGCTGAATCTGAAAATGACCTTACCTTTTCTTGGTAAGCTACATTTTTTGCTGTCCAAAAATGCCTCAGTAAAATCGTAAAAACCTCTCAATTCGTATTTAAACCAACATATATTGGTCTGCTTATTGAGAAATATTATTTTTTCAATAACAATCAGACTCTAAGTTTTTAAAAAGACACAATTGATTATAACAAGACCTAAAAGTATTTTTATCAAATCATTAAATAAACTAACGGCAGAAATTAAACCATCGTGAACATAAGAACGATGGTGAAAATTTTCTCTTTCTTGTTTGTCTGCTATGTTCAATGTTATTTAAGTCTCTTTTGAGACTTCAGCAGTAGTCAGCCATCATTCGTTTGTCCCACCGTCCCTGTTAGCGCTCATCCATTGTTTTGATATCCTGATTGAATCGTTCTCTTTGCTCATCACTCACATCACCGCAATTATCCAGAAACCTATCTAGATGGATATGTAAAAAATGAACCTTAATTCTCATATTAGCGTATTACTGAGAACGTGTATTACTAATAAAGTTTATCAGCAAATTTAAATTTAAATAGACTGTTTCTTTTACTCCGTAACCCTACTACCTCGAGTAGTTCTTGAGCCTTGTAAAAGAGAAACACTATTGTAAAAGAAAAATATGATCAATACACTCAGCAATATTTCCAGGGATGTTTCTGACTCCAAGTCGCCTTGGCAGTAATAGAATTTTAATTTTCGATCACAACACTCTTAAGATGTTCAAGTGTGGGATTAACCGTTATCTTCCCCACATATCACCATAGACTGTTTCTTTTACTCCCTAACCCTCCTACCTCAAGTGGCTCTTGAGCCTTGTAAAAGAGAAACCGCATTGTAAAAAACATGATCAATACACTCGGCACTATATCCAGTAATGTTTCTGACTCCAAGTCACCTTGGCGGTAATAGAATCTTGTATTAACCGTTGTGTTACTCAAATATCCCCATAGACAGTGCCTCTTACCTCTGTTACTTTGTAACTCTCTACCTAGAGTGGCGCTTGGGTCTTGTACATCATTTTGGTGAACACCACCATCAAAATAAAAATAAATATGTATACACCAGCCATCATTCGTTTGTTCTACCCTCCCTCTTCCATTGATTTGATATCCTGATAAAATCATTCTCCTTGTTCATCACTCACATCGACGCAATTAACCAGAAATTTATCTAGACGACTTTGTTAAAAATGAACCTTAATACTCATATTAGCGTATTACTGATAAAGTTTATCAGTTAATTTGGATTTGGGCGATAAATTGGAAAAATTCGATACTTCTGTTTTAAAATTTTTGACTCAAAAACACTTTTTTCATTTAAAGAATTGTCTGTTTCACGTGGTTGTGCGTTGTGGTGCAATGGCTATCGGCTTGGAACGAGAAATAGGGGAGCCGAGTTCGAACTCCAGTTGAATTCCTTGCATTCACTTACGCACAAACACCCTTGAGAAAGGTATTAATCCATCTCTTCCCTTCAGTTATTGGAAAATAACAGGACAGATTGGGTTCTACAGCCTTGGTCAGCAACCAATCTACCGTAGAAAGTAATGGCAACCTATTTCAGGATAATCTTCTGCCCAGTCAGTCATGTCTTTTTCGAGACATGATCGACCAAGCGTGTATCACGCATGGCACTTAATTGACTGACTTATTGACTAAGTTTTGCGATCAGCAAAGATGATAAACTTATCTTTTTTTTTTCCAAAAATGAAGAATTTCAATACAGAAGAAACGGTAGCAAACCACAAAACTCTAAGGTCATTTTGGGAATCAGCACCATCAAATTTGCTCACAAACCTGTTTTGTTTTCTTGGCAACAGAAATCGTGTTGACCAGTGTAATAAAATGAAACAGAAAATTAATGTAGCAATAAATCTAGCAACAAATGCAATAATAAATCTATCAATAAATCTAGTAATTAACCTAACAATAAATCTAGTATTTAATTCTAGCAATAAATCTACTAATAAATCTATCAATAAATCTAGTAATTAACCTAACAATAACTCTAGGATTTAATTCTAGCATTAAATCTAGTAATAAATCTATCAATAAATCTAGTAATTAACCTAACAATAAATCTAGTATTTAATTCTAGCAATAAATCTACTAATAAATCTATCAATAAATCTAGTAATTAACCTAACAATAAATCTAGTATTTAATTCTAGCAATAAATCTACTAATAAATCTATCAATAAATCTAGTAATTAACCTAACAATAAATCTAGTATTTAATTCTAGCAATAAATCTACTAATAAATCTATCAATAAATCTAGTAATTAACCTAACAATAAATCTAGTATTTAATTCTAGCAATAAATCTACTAATAAATCTATCAATAAATCTAGTAATTAACCTAACAATAAATCTAGTATTTAATTCTAGCAATAAATCTACTAATAAATCTATCAATAAATCTAGTAATTAACCTAACAATAAATCTAGTATTTAATTCTAGCAATAAATCTACTAATAAATCTATCAATAAATCTAGTAATTAACCTAACAATAAATCTAGTATTTAATTCTAGCAATAAATCTACTAATAAATCTATCAATAAATCTAGTAATTAACCTAACAATAAATCTAGGATTTAATTCTAGCAATAAATCTAGTAATAATTCTAGTAATAAAATAATCATTTTGGTTACCTTGACGATGTCAGGTTTACTAGAAAAAAGTTTCGCTGGTTCACTTATTTTACGAAGCAGATGTTTTGCCCAGAGAATACGACCAACTATAGGAGGCATGTTGGAGCCAATCACGGGATCCATTTTGCGTTCTTCATACAATTTGGCAATCGTTTCCAAATCAGCGCTGTAGTTCTTCAAGAGTGTCAGATAGCGATCGCTGAAATCCAGGTGAGTATCACCAATCATTTCGAACTTGAGTAGAATTTCGATAGCTTTCTCTGTCTTTGAAAAAAAAGGAAAAAAAAAGAAAAAAAGAAATCATTAAATTTTTTTTTTGAATCCAGTATGGCAATAATTTTACGGATTTTAAAATAAAAAGTGGAAGGAGTAGATAGGTTTGTTTACCACCCGGTTCACTCTTCTCCCTGGTTTTTTTAACGGGTTCTGTTTAGAGTTTGCTTTAATTCTGTAATCCTAACGCTTGTCTTTTCTCACGCTAATACAACTTCACACAGTAACCCTCTATCTTGAGTGGCTCTTGTATTAGGTGAACATTAATTTAAAAAAGTTAAGTAATGAATGAAAAAAAGTCTTTTCAGAGATGGAATGAAAGATTTCTCTCTGAATTTCTGGAATGCCTTAATTTAAACCATTTGTTCGGTGCTGTGCAACGGAGAGCCGATTTCGAATTCCAGTTGAATTCCTTGATTAATATACTGCGCCTCCTCAGCTTTACCACTTCGAATTGCTTCCGTATCCACCCTATTCTCCAGATCTAGCCCCCATTGACTACTGGTTGTTTGTAGACCTCAAAAAATGTTTCAAGGAAAGAGATTTGGCTTCAGTGAAGAAGTGATATAAGAAAATGAGGCGTATTTTGAGGCCAAAGGCAAATCGTTCTATAAAAAAAAAAAAGAAATAGAATTCTTAAAGAAGCGTTGGAATCAATGTATCACCCTAGAAGGAGACTATGTTGATGAATAAGATCGAATTTTGCCTAAAAGTTTCATTAGTAAAGCCCGGGATTTATTTACTGATGTGTAAGTAATTGAAATATCAGATTTTATGTGGAGACATTGAAAGCATGAAGTTATGTAGATATTAGAGAGAACTAGAAACCAAATGCTAAACAGAAAACTAGGAATTAACCACTACTCCTGTAAAAAATCGGAGAGTAATAAAGTGATATTTTAAGAAGCTGGGGGTATATTTTCTTACTAAATTTTCTTTTAACGAAAGAAAAAAACGAACTTACTGATGCAGAACGTTTAATTAGATTTTCCAGATAATTTTGAATCATGGCTCGTAAATAGTCGGTTTGGTTGACGAATTGGGTGTAGTCTTGATCAAACTGGAAAAAAAGTAAATACACATCGTTACAATTTAATATTTGTGTTGCTTTTCTCGCATGTAGTATTGTCAACATTTTTTACTAGTTTTCCTTTCATTTTTCTGTTGCTGTTCTAATATAGCAATTAAAGTTATAGTGTTTTCAAACATGCGCGATATTATCCATCAGTGGGGGATTTCAAGCAACTAAACAGAATATTGATAGGCGATTGGGAATTTTGATAGGCGATACAGGATTTTGAGTATTAAAAAGGTATTTCAACATACTGCGTTACCTTCACAAATATACGAGGTATTCGCAGTAACTTTAATAGTGTAGAATCTTTCCTTCTAACTAACTCACCCGATATCTTAGCTATATGTGAGACTAACCTTGACCCTTCTATCCCCTCTTCAGAGCTGTTCGTTCCTGGTTACCTTCCTCTCTTCAGGAAGGACTCCAATGTCCATATGCATGGGCTTGGTGTATATGTCAGCGAACAACTCCCCCTAGCCAGGGTCACATCTCTTGAATCCCTTGATCATTCCTTCATGTGCTTCCGTCTCTCACTTCTAAGCTTGGTTAGCTATCTCTTCTTCCTCTACCGCTCCCCCTCCTCCTCTGACTGTACGGTACTTGACTGCATCTCTACTAATATCGACAGGGCCATTTCTTCTCACCCATCTACCCATATATTTGTGTTTGGTGATTTTAACGCCCACCACACCAAGTGGCTTGAAAACTCAGCCACCGACCTTGCTGGGACCCGCACCATGCACTTTTCAATAGCCCAAGCTCTAACGCAAGTGGTGGACTTCCCCATGCGTTTCTCTAAAAACCCTAACGGAAGGGACTCTTTACTCGACCTTTGCTTTACCTCCATCCCAGACTCCTGCACTACCAGGCAATTCTGCCCCCTCGGAAACTCTGACCACGCCGTAGTCTCCGTAAACATATCAATCCACACTAACTCTACCCAAGAAAACCAGACCAGCAGAATATCATACTGCTACCAAAGAGCCGACTGGGACTCGTTCAGGGACTTCCTCTGCGACGTCCCCTGGAACAACGTCTTCGATCTTCCTGTCGAAGACTGTGCTTCCGAAGTCTCCTCTTGGGTTAAGGCTGGCATCGATGCTTTTATTCCAGCCAGGAAATTCCAACTAAAACCAAATTCGTCCCCCTGGTTCTCACCCGCTTGCTCGGCCGCTATTGCCCACCGGAACCATTTCTTCCGGCTCTATCGAAGCTGCTCGTCGAACCAAAACAGGCGCCTTTTCACCTCAGCACGGAACAAGTGTAAAAAAGTACTGAACGAAGCTAAGAGGGCGTTTGCTACCAGAATTAGGCAACGCATAGCATCCTCTAAGTTTGGCTCCAAAGATTACTGGCGTCTCTGCAAAAGCGTGCTCAGCAGGAACAAGACTTCAATACCCCCACTAATCAATGAATTTGAAGTTCTCACCTCCCCAGCCGACAAGGCTGAATGCTTTGCCCGTAGATTCTCAACCAATTCGACACTGGACTCGTTAGGAATACCTACACCAGACTTCCCACCCAGAACTAAGGCTCAACTAAATAACGTCCACATTACACCCTCCCTGGTCGCCAAGATAATTGCACAACTTGACCCACACAAAGCGAGCGGCGGTGACGGAATCCCAGTCATAGTACTGAAGAAATGTGCCCCCTGAACTCTCCTCTGTCCTCTCTAAACTCTATAACCTCTGCCTATCTGCTTCATGCTTTCCTGCCTGTTGGAAGTCCTCCTGCGTAGTTCCTATATTTAAGAATTCTGGCGAACCCTCAGACCCCGCCAATTACAGTCCTATTAGTCTCCTTCCAATCTTTGGCAAAGTTTTCGAAGTCATTATCAACGCCGAGGTGATTCAGCATCTTATGGCCAACGGGCTTCTCTCTGAAAAACAGTACGGGTTTTGCTTCACCAGGTCTACTGCTGATATGCTAACGACCATTACCGAGTAGATATACCAGGCACTCGACAAGAATGGTGAAGCCCGAACCGTTGCCTTGGATATCTCCAAAGCATTCGACAGGGTCTGGCATGCTGGCCTCTTGTGCAAACTGCGGAGCTATGGGATAACTGGACATCTGTTTGACCTCATCCAGTCTTTCCTCTCTAACCGCACATTGAAGGTGGTATTAAATGGGCATGCCTCCCAAAACTACCACACGAACGCGGGCGTCCCTCAAGGTTCCATCCTAGGTCCCACGCTCTTTCTGATCTACATTAATGATCTCCCCGACACCATTAGATCCCAAGTTGGCATGTATGCCGACGACACAACAATCTACTCTCGCATCGATCAGAAACCAGGTCTGGACGACAAAGCGAACCTCGCTGCCGTACTTGAAAGGGACCTCCAATCCGTAGTGGCCTGGGGTAGGAAATGGTTGGTAAATTTCAATGCCTCTAAAACAAAGCTGTTATCAACTAACCACCATAGACAATCGCATCTACCTCCCATTAGCATGGGACAGGCTAGCCTCCCAGAGAGTAAAATACTACGCCTCCTTGGCCTTACACTCTCGGCGGACCTCAAATGGAATGACTATATTGAATCCATTGCCAAATCTGCTGCTATGAAAGTCGGCTCCCTGTGCAGGGCCCGGAAATTTTTCCCACCCGAATCTATTCTGCACATATACAAATCTACCATCCGCCCGTGTATTGAATATTGCAGCCATATCTGGTCGGGTGCCCCTGCTGCTCTCCTTGGGCTTCTTGACAAAATACAAAGGAGGATCTGTAACGTGGTTGATACTGACTTGGCAGACCGGCTGCAGCCGCTCTCTCACCGGCGTGATGTGGCTTCCCTGTGCCTCTTCTACAAGTACTTTCATGGCTTCTGCTCCGATGAGCTTAGATCACTGGTGCCGCCTAAGCACGAATTTACACGAGATACTAGATTAGCAACTAGGTCCCACCCTTTTACAGTTAAACAAATAAGATGTAACCGTAAATTCTACTCCAACAGCTTCTTTTCTCGCGCTTCCCGCCTGTGAAACTCCCTTCCACAAGTCTGCTTTCCCGACAGTTACAATCTCCAGGTGTTTAAATGTAGGGTCAATAGACACCTCCTATCACACTAACTCCCAATTATTCTCAGAACACTCTCATCTACCCAACCCTCATTCTCGATATCCATACCCGCCTATCACCCACCCTCTGACATTTCCTATATTTAATCATCCTTTCTCCACTCTACGTAGCCCCCTGCGCAGTAGTGGCAGTGACATGCCTTGCTCGGGGTGAAACGCTTATAAAAAAAAAAAATATGCTACTTCTGACAAGTATTAAAATAGTGCTTCTCAACTTAGCGATATCCACTACCGGTGGGCGATTTTTACTGTTGGCAGAGTAATGAGCAACTGAAGAGAAAATAATGGACGACTGCAAAATTTCTGCGAAATATAAAATTTCAGTATATGCTATTTTTGACACGTGTGTGATCTCATTTTCGCTTCAAAAACGTCTGCAAAAGCGACATGAGGGCAATAGACCTGAAGAGACGGAAAGACGTTGTCAATGATCGCTTACGTTGGAGACGCGATTTACGCCGAGGGCTGGAGCGAGACGAGGAGAAACGAAGGCTTGCCACCGAGGAGAGACGTACACGACAGAAAGAACACGGTGACCTAGCGAGAGAGATTCTTCCCATTCATTCATTGCAATCAAAACTGATAGTCCGTGTAGACCTGTACAGATGCTGCTACGTCATTAGAAATTGAGGTATTTCTCTTCAGGCGCAGGTTCATGGTCTTTTAAGATAGATGGTTGCTACACATTTTAATTATGTACAAGTAATATACAAAGTCAGGATGCGCGTTGTGGTGCACTGGATATCAGCTCGGAACGAGAAATCGGGGAGCCGAGTTCGAATTCCATCCGAATTCATTGCATTCACTTACGCGTAAATAACATTGGGAAAGGTATTAATCCGTCTATTCCTTCCAGTTATGGGTTAAATAACAGGACAGATTGGGTTCTATAGCCTTGGTCGGCAACCAGTCTACCGCAGAAAGCAATGGCAACCTAATGCGGGATAATCTTCTGCTTTTCGAGACATGATCGCCCAAGCGTGTATAACGTATGACACTTAACTGACTGAATATACAAAATTATATTTTGATTTAGATTTCAAAACTTTTAAGAAATTGACTTTTTGCTGTTATCGATCTGAGGAGGTGATTTCAGAGTGAGGCACGTTTGGAAAGTAGCTGAAAAACCACAGGTTGATCCATGTTTTATGAGTGAAGTTCGATCAACGTAACTCTCTGAGAGAAATCGATGGTTTTACTAAGACGAAATCACGAGTCATCATAACCGAGGGTTTAAACCTACTGGCCTTGTTCAAACTACCAATTAGATATTTCAGTCTCTCCAAAAATGTTTAAGGTGCCCTCAGTATAAACTACAGGCGGACTTTGTATGTGATAAACGCTCTTTGTGTCATTTTTAATTATATGTTTTTCTTTTTCATTACATCCATGATGATAATGAATGTGACACAAGTTCAGTTAAAAAGTGGGTTTAACGAAAAACTGAAAAAATTGCTTAAGTCCTCTCGGCATTTCCCTTTTTTGGGACGCCTCTAATATAATTTACGTACGCAATTACAATATTTTAAAGGTTTTCATCCAGGCTTTCATTTAAACCCAACCCATCTCCGCCTAGAGATATACCGCCTAGAGGGGGTGGACCCTGGGGCTTAAGCGAATATTATTGGCAGAGGAAAGGTCTCTCTGTCTGTTAGAACACGATACTAGCGTACCGAGGATATTTTCAGCACCGAAAGTGACACAATGTCAGTTTGAAGTGAGTTTAAGGGTAAAACCGTGGAAGAATTGCTCAAATCCCCTCGAAACATCCCCTTTTGGGCACACCTCAAATTTCGGGCAATAAACCCAGTCTCCCTCCAGAAGGAGAGATACTGCCTGAGGGGCTTCTCCCTTAGGGGCTTGAGTTTATTATTATTTCTTGAAAAGTGCCAGAAATTTAATTTGGTGATATACAAAAATTAAAAAATATATTTCAACTCTTTTGCATTATAAAACTAAATATTGAGCTCTTTGTCGTCGTGTAATGGTTAACTATCCCATCTAGCTTAATAAGTTCGGTTCTCACTGAAGTCTTTCTACTTTCGGCCTATGTTTTGACCATCTTTGGATTGAAAATAATAATTAGTGATCTACTCTATATAACTACCGAATATTAAGTTCAATCCTTATTGAGCACCCGACACTTGTGACCTTGAGTTAAGCTAGATTTAGTTAATAACAAAGGTTTGGGTTAATTTTCTCTTATTGAAAGGTATTACTGCTCAAACAATAGATATTTATTTTCATATTTTTGTTCAGACCTGGTTGTTGCATACATATGTTATGGTTTCTCTCTGTAAATATTTGTATAGAATTATGTGCATGATTTAGCTGTATAAAAATCTCTTTCAGAACAAAGTATGCCATTCCTTTTCTTTCGGTTATTCTCTTCCGTTCGTGTATTCAGGTGGAATTATATTGTGAATATAATAATACCCATAATGGAGAAAATGAAACTGGGAATATCCCTTTCTCGAATATAAACGAATCGAATATAAGCATTAAATGTTTAATTTACCTCAAGGTTTCTATGGTCCAAAATATCGTAGTTCTTCTTTTTGATTCCTTCAATGATCGTCCGATATTTTATTGTAATGTTGTCGATACCGTCCATTTTGATATCTTGCAGTCCAGAAAGGCCTACCATTGTATTTATCATAACTTTGATTCGTTCCAGTCTGGCACAAAACGCATCAAACTTGCCGAAAATGAAATTCTCACTAAAATAATGTAGAAAAGAAGAAACAGTAAGAACTAGACTTTCAGTAGGAATTTCTGTGGAAAAGGAAATTAAGAATTAAAATCAAACTTCTTCTTCACTTTTACAAAAAATTCCAATGACTTGTGAAATCCTGGTTTTCACAATTGAGAAATGAAGTAGTGATGAAACTTGAAAGCTGCCTAGATTCACTCAATGTCAGACGCTTGAATATATTCAATCACTGCAGTGGTTGAATGATTTAATTACTCTAGATGCTTAAAATCTGAATCTTTGCAGATTATTGATTATAATTTGATACATTTGAAAAGCTGTATAAACTTTTTTTCAAAATGTAGCTAAAGAGGTGTCCTGTCTAACTCTGTAAACTGTTTGAAATTTGGTTGAGAACTGAATTAATGGTGAAACTTGAAAGCTGCCTTGATTCACTCAATGTCAGACTTTTGAATATATTCAATCACTACTGTGTTTGAAATTTATAAAAGCAATTACAATCTTTTCTAATTAAATATTGTCATAGTTTTATTACATTTTCATTTTACAAGTCAGAGCAATTTTTTATGAAAAGGGACATTTTGATTACTGTATATTTCATTAAGTAAGGTGGTGGGGTGTTAACAGATTGACTATGTGCTTAAAGAAAAAGTCGAAACCGGATTTCGTAAGCAGAAAAGTGCTAAAGTGATTTTCTGACCAATGGAAGCGATTTGCAAGACTAAAGGGACTTCGCGATCCAGTGCAAAAATAATTTAAATGCTATAAATACTTCGGTCAGTGTCAGCCAGTTAATCAGATGGGAGCAACGAGAAAGACACAACTAAAATGTAAATTCAACTTTAAGCTTCATTCGTTCTCTTTCTCCTTTATTCTCGTGTGCTGATTCATATTACTTCTTCTTCTCCATCTAAAAACATTCCTATGCTTATACATACATACGTACGCATAACATCTTTCCAACGAATTACTACTACGAACTTCTACCCTGAACTTATTAATAATGTTTCTAATTGCACATTAACTTCTACAACTGATGTTATTCTTTCCTTTTAATAAATTTCTATTTTAACATGAAAAATGTATATCTTTATTCTTACACTATTCACACATTCCAATCTACAACCAACCAACAACCAACTTTCTGATGCAAACCTGATGAAAACCTTCTGATAATTCTGGATAAAACTTGTAAGCTGTAGGGAGTTCGCTTATTTATGACACAAGGCCAAATTAAATGAACATTAACCATTTCCCTACGGTTTCATAATCATTATTTCCGTTACAGACACGTGAACCATGTTGTTATTTTAGAAAGAATGACGAGAAAGAACCCCGCTGTTCTTAAACCTGATTGGCAGTCTGTTTGCAATTGTTGAGTGACGTCCAATACCGATACTGCAAAAGTGTAAAAGGCGAGGGACAAATTTATTGAAATTATTAAAATTTATTAAAATTATTAAAATTTGAGAAAAATATTAATCACAAAAATGTTTCCTCTCTGGCAGCAAAAGCGTAATCGAAACCCCTGATTTAGACTCTTTTAACCTTAAGATTCCGTTTAAATTGACTACGTTTTTATTCTAACTGAGACTTATGGCAGTATCACATCGAATAACAAGCTCCTGTACAATCACCGAAGTTAAGTAACGTCGAACCTCGACAGTACCTACGTAGGTGAAAGCTTAGCAATACCAGCTGCTCTAAGCTTGGTTGTGCGAGTCGTGGTTTATTACCCGCACGTCCAATTTTTAATATCACGTATATAAAATTATTTAGGTTTTGTCTTTAAATCAGTGATCTCGACAGGCTCCAGAGGAGAATCTGTAATGTGATTGGTCCCGACCTGGCAGCTCAATTCTAGCCACTTTCTCATCATTGGCATTATATTTGTATTTTGCGATGTAGAAAAAAAGCGTTATCTACGGCCCTCATTTGAGAAATGACGCCAAAATTTAGCTTTTTCCAAGTCTTGAAAAAGTGCTGGACTACTATGTGATATATGTTCTTCTGTACGGCAGCGAATATTGGACGATCTAATCAAGGATAAAGGAGAGGCTCGAGGCAGCCAAAAAATGTTCTATCCGTTTTTTGATTAGTCATTGAATGAATTTGAAATATATACTGAATGCGTGTAGCAATTATTTTCAAATTCAGACAGCCGGAAGTAGGAACATTAGACGTTATAAAAAAACTCGTGCACCATGCTCGGCCATGATTTATAAGCCGGACAGCTGTGAGAAGGATGTGTCTAGAGATCTCGTTCGGGGCTGTTTGCTTTACGACTTCAAAGTGGGCTTATCAGCAGCTGCATCAAGTCGCCGCATATGTCAAGCGTGTTGTGGATGAACGTACTGCAAGGCGTTGGTTTCGAAAATTCAAGTCGGGAGTTTTGTCTCTTCATGATGAGCCTCGCAGTGGACGACCACAGGTCTTGAATGACGGAGTCCTGAAGGCGGTCACTGAAGAGGCCAATAGTCTAACGTGTGGTGAACTTGCAAGACAGTTCAACGTTTCCGATTAAACAGTTAAATTTCACCTGCACTGAGCAAGTGGGTTCCGCAAACGCTGTTGGAGGTCCACAAGGGACAACGAGTGGCAGTCTGCGTACCGCTGTTTTCTCGCCACCGTACCGCATCCTTATTCAATCGAGTGCTTTGGTTGTCTCCTCAGGATACTGCCCCTCACACCGCAAGACCGCCTATGCACCACGCAAGATTATGTTTTGTGTCTGGTGGACAGGTCGTCAAGTGGTTCATTATGGACTGCTACCAATGGGCCAAACGGTCACTGGAGATCTATACCCGCAGCAATTAAAACGTGTGCAAGAGGTACTGCGCCAGAAGGAGCCAGCACTGGTGAATCGCAAATGTGTGCTTTTCCTCTATGAGAACGCCAAGCCGCATGTCGCGCGAGTGGTCAGGGATACCATACAGCAACTTGGGTGGGAGACTTTGTGCCATCCACCTTATTCACCTGACCTTGCGCCATCCGATTACCACCTCTTCCACTCCCTGGATAATCATCTTCGTGGGAAATCCTTCACTAATGAAGCAGACTTGCGCAAAGCCCTCACGGACTTCATTGCATCAAAACCCTCTGAGTTCTTCCGCAATGGCATTGAACAGCTGGAGTCACGTTGGCAGAAGGTACAGGATGCCGATGGTGATTACTTCGAAGACTAAATATAAGTTACGCATACTATGAAGCATTTTCTTTTTTCCTTTAAAAACGGACAGAACTTTTTGGTTACCTTGTAGAGGCAATGGTTTTAGCATTAAAAATATTTTAAACAAAATCAAGTATTTTCGTGTAAAAAAAATTGCCCATCTCACTGTTTTATACCAAATTATGAGTTTTAGTCTAAAAATACTTAACTTGCCTCACATTTTTAAAATTAAAACAAGTGTTTTAATATTTAAAGATCTACACCCACCTTGCAATGACATACTAAATTATTAGTTTCAGTAATAAAAAAAATTACCCCCACCCCGCAAAGTCATACTAAAATTAGTGTTTATTATTTTTGTTGTCAATTGTCAAGAACAAAGAAAATGTAAAGATTCAATTTCATATCTTAAAGTTTTATTAAAATTTTAATAATCGATTTTTGAAATAATAAACTTTGCCGAGGAAGTGAAGGTGTTGAAAATAATAGCGGTGTCAATGGAAAATCTGTCTTTCTTTTACAAGCACGAAGGTTAAATATTACCGAAAACATTTTTTTTCTTTTTTGCTCGTTCTCATTCTTTACCCGGTAACGCACTAATGCACCCGAAATCTCTCTATCCTTTGTAGCTCTTCCCTATTAACATCAAAAAATTGCAATATGAACTCTGGTAAAAATACTAGAGAAAACCATTGACATAAAAAAATGGTAGAGAAAACCATTAACATCAGAAATTGCAGTATGAACTCTGGTAAAAAAATGGTTACTGAACATTAGATTTATAAGTCCCAGAAATTCAGTTGTTGTTGTCCTTAAGGACACATAGCCCAGTGGTTATAAGCGTTGAACTCATAACTAATGGATCAAGTCACTGGAACTAATCAACGTCTATATCCACTGAGCCGTGTATCCAGTGACTTGACCCAAACAGTTATAGGTTCAATACCACGCTACAACAGTGGTGAACAAGTAACTTAGAGAGTCGGGTTAGAGGGAGAAAACTCATGACTATCAAAAGAGACTTCGCACAAGGAATGAGAATGATAATAATCTTAATAAAGGGTTCGGTTCGAAATTTCTAGCACCTGAAGAAGGCCGGAGCGTACAACGGCCGAAACGTTGTACAACTGGCAACAAAGATGAGGACAATAGTCCGAATAATGTAAATAGTCTAAAATGTCTATTATGTGTAATATTTTTAGTCCGGCTTATCAAAAAGAAGTTTTGTTTTTTTTTCTTACGTACCAAAAGTCAAATGGCCTGTCGGGAATCGCTGCGTATTTAACACTCTCTTTTGTTTTCATGAAGTTTTCGTGATAATGTTTGTTTAGCTTGATGCAGTTCTGCAGCATTCCAATCAAGACGGTGCTGCAAAAACAAACAATGTATAATTAAGTGCATTGACAAGGAAGAAGATTTTATATTTCACATGATTATTTAACTTCTTTTGTGTATGATGTGTCCTTTGTTGATCTTAGCAATATTTGTATTTTTATCATCTCTCCTAATCTCTGTTCTACCAACCATTTAAACAAGTTCGTTAGGTAGGATACTCACTGTTATCATCTGCATCTCTTATCTCATATCTCATCCGAAACCTCTTTCATCATTATGTGTTCAAAAATGTTCACCTGTCTCTTTCTGATTGTAAGTATACATTTTATCCCTATTTTCCTTCGAACTCCTCGTTGCCCACATGCTCCGACCATAGTGATTTTCAGCAATTTTCCGTAGAACCTTATCTCTGTTGTTTCAAGTCTCCTCTTTCTCTGTGAAAAAATTGTCCAACATTCACTGCCATATAGGAGGATTGATATTACATAGCAATTAAGCACTCTTTCTTTGTATACTTAGCATCCATCTATAGAATCACGTCTCTGTTGCCTCATGTCTCATCAGAGAGGAAATTACCCAACATTCACTGCCATACAGAAGGATTGATATTACATAGCAGTTAAGCACTCTTTCTTTGTATACTTAGCATCCATCTATAGAATCACGTCTCTGTTGCCTCACGTCTACTCCTCATCTGTGAGAAAATTATTCAGCATTCATTGCTATATAGGAGGATTGAAATTACATAAC
Organism: Ascarosepion bandense; assembly: GCA_037127315.1. Lineage (NCBI taxonomy): Eukaryota > Metazoa > Mollusca > Cephalopoda > Sepiida > Sepiidae > Ascarosepion > Ascarosepion bandense. The sequence continues at coordinate 1,526,064 of JBBBDQ010000637.1, forward strand.
TGCTCAGTCGCCGCTTCTTTGCTTCTAATGAAATTTTCCTGTTTCTTAATAGTTTACTTAGCTTTCGAAAGATAACTTTTGCTATTCCAATATCTTCGGATTTCTGTGTCACATTTTACGACGTCTGATAAAACCCTTCACAGACATTTAAATTTCTGTACTTGGTTGATTTCGACGTCTCTAATTCGTATCATGAATCTTTGTCTTATCCTATTATCAAGAACTGTTACTTTTGTCATTTTACAATTTCTGGTTAGTCCTTTTTTTTTCTCTCTCTCTTTCTTTTCTACCTTGTCTAGGAGGTCCTGTAGTTTTTTTATGGTCTCAACTGCGTATAATGTGTAACTTTTAACTGCTATGAAAGACAAAAATCCAGTTTGGTTATACTTCAACATAAAACTCTAATGCTGTTCACACGCCTTCCAGCTGTTTTGAACAGGAGTAGAGGTTTCTCTGTTTTGGATTGAGTTTCGAGGTCCTAAAAAATTTTTCAACCTCTTTTACACCCAGCAGCCCCCTTGCGTCTTACCGAATTCATGACCTTGCTGGTGAAGGAATTTTTAAATTCCTTCATCAGACGAATATCGAAGAATTACCAAACAGGATTTTTACATGTATTCAATGCATGAACAAATAGTAGATACGTGCAAGATGGACTCGGACGAGAAAAAAATTCTGGCACTACGCAGGAAACCAACTTTCTTGCATCAGATGCAACTATTGATCTTATGTAGTCGCTCCAGTTGAAAACATGTGGCCAAGAAAGTGGAAATGTATTTCCTGTTTTAATTTTCATTCTACAGGATGTAATGGGTAAATTGTCCTCTGAATTATGCAAAAATGCAAATAACACACTGACATCTCATTTTAACAGGTATATATTATATATTATGCAGATATATTTACTAAAATAACAGAAAAATATCTTGAAATATTAACGAGTGAATTTACTCAATAAAATCGCCATTGATTTCAACGACGGCCTAGAGACGATTTTTGAATCCTTCTTAAGTCGGTGAATGTTACCATAATCCTTGTCTTCAGTTCATCTTTGGTGCAACAAGGATTTTTGTTGGTCTCTCGCTCAAATGCGCCCCACACATAATAATCAACAGGGTTAGTCTGGGGAGTAGTCCAGATGTAAGGGGTGGTGTGGTGGCAGAAATTGTCTGAGACTCATCTAACCCATTCCAAATCCTCTGCTCAGTCCTCAGATTGACACTCAAACACTCTGAAATTTTCGTATTGGAACTTCTAATGCGAATATCAAGCAGTGCAGTATGTCCTTTCCAAATTCACGTGGAGTTAATTGCCTCATGGTTCTATTTTTTTTTTTTTCACAACGATACCTAACTGATACTGTAGAATCGACAAAATTAAAAAAAAATAACGTTCATGTGCGAAATTAAAAATATAACATGGCGACAATTTACACAGCGCACCCTGTATATAAATCTATTTTTAAATGGTAAAGATGTTGAAATTATTAGATTTTAAAATCCTTAGATGACTTCTAGGACACACTATACTTGGAAGCAGATGAGAATCTTTACTTATAGTTTACCTCTTAAAGGCCACTACAAACATGTCCTGAATGGATATGGTATTAAAACATAAACGGTCTCAGTACAGTTATGTAACAATAAAGAAAATTAAACGCTTCATTGCCTTGAACGTTCCCAGATCTTAGAAACATCTTTTAGAAGGTAATTTTTGCAAGTGACAACCATGTGGTTTGTGATCTTGACAAAAAGTAATGTCATCCGTTCACTCGTCTTGTAATGTTGCGAGATGCAATAAATCATTCTTATAGCATTCAGGAGACTTGGAATGTGTTCAACAATGGACAACTGCAAAGATGACAAAAAAGAATAGGTTTACAAGAAATTCTCCAAGAAAAAAACAATAATGGAGATTGTCTGAATTTCTAAGTTAAGGAGTTATCATTATTTCCAATAATGATTAAATAAATAAAAAGTAGCAACTAGGTCCCACCCTTTCACTGTAAAACCAATAAAATATAAACGGAAATTCTACTCCAGCAGCTTCTTTTCTCGCACTTCCCGCCTGTGGAATTTTCTGCCGTTACTTGCTTTCCCGGCTGTTACAATCTCCAAGAATTTAATTGTAAAGTCAATAGCCATCTCCTATCTCACTAACTTGCATCCTTTCTCTCTCATTCTCCTTTCTCCGTCCACCCAACTCTCATCTGTATTCTCATCCTTCTCTTACCCACTTCCTGACACCTTCTATAACCTGTCACTCTTTCTCATAACATTCCTCCTATGAAACCCCCTGCGCACCAGTGGCAGTAAACTGCCTTGCTTGGGGTGATATAATTATAAAAAATAATGATAATTATTATATTCCACGTGTTTCCTGTTGGTAACAAAGAAGAAAATAATAGTGTCAATCAGTTAAGTGCCATACGAGATACACGCCTAGACGATCATGTCTCGAAAGAGACATGACTGACTGGACAGTGGGTTACCATTACTTTGTGCAGTAGACTGGTTGCCAAACAATGTTATAAAACCCAATCCGTCTTGCTATTTAACCCATAGCTGAAGGAAGAAATGCCGGATTCATACCTTTGGCAAGAGTATTTCCGCTTATGTGAATGCAACGAATTCAACTGGAATTCGAACTCAGCTCTCCGATTTTTTGTTCCGATATTTGTTACACCACAACACAATGAAATCAAAATAGAAATTTAAATTACGCAGAATCAAAATGAATGATAGCCAGTGATGATACTCAAGGCATTCGTAACGGTAACAATGCCGATCATCTTCAGATGCAGTGGTGGATTGGCCCACCAGGATATCGAGACATATACCGGTGGGGCCTAAAGTGACGGTCCATCACTTTAGAAATAGCCGAAAAAAAAAAAGAAAAAGAAAAGAAAAGAATGAAAAGTATTGCATAGACGTTAGGAAGATTTAAATAAACCTTCTTTGAGGCTATAGTTTGAATAGACGTAACATTTTATTTGCCTAAATCCTTTACTTTTATTTGATTCATTTGACTTCATTTTGGAATATAATGAGTCTTTTTGACTGGATCATTTTACAAGTTTTCCAGGTAGAAATTTTCCACCCGCAGACACATCTGTTTTGCTGTATCACAGCTCATCAGTACGGTTAGACGTCAGTCAGTGATTCTACCTCTGCGCTATGGGCGCTCGGTAGAAGGAGGCAGACTTTTTAACGTGTACATTATCATTATACACATGCCTAATAGCTGAGAGTGTTTTCATGTTCATTGCTGAATGTATATATATATATATATATATATGAATAAACATAACGAAACAAAAGTAAAATGCGCTAAAATAACGGAAAAAGGCAAAACCGTGAATCAAACTGGACTAAGGGTAAAAAAACTGACAGAGCTGAATAACAGAAAAATCTATTCCTGAAAGGACAGGGAAATAAATTTCGGAAGAGAAAAAGACAGGTTTTACCATCAAAACGCGTTTCGTGCATATAGTAAACTTCAGACTGTTCCATGAAGAAAAGTTCTGAAGATGAAAGCGGACAATGTGATGATCGAGTTAACATCAATTTTTAATGCTCAATTCTATAACCAATCAACATTCACTTCACTCAGCTTGTTTCTCAAGTGCAAGAAATATGCTCTAAGCTTTCAACTTTCTGAAGCCATCATCAGGTTAGATGGTTTACAATTGGTGAGTTTCAGAGAATGAGTGAGTTGCAAACTAGGCAAAGAATGTTGTAACGTAAGCAAAATGTGGTCTGTTTTTCTTCTATATATATATTTTTTTAATCATATCATCCCGAGCAAGGCGGTAACGCCACTGAAGTGCAGAGGGCTACATAAGAGTAAAAGGATTAGAGGAGAATGAGGAGAAAGACGAACCAGTTAGAAAGGAGCAAGTGAAGGATGGGAATACAGGTGTGATGACAGTTGCGAAGGTGGAGAGAAAGGAAAGGATCTACAGGACAGTATGGAAAGAAGTAGGGTCAAGTAGTTAAGAGATGAGAATTGGCCTTGCATTTAAATTTCTGGATGTTGTAGCCGTCAGGAAAGCAAGAATAAGGAAGCGAGTTCCACAGGCAGGAAGTGCGGGAAAAGAAGCAGCAAGAGTAGAATTGTCATCTGCATTTGATTGATCTAACTGTGAATGGGTGAGACCCAGTTATACTTTTAAAAATGCGGACTCTTAATTAATAATTGCTGTCATTTATAATGTCCGTTTTTATTGTATGAATATCGGTTCAAGGATCAAACATATATAAATTCCACCTTTGAAATTCACTTAACAAAAGAAAAATCGCAAAGTTCTATTGTTTCTTTTCAGAAACGGCAAAAACAAAAACTATAACATCATCACTTATTTGCTTACAGGAGTTTGAGCTTCAATCAGAGGCGCCAGATATTTGTCGAGTGTAGTTAAATATTTCACATTATCTTTGGCTTCATTTGCCGCATCCGTAATGAGGCCATCCTGTAAAGAGTAAAGAGTATAGAAAGATTTTTTTATCAAAGCTAATTTTATACTTTTAAAAAGTCGACTTCTACACGAAAGCATGCGATAGTAATTACCTTTAATTCATTTACCTTTTTTTTGCCCAAAGCCCTCTTTTCGTCATGTCAGAATGTCATTCCCCCTTTCAAGATTTTCATTTCAAAAGGTACATTCCAAATAATCTATCTAAACTTATTTATAAATGGAACTTTGTCTGTGTGTTTGTGTGTGTGTATGTCTGTGTTTGTGTGTGTGTGTGTTCGTTACCTATAGACTCCGAAACGGCTGAACCGATTTTCTTGAAAATTTACACAGTTGTACTATAAGCGTCTGCGAGTGTTCTTAGCTAGGTTTTGTGTCGAGGTACCCCCGATAAATATCGAAAATCGATAATCGAAAAAATCGGGTTATAGAAGGAGTGGTCCGATTTTAATCAAATTTGAACACTCATAGAGAAAGACGTAAGAAACGATATTCAGAAGTTTCAACGTTGCAGTTCTTACAATAGTGCAGAAAATCGATAATATATATATATAAAAGGCAAGATGTTTGTGTGTGTGTCTGTTTACCTGCCTGTATGTCTGTATTTTTTTCCTTTTATTTTAGTTTATGCTTCGGATTTGGCTCTAAGTAGGTATAATTGTAGTTCTTAGTTTCAGAGGACTTATTTAGCCTTCAAAATTCAGTTTATGACGAAAAAAACTTATTTGATATCGATTCTAGGAAATTAAAATTTGACTTACATTCATTCATTTTTCTTTCAGTTTACAGTTTCGCTTTAACTGGAAACAACTATTGTTTTTTAGTCTTTCGTGCCAACGTCCAAAGAGTCTGAGCTCCAGGACCATGGATTAGTTTTAAAGCTTTCATTACACCCGAGCAACGCCGGGCTATACTTCTAGTATGCATATATTATTAAACATCTTCATACTTTTCTATATTAGTACATCTACATTTACATGGATTACTTTGTGCATAAAATACGATGCAGAATCCAGAGAAAGTTTGAAGAAGATGACAAACGGATAACCGTTTCATTGAAACTAGATTACGCGTTTCGCCCTAACTAGGCTTCATCAGATCAAAAAAGAAATAAAGAAACGTATGCTTAAATAGTGAATCGTTATTACTTTTCCCGCTAGGCTGGTGTTTCTTGTCATTAAAGAAAAGAATAAAATGGTTAACCAAACTAGTTCACTATTACGTTACAATGTGATGGACTATTTATCTAATAAATTGATCTTATTTTTGACACTAAGCTACAAATACAGAGCACTCAAATCTACGATACTAACGGGCCAACCAACTGATCACACTATCAAATACCCTCCACTCATAAAGTGACCTAAAAATATTAAATATAACTTAGTTTTAGAACACACTCACAAATATGGGGAACCCAGTGAGGAACATACTCGATACTCAGTAGTGATGATCTGTAAGACTAACCACAAACACACGATGAGACGCCTTTACAGTTATTCTAACGTACTTTTTTTGTACAAGGCCAGAAAGCATGGTAATGTTAACTGCTTTCTTACAAGGAAACATTTGGCATTTATTGACTACAGCATTCAGTACTGTTTTTGGATGATATTTATAAAATCTCTCCTTTAAAACACGTTTTTAGGGAAACAAGTTTCACAAGTTTAGTAGCTGTTATAGCCTTTTTTTTCCAGTATTGTGCGAGTTTTGTAAAAAATAGCCGTTAATATTTATTCTGTATTTTTTCTTGTTCCTGTTGAAATTTTTTTTCTCTTGTTCCTGTTGAAATTTATTCAACCAATCTTTCAGCTTTTCTACAATGAAAACTGACAGCGCTCAATTTTCCTATTATCTTTGGCATAATTTTCTGCATCCGTAATGTGGCCATCTTTTTGTTATGGGGAAACACACCTATTCCTCAGATAATGGACCCTCCCTCCTATATTAATAAGAGTTAACAGGAAGTTAAGGAAAGAAGTTCTTAGTTCTTGAGAAGTTCATAGGAGTTCTTAGAGAGCTCTTTAGAGTTCAATTGGAGTTCAGTAGAGCTACTAGGCAGTTGATATTAGTCGGCAGTTAGCCGAATACTAAGGAGTCAGCTTACAGTGGAAGATTACCAATTTCCTAACATTTTGGGTGCGTTAAGTCGACTAGCAACCGACATAGCACGATTATAAACTTCAGTGCGAAAACTATTTCACAACACCTTTTAAGAGTAAAGTGTACAAAAGAATTTTTATCAATACTATTTATATATTTCAAAAGTCGACTTTTAATACAAGAACTTGCAAATTCTTATCCTATTTTAAGAATAGCTCGAAAGTCAAAGATTCGTATAGCGATTAATCAATTTAGGGGAAATCCTTTTAGTAGGGATTCTTCCACTGTATGTTCTTCGCGGGATCATCACTGTAGTTGTAGGGACGGTCAGCCATGTCTGGTACAAGACTAATTCACAAACATAACCGACAATCCCCACAACTTAAGGTTTATCCTGAATTATCAGAAGGTTATCAGAAGATGAATTTATGAAAGAAGGAAAGAATATTTTTGTATGTTTAAATGGAAATTTATTAATAGAAAAGAATAACATGAATTAGTAGAAGTTCGATGAGAAAATATATTAGTAAAGGGTTAAGAGTATCAAGAGTTCGTAGTAGTAACTTGTGTGTATGCATATATGAGCGTTACCGTTGGGTAGGAATGTCTTTGAAATTAAAGAGCTCCGGTTGTTTATCAAGTATAAGAAGAGGCAGACGGGTGAATGGTGAAAAGGAAAGAGGTGAGGGAGAAAGATAGAGATAATAACGATCGCTTGACGTTTGTCAATGGACCTGTTAATACGCTCATTTTCTCTCTGGTGACAAGCAAACTTGCCCGTCTTTTATTTGTTTGTGGGGTATGAAAAGATCATTTGGGAATTCACTCTCGGATGTGATTCCAGTCTTTCCATTGGACAACAAACAAACTTCGCGTCGGCTCGCGAAAAGGTCCGTGAAATAATTTGTTTCTGAGAAATGAAGATTATTTGAATTTAGTTTTTAGATGTTTCCAAGTTTTCTATTGGCCGAAATTCATTTCGCATCGAGGTGTAATATTTAATGAGTTTTGTTCTGTATTTTGCGAGTGTGCTAAACAAAGTTTTTGTAAATTCGAGTCCTTTTTATTTTTAATAAAATCAATGAGTTAGTGCTTAGCATTTGAATTTTAAATCTAGATCTTTTATGGCTAACTAAATCTTTATGCAGTTTTACAGAATGGGCTGAAAGTAAAAGATTTATATGTTTTAAGGATTAATTTTTTTTATAGAGACGTTTTACAAATTTAATAGCACTAGAATATTTTTATGAATTTTTAAACTTAAATACATACGTAGTTATTTCTTTTCATTCATAACTAAATATTAAATAAATAAACCGAAGCGGAGTTCAATAAACAAAAAATTCAACAGAATGCCAGGGTATTGTAATTCAATAAACAAAATAGTGTAAATGCAAAAAGAAATAGCAAAAAAAGTAAACAAAACAAAAAAGTAAAAGTAAACCTTGAAATCCCCCGCTGGAACGCCCTGATCTAAACAGCCAAGAGAACACTTTATCTAAATAATCCCCTCCCAATAACCTCTTATCTGAATACACTCCGAGAACTCCTGATCTAAATCATCAGTTGAATTTCAGCAGCTAAATATATGCAAAAAATGAACATATATATCCCAAGGCTTGATATTTTATTGCAAATGATGTAAATTATTACGTATTAACAATACCACCATTCTTTAATCAAATCTTTCGAAAATTTCTCTATCTATCTCTTTCTTTCTTTCTTTCTTTCTTTCTTTCTTTCTTCGACGGGTGGAATTTCTTTTGAATACCATCTAGATCAGTGGTACTCAATTTTTTTCTGTCCAGTGCATGCTTTTAACCATGTCTGGATTTTCGCCCACCCTATTTCCAACAGTGTCCGTCTCAAAAGATGCATTCCAAATATTTTTTGTTTACAGAAAGGCTGGGATACAGAGAATACTAAAACAATAATCTTGTAACAATATTGGATACGTCAACACCAGAAAAAATCAGTCTAGATGGTAGCTCAATGGCAAACACTCTTACTGTAAAGATTGAAAGAAGAAATCGTGTATTACCCCAAAATATAACCTATATTTTCAAATTTAAAAGTTTATCACCATTCTGATTAGTTAACTTGAACATACACATAAATAGTTCTGTCTTCTCATACATAAATAACAAACGTATTGTTTCTTAAATTCAAATGAAAATGATGACGAGGTAAAATCTCGAAACAGAGATTTACGTGTCACATTGTAAGCTATACTAATTTTAAATAAAACAAATATATATATATATATATATATATATATATATATATATATATATATATAATGGCTTCCAGAAAATTGTAGTGGATAACACCAATTGCAGACAACCAGACGGTCACTATAATCAGTTGCTGATGCAACTTTAGCCTTGAGAAATGTTTGGGGGATTCATCACGATCAAAGCATTGACCTGATCATTTACGGCTATGATAAAGGATCACTTTTCATCTCATTTTAATAATTATCTCTCGATAATTGCTGAGATGATGTCGGTATTGCCTTGGCGGAGGTTTGGGTTCTTAGAATGCTCTTTTTTTGTTCTTATAATTATTATTCTTGATAATTATGTACTATAATTTTGGTCAAGAAAGAGATCGTTTCTGTTACGTAGAAAGGGCATCTAGCACACTTCAAAACACTTAAATCTTTTATTTTTATTGAGATAATGAGGAACTTATCGAGTTTTTTCACCCTGCTAATACTCGGCAAATGGTGTTAAATCCATCTTTCAAGTGTACAAATATGTCATTCGTCCGGGCATTGAATACTGCTGCCATATCTGGTCTGGTGCTCCTGCTATTTATCTCGAGGTTCTTGACAACATACAAAGAAGGATCTGTAATGTAATCAATTTTTATTTGGCATCTCGAATTCAGTCACTTTCTCACCGAAACGTGACGTGGCTTCCTTCTGTCTTTTTTACAAATATTTTTCTTGACAACTCCTCTGACGTGATTTTTCCCCAATGTCCGACTGTAAACGTGCTACTAGATTGGCAACTAGGTCCCACTCGTGAAATGTTGAAATAGCTGGATGCAGCCGCCACTTTTACTCCAGTAGTTCCTTTCTCGCACTTCCCACCAGTCTTCTTGAATACCATTCATCTTTTGTCCTTTCTTCAATCCTCCCTATACTCAATCTTCTCTTTCACTTTTACTCCTTGTAACCCCCTGTGTACTAATGAGATATCTGCATTGTTTGGAAAATATTTCATTTAATAATAATTTAATTCAGGAAAATATTAACATAAATAACTGGTGAGCGTAAAACAACAAAAATTATGATGAAAAAAATACTAATCAAAATATAACTCATATCATCATGGTGTAATTTTAAAATGATACATTCTTTATTATATAAATAAAGAGGCAACGAGTACCATTTTTAAAGTCTTTAGACTTCCCACACTGTAGGCGATCACTCTACCATTGTGCTATAGAAGTGATTCTTCATTGCGTGTTCTACAGGGTGCGGCAGAAATATCTCCTACTTATACCTCCTAAAAATACCTCCTACATAATGAATATCTGACTGCCATTAATAACACCATTAAGTGGGAAGTATGGTAAAACATTAATGTCAATAAGATCTTCATGTAATTGTCTTACCATTATGTAGGAGGTATTTCTGCCGTACCCTGTGTAATAAATAAATATAATTTAGAAAAAGAAATTTCACTGAAATATATTTAAAATTCTCTAGGTTATCTTCTGAAATCAAAAACATTTGAAATTTAAGCAAAATGTTAAAAAAAAAAGAATCCGTCAGTTTAAAATGACGCCAGGAGAAAATTGTCCTTAAAGTAAGTTAGTCGACAGCTAGTTCGAGGGTGACACAAAGGTTTCCTTTTTCTTTTGTTGCTACCTTGCAGCAGGGGTGTGACTCCTATCCCTGAATTTCTCCTCATAGTCTCGATCCTTCTCTTTGTTGCTGAATGCTTAACAAAGAGGCAACGAGTACCATTTTTAAAGTCTTTACACTTCCCGCACTGTATGCGATCACTCTACCATTGTGCTATTATTATGTCGCCAAGTATAAATGAATAACTCAACAACAGAATCAGAATATAAGTTGTATTCCGCGGAAAGACGGTTAGTATGTACAGAAGTGATTAGTAATATTTACAATAGAAAGATACAAGAGTCCAATCCGTCGTAAGACGTGTGTATAGGTGATTACTTCCGGTACGCCACCGGAAGTGTGACTAACTCTTCAGTGACTCGCACTGACTATTCAGTAACTCATTAGAGACTCTCAAGTGACTCTCTACGACTCATTATTTAGTCGTCCCTCCCAGTAAGGGCAACATATGACACATGGTCAGTTTATATCTGGGATTTCCGGGCTATATGGTCCGGCCAAAAAATGTCTGTCTATTTTTGCCCAGTCGTGGTTCTACCCTTCGGCGGAACCACAACTGAGTTATTCCTCTCTGCTCGGAAGCAGAGAGCGCCCTCTGCCCGAAGGCAGAGGGCTGACAGTGTCGTAGAGTCGTCAGTCTAGTGACTCTGTACGACTGTATTAACTAGCCTTCCCACGCAAGGCTGGATGTGACACATGGTCATTTTAATGTGGGTATTCCCGGCCATTTAGCCGGGCCAAAAAATGTCCGTCTATTTTTCCCCAGTCGTGGTTCTACCCTTCGGCGGAACCACGACTGGGTTAATGCTCTCTGCTCGGAAGCAGAGAGCGCCCTCTACCCGACGGCAGAGGGCTGACAGTGTCGTAGAGTCGTCAGTCTAGTGACTCGGTACGACTGTATTTACTAGCCTTCCCACGTAGGCTGGATGTGACACATGGTCATTTTAATGTGGGTATTCCCGGCCATTTAGCCGGGCCAAAAAATGTCCGTCTATTTTTCCCCAGTCGTGGTTCTACCCTTCGGCGGAACCACGACTGGGTTAATGCTCTCTGCTCGGAAGCAGAGAGCGCCCTCTACCCGAAGGCAGAGGGCTGACAGTGTCGTAGAGTCGTCAGTCTAGTGACACGGTACGACTCTCTTGTAGAGAATCCACCATTGCTATATATAGCAATGGGAACAGTCCATTTGTAGTCAAATAGGAGCGACGCCCTAACAGCTATAGAAGTAATTCTTCATTGCGTGTTCTTTTTCAACGTCGTGGATCAGCGGTGTAGAAATATCGTACGTGTTCTTTGGACGTCGGGGTTCATCAGTGTAGACGTAGGGTGCGTGTTCTTTGGACGTCGGAGGTCACCAGTATGAAAGTAGGGGAATGATTAATGTTTATTGAATTGGCCTTATGTCAAACATAACCAAACTTCTTATAAGAATTATCAGAAAATTATCAGATGGTGTGGATTTGTGGAAGAATAAAAGTATATATTTTGTATGTTAAAATAGAAATTTATTAATAGAAAAACTAACAAGAATTGGTAGAAGTTAATGTTCAATGAGAAACAGTATTAAGAAGTTAAGGGTATCTAGAGTTCGTAGTAGTCCTTGCAAGAGTGAGTTTATGTGTACATAGACAGGAACATAATCGTGTATGTATGCATGTATGTATGTACTTATGAGCGTTTATTGTTGGGTAGGATTTTCTTTGAGGTTATCGCACAGGGTGAATGGTGAAAAGGAGGGAGGTGAGAGGTGAGAATAGAGACAATAATAGCGATCGCTTGACGTTTGTTAAGAGTACGCGTTAATTACGCTCGTCTCATTTCTCTCTGGCGACGGTCAAGCTTCCTCCGTTTTTTATATTGTTTTGGGGGGCTTCGAACGGATTATTTGAAAATTCACTCCCCGGTGTGATTCTGGCCTTTCTATTTTGTTTTTAGATGTTTCCTAATTTGTCTATTGACCGAAAAACATTACGCCTCGAGGAATAAAATTTCGCGAGTTTTGTGTGTGTTAAACAAAGTTTGTAAATTCCAGTAAATTCATTTATTTCTAACAAAATCAATGAGTCAGTGCTTACCTTTTGAATTTTTCAATCTAGAGCTTGTTTTGTTCACTATGGTGCTACGGCCGGTTTGGCTTTAAAGACGTAGCCTTTTTTTCAATATATATAAACTATAACTTTGTAAAGATAAAATTTCGCTGATATATGTTGCAATTTTTCCAAATTTTATTTGAAATTCAGAAAGTATGAATTTAAATTAAAATTTAAACAAAATGGGAAAAACAAATGATATCAATATAAGCTAAAATTTAAAACAAGCAAGTTAACTTACCAGTTCAATCCATCTTTTAAGTGATTTTGACTTAGTTGCTGTTAATACACCAATGACTGCCTTTACTCGTGGGCATTTTAGCTGCTCTAAAAGTCTGAAATATAATATCAATATATTAAAATATCAATACATTAAAACAAAATCAACATAATTATACAATATCAAAACATTTTTATTATCAACATATTAGTATAATATCAAAAATATTAACATAATATCAATATATTAATATAATATCAACATAATCATATATTAACATAATAATAAGCCCGAACAGTCGCCTTGGATATCTCTAAAGCATTCGACAGAGTATGACATGCCGGCCATCTTCGGAAACTGCGAAGCTATGGCATAACGACTTTTGTTGGACTTAATCCGGTCATTTCTCTCTAACCGCACACTGTCCTCCATTATTAAACGAACATGCCTCCCAGAACTACCCTACAAACACGGGTGTAACCCAAGGCTCTATCCTAGGTCCTACCCTCTTTCTAATCTATATCAATGATCTCCCCGATGCCATAAGATCACAAGTAGGCTTGTACGCCGAGGATACCACAGTTTACTCTCGCCTCGATCAAAAATCTGGTGTTGGTGACAAGGCGAACCTCGCTGCCGAGCTTGAGAAGGACCTCCAATCCATGGTGGATTGGGGTAAAAAATGGCTCGTAAAATTCAATTCTTCCGAAACGAATTAACCACCACAGACAACCGCACTTCCCTCCCATTAGCATGGAACAGGCTTGCCTCCCAGAGAGTAAATCACTACGCCTGCTTGGCCTGACACTCTCAGCGAAAGTCAAGTGGAATGACTACGTCGAATCCATTGCTAAATTCGCAGCTATGAAAGTCGGCTCTCTGTGCAGGGCCCGGAAATTCTTTCCGCCTGAATCTATCCTGCAATTATATAAATCTACCACCCGCCTGTGTATTGAGTACTGCTGCCACATCTGGTCGGGTGCCCCTGCTATTCTTCTCGGGGTTCTTGACAAAATACAGCGAAGAATCTGTAATGTGATTGATACCGACTTGGCTGACCGCCTGCAGTATCTCTATCACCGGCGTGACGTGGCTTCCCTGTGCCTCTTCTATAAATACTTTCACGGCTTCTGCTCTGACGAACTTAAATCACTGGTGCCCCCTAGATGTGAATTTGCACGAGATACTAGATTGGCAACTAGGCCCCACCATTTTACAGTGAAACCGATGAAATGTAACCGCAATTTCTACTCCAACAGTTTCTTTCCTCGCACTTCCTGCCTGTGGAATTCCCTACCGCATGCTTGCTTCCCCGACGGCTACAACCTCCAGGAGTTTAAATGTAAGGTCAATAGACACCTCCTAACACACTAACTCACACCCACTCTCTCCAACTCTCTCCCTATGTACTTCCTAAGTCGTCTATCACCCTCCTTCTGACATTTCCTATACCCAATCCCTCTATGTAACCCCTGCGCTATAGTGGCAGTGGAATGCCTTGCTTGGGGTGACACGATTAAAAAAATAAATAAATAAAGGCTCATTTTTTTTCATAAAAAAATATTTTAGTCGCGTTTGACACGTGTGATTTGATTTCTGTGACTTAATTTAGCAACCATCTTATATGTTTTACGGAGCAAATATAAACAATCGGCTCCATTGGCTAAAAAGTGCGAAATTAATTGTGCGATTAATTTATATATATAATATCAACATATTAAAGTAATATCAATATATTAATATAATATCAACATAATGATATTAAATCAATACATTTTATAATATCAACATATTAATATAATAACAAAATATTAATATAATATCAACAGTTTATTATAACAAAACAAAACAAACAAAATTTATTGAAATTGTTTGTTCGACGGCACGCACGCACGCAAGCATATATATATATATATATATATATATATATATATATATATATATATAAAGTTGGATTGTGATAATGTTTAGTGCTAAGGTTGCAGTTTTGTCAGTAGTTTTATTGTTAAAATGCATTATTTTAATATTTTCTTGTGGGAGTGGTCATTCATGCTTACATTAAAAAGCAATAAAAAATAAATCAAACATCTGCACAATAAAAAGAAAACCAACCAATCTCAAATAAGACCACTCCGACAAGATATCGAATTGTAACATGCTCCATTAAACAAGAAAAAAACGGGACATGACAGTAACTCAATCAAACCCAGCCCTGATGAGTCACAACATCTTAACGATGTTGTCACGAAATTACAAAGTCAGCATGAACCTGCTTAGTTAAAGTGACAAATACTTTGTATTAATCCTATCAATGGTCTATGCCTATCCCGATATTGAGCACTTTACAAAAAACATCCCCCAAAATAACTTTTAACAGTAAAACTATTGAAAACTAACAATATATATATATATATATATATATATATATATATATATATTCAGATAACTTTAGCAAAAGAAAAAAACATTCACCCCTCCCTTTCATTCATGTCACATTCATGATAGATATTTACCCGTTACAGATCTGACGAGTGGCGACAAAACCGGTCGACTAGCATTTTTTGTTTTCATATTTGGCATGGCCAATTGTAATAAAATTATTGTTTTTACCTCCATATTAAAATTTTGTAGTACCATACACACACACACACACACACACACACACACACACACACATATATATATATATATAGGGTGTTCATAAAGTTCGTGTGCAGATTACTTCTATCACAAATATAAATAGTTATAATTTTTTTAAGTGCAGACGGACTATATAAATATCCTGTATATATATATATATAACCATTTCATTGTCGACTTAAGGAATCATCTAATTCGTACGAGATATTTCCTACATCAACAATTTCTTCCTGTCTGTAGACCTCTCTTCCGTTTACTTACGCCATAGATCTTGCACGTAAGGATTTGTAAAAAAAAAAAAGAAAAGAAAAATGTTATATAGTTGCTTAGAAGTCTGTATAGAGTATTTCAAAGTTAGAAATGTTCGTTTTAGAGCTTTCTTTTGTTGCCATATCAGCTTTTCCATTACTGCAGATGTTGATATGGCAAGGTACAAGTTTTTCATACAGACAAAAATTGGTTTTGTTTAGTAATTTAACAATTAAGAGATTATTTGATCAAAAGGAACAACTATATGCCAGAAATTATAAGATATAAATATTAAATAGAAATATTCGGGGTCTAGTCATGTCCTTATTTTTTGGAGTATTTAAACGCTTACGTTGTTGAGGATAGCAGATCATCTACATTCAACAATAATATCGGAAATCATGAAACTTACATATTAAAATTAAACATTCGGGATCTCCAGTTGATCAGTTCTGTTGTAGGTCCAACATTGTCTGCTTCCCGGCGCATTCTTTCGCTTTCACCGAGGACATGCTCGATTTGCTTTGACCAAGTAGCGATAAGTGCTTCAAATTTCTCAACCAAGTCTCTGTTCATCGCTAAGAGTAAATTAAAAACAGTCTCACCGATTTTAATCGAACAAATTTTAATTATCAAGAAACTTCTAGTTAATATTTATTAGCATTCACAATTTCATTTTTTTAATGTTGTTCACCCAATACAAGTCGTAAATGATACTTAAAATAACGGGTTACTGACTGGAAATGGGGTTTAGGGTGGGTGCAAAAGTTTCATATTATAAGGATACGTAGGATAGATAATCGTTGATTCATGGCTAGAAATTGTTAAAATTATAGAGATCAGGTGAACATGCCTCCAGGAGACCATTTCCCATTCCAACACTTCTGGAGAAGAATTTGTCTGAGTAGAACTTCTCCCTTAACAATGGAATAGCAAGAGAATGAGAATGAGTTGATTACGTGTACGTGGCATGGCAAGTTCTAGGTGTGAATGTCTGAACTGGTAGAGGACAGGGAATATAGACAGCCCAGTTATCTGTATGCCCTCTAGAAGACTGTTTCACGTTGCAACAGTTCTAAAGAAGAATTTGTCTGAGTAGAACTTCTCCCTAAACAATGGAATAGTAAGAGAATGAGAATGAGTTGATTACGTGTACGTGGCATGGCAAGTTCTAGGTGTGAATGTCTGAACTGGTAGAGGACAGGGAATATAGACAGCCCAGTTATCTGTATGCCCTCTAGAAGACTGTTTCACATTGCAACAGTTCTAAAGAAGTATTTGTCTGAGTAGAACTTCAACCTTATCAGTGGAATATGAATGATATGAGAAATGTCGGGATTAGTAGAAACAGGAAATATAGATAGCCCAATTATTTGAATAGAGGATACTGTTTCACAACAATTCTGAAGAAGCGTTAGAATAAGGAGAAGCTAGCAACGTGCCGCCTGTGGAGGACAATTCATCACCAGAAAGGACGCAAGAAAAATTTTTAAATTTGTCGAGACTGGAGAGTGTAGATTTGGCAGCTCCAGCAAATACTAGGTTTTGTGTCTGTAAAGATGAAGAGTGGCAGAAAGACACTATCAAGGCTAGAAAGCGAGAATTAGGAAGCCTCACTCCAGATTTACTCTAATTTGATTCTTGTAAAAAATAAAGCACGGTAGAAGGAGCCAGATACTTTCTAAGGCGACACATGAAACAGACATTTTTTCGAGTATCTTTAGCAAAGGATCAAAATTCTACTTGAGTTCCGGAGTGAGTTTGAACCCTAATTGACATCCAAGGCTTCATTGAGTGTCCCTCAGGAAAACTCAGTGGCTATTTTGTGATGCTAGAACATCGCTAGCTTAGTTTTGTAAATCTTGAATGTTACAAGCCAGTTCCTCCTCCATTATCGTTCTGAGTATGACGATAAACTACATCCTGCAGCAAGGCTTCTAATCGGAAGATTTGATGTTTTGAGGAGCGTGGAACCACCTCTTAATAGCTGTTCCTAGATTCATCCTGACCAGGGATGGAAGCACCTGTTAGTCCAGCTATGGACAAATAGTTAACCTCAAAACAAAAACAAAACACTAGGTAAAAAATACAGGAAATAAACCCAGCACTGACATCATAACGGTGTTCTCACAAAACTTTGAAGTCGGCATGAACCTGCTCAGTGAAATTGACAAATTCTTTGCATTAATTCTATCAACGCTCTATCTTTACCCCGACATCGAGCACTTTACGATAAAAAACCTGCTTGTCAAAAAAAATATGTTTTATCAGTAGAACTACTGAAAAACATCAGCAATCTTGGCACTAAACATTATCATGGCTCAACACCATATATATATATATATATATATTTTAGGTGAGAATAAGCGTAGTTTAAATGACATTTTTACTAAAAGCTAAAAAACATTACCGGTTTCGTCCCAGGGATTATCAAGTTTTATTTCTGGGAATAAGAGACATGTATATATAAAGAAGATTAATGGGGAGGGAGCGAGAAAAAAATACGGACCCACTAGATAGAGAGTTTGTCACGTTAACTGAGCAGATTCATGCCAACTTCAAAGTTTTGTAAGGACACCGTTATGATGTTCTCACTCATCTGAGCTGGTTTCAACTTAGGTTAAATTTCTGGTTATCGCAATGTTCGTGCATATATTATACCGGGATTATTTTCTTCTTTTCTTTTTGTAAATATATATTAGGTATTTAAAATACCATTATGGGTAGCAAGTTTCATTGTATTATCTTCATTGTATTGGGTGATCGGTAACGTTTATATTTCAAATAATTCAAGGTTATTATTTATTTATGCTATTGATAAAGAATAATTGTGGATCCAAATGCGGTTATTTGTTACGATTTTATATTGTTAACTATTTACTCATTATTTATTATTAATTATTTGATTTTTCTTCTTCTTCTTCTTCTTCTTCTTCTTCTTCTATGTGCCATGTCCCTTCAGGGCATAGGCGATCATGGCTCTCCACGTCTTTCTATCCCTGATGGCTTTCAGCACGCTTTCTCCTGTTACCCCACTCAAACCCCCCTCTGCTATCCACTTGCTTAGGCCTGTCAAGTATGTTACTCGATGCTTTCCCCTGTCTCTCTTTCCTCTCTGTCTGACCTGTGAGTATCAAATTCTCCAAGCTCTTTTTCCTCATTACATGTCCCAGGAACTTTAGCTGTCTTTTCCTAATGCTCAGTATTGATTTCCTTTTAGTCTCCATCCATTCACTCCAATAACTGTAATTTGTAAACTAATAACCCGATTAGGCCCAACTTTTGTCACGAGCCATTTGGAGGTTAGTACTTCCTAAAAATCATCTTTTATTTGTGGCGTTATCTATATGTCAGGCCCGGAAATTATTGAGTGATATGTTAATTTTACTGTTTGGTAAAAAAATAGGAATTCATTGCTTAAAAGAAGAAGAAGAAGAAGAAGAAGAAGAAGATAATCATTTTTAAATAGCTAAGTCAGATCGAGACTTTTTCATGGATGTCATTGCTGGAACCAAACTCGTTCAGAAATATCTAAACTGTGAGCTGATAAAATCTTTTTCTCAGATCAGTGATTAAAAATGTCTGTGAGAATTAAGATTGCAGAGACATTCTTCTTGGAAACTCTTCACTGAAGTCCGCCCACGTATGACTAGAAAGTCGCTAAAGTACCTGCTGCTTGATAATCGGCTGGACAATTCAGTTCCATCAGCAAATCGTCAAGCCCCTGTGCGGACAAGACGGTTTGCTCTTTAGTGATCTTCATAGAATTTTCCAAACACATCTTAAACTGCTGCAATTGCATCTGGTGAATATACTTCATTTTATTTCCTTTATCGTCGCTTTCGGAGCACAAAGAAGACAAACCCTGGGAACGAGATACAAAAACGCTGTTGTTATTACGAATGTATCTAAATTATATATATATTGTGTATTTGGGCAACAACCTCTCTTTTATACAGGTTACATTAAAAATAACAGACACGGTATTATCATTAAGATTTTTATATAATTTTTCATGCATTCGTATAATTTTTTCTTTTCGGAACTCAAATTATATAAGAACTGTCCAAAGCTTTTGTGGTATCGAGCGCTTTCGGCTATACGTTTAGCCGTTAAGAAGAATTAATTTTGTTTTACTTATAAATAAACATGTGGAAAGTTTATGCATATAGAGTCTTGTTTATTTTAAGTTCCGGACACAGTAAGCACATTGTTACCGTGTTTATAATTGATGTTACTAAGTGACGGGTTTCTCTTTTTTTTGGACAAAGAAAGCACTCGAAAGTACCAAAGTCTTATATAATTTGATTTCCGAAAAGAAAAAATTATACGAACACAGAAAAAATTACAAAAAAAATGAAGAATAATACCTTGTCTCCCTTTTTTAATAAAATTTGTAGATAGACTAAACTATCGCCCGGTTCACACTCCACCCACAACTATTGAACAGGTGAAGAGGCTCATCCCTTGTTCCCTGTTTAGGATGTGGTTTCCGGCTTTCTCTTTTCCAAATCTTTTCACTCTTTTTTTTTTTTTCAATTGGAGTAGATAGACTAAACTATAGCCCGGTTCACACTCCACCCACAACTATTGAACAGGTGAAGAGGCTCATCCCTTGTTCCCTGTTTAGGATGTGGTTTCCGGCTTTCTCTTTTCCAAATCTTTTTACTCTTTTTTTTTTTAATTGGAATAGATAGAGTAAACTATCGCCCGGTTCACACTCCACCCACAACTATTGAACAGGTGATGAGGCTCATCCCTTGTTCCCTGTTTAGGATATGGTTTCCGGATTTCACTTTTACGTAGCCCCCTGCACATCAGTGGCGTTACCGCCTTGCTCGGGGTGATATGATTAATATACATATATATATATATATATATATATATATATATATATATATATATATATATATGTGTGTTAATGAAAAATAATTAAAATGTAAAGGGGGTTGTAAACACACTGTTCCACAAGAGTAATAAAACGGAAAAAGAAAAAATTCACAATCCCTCCAACAATCGTAAGGAGCGAATGAAATGCTCTTTCTGTCTGCACAGGATAGGCTGGTGGATATATAGGCGGACGCGTGTGTGAGTGCATCTCTACGTACGACAATGTGTGTACAAGTGTGTATGTATGTCTGTGTTTGTCACGACGACAAATCTTCCTCCCATTTTCCTCCCACTTCCACAAAAATACACCAATATACGCAGCCCTACATATAGCCATTTTTTTAAAAAATAATCAGTTTGTCTGACGATCGCAAGAGCGTGAAACCCAGGGTCACAAACTCACACCTATCTATATGAATATGTCAGCTCTATCATTGATATTGAGCGCTTTCAAATAACTTCAGCGCATATATAATACATAAATAATACAATATATATAACAAATTGCATATATATATATATATATATATATATAAGAAAAATGAAGACAGGCAGGTTATTTCATGGTAAATCGGAAGTGAAATAACGTGTCTGTCTTAATTTTTCTTATATGTGCTCTATATGTATTTATATGCATATATGTTTAGAACTCTCTTAGAGAGTTATCCTACCACTGTATGTACAGGATACTCCTTTGGATTCTTCTATACCCACACTGCATGCTGATATATATATATATATATATATATATATCAGCATGTAGTGTGGGTAGAGAGTAGACCCAATTTCCCTGAAGAGCCGTTGGGCGAAACCGTGGTAGGTTGTTGGCACTTGCTTAGATTTTCTGTCTTTGCTCTACTTTCGTATTGAGCGCTTTAGTGTTAGGGTTTTCGTCTTGGGGTTTTTTCTTTCTTACGAGTGCTTGACTTTTTGTTCATGTACTTCGTTTGTTTCTTTTTTTACGTCCCCTTCTTTTCCCTCCGAGTTCGTTCTCGGTGGGTTTTTCAAGACGATTTAAATGATAGCTTAATTAATACTAGTTTCGGTGGAGTTAGTTCTGTTACTATTGGTATTGTTGTTGCTATAGTTAATAGTATATATATATATATATATATATATATATATATATATATATATATATATATGGAGATGCTGTTTGAACAAGGGTAGATCAAGAAATGCTTTATTCGCAATCAAAACAAAAGAACTGAATATGCCGAGCGAACAATATGGAAGAAATACATCGAACGAAAAATACACCACTTACTTGCTACCTCGGTTTCGACCACACTGCTCTCCTAAATACGTATACTACTGTCAGCGTAACTGTGACTAAACAGGCTGCCCCACTCCATTTTCTTGCGAGAGAGGCGGTTTGTTAGCAACCCACTAGGAGAAAGAATTTGGCCTACAAAGGTGTAGCTGACTTGAGGTGGTATCTCAATAAATCACCGTGAAGAAGGCAACTGGAAACCACTCCACTATTAATCCCAAGAAATATCATAAAAATTATCAAACGAAGCAATGGATGTACACAACAAAATTACGATAAGAGATAAAACAGCCTAAAATGAACAATAATTCTTCATTTAAACAACACATCTAATTTAACACGATTATGCTTTATACTTGTCAGTTAAGTGCCATACGTGATACATGCTTGGGCGATCATGTCTCGAAAGTGACATGGCTGACTGGGCAGAAGATTATACTGCAGTAGGTTGCCATTACTTTCTGCGGTAGACTGGTTGCAAACCAAGGCCATAGAACGCAATCTGTTCTGTTATTTAACCCATAATTGGAGGGAAGAAACAGATTAATACCTTTCCTAAGGGTATTTGCGCGTAAGTGAATGCAAGGAATTAGACTGAAATTCGAACTCGGCTCCTCGATTTCTCGTACTGAAATTTCCACTGTACCACAACGCACACCTCTTATACTAGTACTGGATCTAAACTAGCAGCAAAAATTAAATGAACGAGCTGAGCGGGAAAATACTTCATTTAAGACATTTGAATAGCAATAGCAAAACTAGTCGGAGAATAATAATAACAAAAAGATCTACACTATAAATAATAAAACGTTGATATTTTCTGGCATACCTCCAAATATTGTAATGAGTTCTTTATGAAATCCCCAACGACAGGTAAAAGCTTTCCTTTAACAATATTAGCAATGCCAAAATAAATCTCCTGGGCAAAATTTTCCTTTGATACTTCTTTTGTCGTTGTGCGTATAAAATAGCAGCATATTCCATTGACAGGCTGAAAAAAGATTAATATAAAAAATATAAAAAGCTTATTAAAATATGAAAAAGCTGCTTCATGTCTTTCTAAAGTATCCACTTTTCATCACCAATCAATTTTTTTGTACAAAAGAGAAATTCATGGCCATTGACGCTACAAGAATGTTCATCTACCCTTTTGATTCTTTTTTTTTTTTCGTTTTACTGTGTGTCTATTCATCTTTCCCAAAAGAAAAGCATGATGGTGAAACAGTTTTTTTCAGCGACGACCCAACTGGGCGGCCGTCATTATTGTTTGCCATAAAATTATCATAAATCTACAAAGAATAATGGGCACTTAAAAAAAAATAGGCCATAAAATTTAAACACTTTCGTCACCGTTGGAATTTAAATGAAACTCACCTGCTGACTTCCGGTGGTGAGAAAGAGTTGACACAACGGAACTTTGACATTACCTTCCGCCTCGACCTGGAAAAACAGCCAAAAAAAATCGACATCAGAAATATCGTTTCTTCAAATTTTTATCTTTTTTTTTTTATTTTTTTTTATAAGCGCTTCACCCCGAGCAAGGCATGTCACTGCCACTACTGCGCAGGGGGCTACGTAGAGTGGAGAAAGGATGATTAAATATAGGAAATGTCAGAGGGTGGGTGATAGGCGGGTAAGGATACCGAGAATGAGAGTTGGATAGATGAGAGTGTTCTGAGAATAATTGGGAGTTAGTGTGATAGGAGGTGTCTATTGACCCTACATTTAAACACCTAGAGATTGTAACTGTCGGGAAAGTAGAGTTGTGGAAGGGTGTTCCACAGGCGGGAAGCGCGAGAAAAGAAGCTGTTGGAGTAGAATTTACGGTTACATCTTATTTGTTTAACTGTAAAAGGGTGGGACCTAGTTGCTAATCTAGTATCTCGTGTAAATTCGTGCTTAGGCGGCACCAGTGATCTAAGCTCATCAGAGCAGTAGCCATGAAAGTACTTGTAGAAGAGGTACAGGGAAGCCACATCACGCCGGTGAGAGAGTGGTTGCAGCCGGTCTGCCAAGTCAGTATCAATCACGTTACAGAGCTTCCTTTGTATTTTGTCAAGAAGCCCAAGAAGAGCAGCAGGGGCACCCGACCAGATATGGCAGCAATATTCAATACACGGGCGGATGGTAGATTTGTATATTTGCAGAATAGATTCAGGTGGGAAAAACTTCCGGGCCCTGCACAGGGAGAGAAATTCTAAAAGTGTCTTGAAAAAATATGCTTTACGAGTGAACCCGAGCCCAAAATATTTATTCTGCCGCCTAAAATAACGGCAACACTATATAGTGATGTACCTATTATGGAATAAATTGCATTAAGACATAAGAAAGTAAAAGAAAAAGAAAAAAAGGAAATAATCCAACCCCCGGCGTCACAGGATATATATATATATATATATATATATATATATATATATATATATATATATATATATATAATGGTCTTTATTATAATAGAGAAAATATATATATTCTTCACTACACGACGACATATTTAATGCAAAAAAATAAAATAAAGCACTATTAAAGAGCAAACACGCGGCAAGAACTTCCATATCTAGTAGTAAAGTTTAATAACTAGTAATAAACAGAATGAACTGAGGCGAAGCTGCTTCGCTATTGCCTCTCTAATGAACTGAACCGTCACAATTTGAAACCGTGTTAAATATTTTGTGTCTGCATTTAGAATTATAAAATATATTTTTGTAATTTAAAACTCTTTTCAAAATATTTGTCAGTTGACAAAACCTTTCCGTTTTGGTATGATCGTCAATAAGAAATTGTAATATTTATATTCTGTAGTATATTCTTCGACGGGAAAATAAAACTGAGACGCAAATGTGATTATCTTCTTCACATGCAAAATGACGGACAATAACGCGTATATAAAACATACAATTATATCTTTATTCTGTTTCTTCGGTGATGTGGTAGTGGAGTGGAATAGGAGTTTGGTCAGAGGTAGGCACGTGCGCACAAAAAGGGCTGCCGCGTTTGACTTCCCTTCTCTCCTGTCTCTAATCTGAACTCAACTGCTGACTGAGTGCTGTCTCTCTGTTCTCTTAAATAGGCGAGCCTTGCTCGACACGTGGCACTTCCACTGCATTGAGTTTATATTTTAAGTGCTTATATATTTGACCTCGACCTCATTGTTTTCGTCAAAACAAAACTAGCTTGCCCAATGGATTTTTCGCACTCTCTGACATTTTAAAACAACTTTTATTTTTCTTAATCCTGCAGGCCCTGCATCGCACAACGCGAATACATTTCTAGTCGAATTCTTATACCATAGTAAAAGAATATATAACAATTCTACTTACCATCAAAAGGGGTTTTTCTTTGTCTTGATAGAAAAACATCAATTTCTGAGAACCATTCGCCACCCAAAAAGATTCTATTGTGTCAAACTGCAAGAAATAAGAAGAGCTTTGTTTTACATTAAATGAAAAATATGTCTGTATTGCATATATGTGACATCCGTCAGTCTCGAGACCCTATGGACCTGCGCCCAAAATGTTATACCTCATTTGCTGACGAGGGCGCCCCAACATCTTTTATGGATGTACAGGTTCACACAAGGAGTGACAGTCTCGTTTGAAACGAATTAATGTGAAGATGCCTCCGCTAATGTCATCGTGTCTGTTTTCTTACCTCGAGCACGCTTCTTTCCGGCTGCAAGCTTTTAATTATTCTTACCTCGCTCCAGTCCTCGGTGTAAATCGCGTCTCTTTCGTAAGCGACCTTTAGCAACGTCTCTCAACCGTGATGAACATGTCCGTCGTTCCCGTGTCACTTTTGCAGACGTTCCAGAAGCAAATGGAAAGTCGCCCACTTGCCGATGGCCAGGTACTCGTACAAAAGAAACTACGGAATCCTTCCATGAGTAGACTGCTGCTTCTCGGATTTTACCGTTGCAGTGAGGCGACGCTGCCGTGTCACCTCCAGATCGCAGCCCTGTGCTGGATATAAAACAGCTCGACGGTTGCCTATAAAGCACATCTGCCCTCACCCCACCACCAATGTTGACCAAAGGAAAGTTTAATGCAGCAACCTGTCTTTTATGCAAGTTTCATTAAAGAGTACTGTGATTCATTAAAGGTACTGTGATTATTTTTCTAAAGCGTCTAAAAACTTTACAAATGGTCTATATATTCGAGCTCTTTTGGCTATTCTACTAACTGTTATCAAATATTTTTTTAGTTTTATTTGAATATGGGGATATATATATTCATTTTTTTTTTTTCAAATACGGTCAGGAAATTGTGGCTTTATTTATAGTTGATACTATTGATATTATTATTGAGTGTCGGAATTTTATTTTTCATTAATACAGCTTCCATTATTTTTAGCCTTTTTACATGTGGATTATGCTATTTGCATTATCGACGAATATATTACGGATAGGGTTTTGTTGGTCTTCATGTGTAACAAAATGAGACCAAATAGAGCTATGATTAGTGAGAAGTAGTGTGAGTATTCTTGCTAAATATGTTGTAGCATCTCCAATGTAATTATTCAGTTAAAAGTAAAATAACATTTATCCTTAACAATGATTAAAATTATAGCTAAAAGCACTTAGATTAATAAAAGATTCTGACAGTTTTTATGTAATTTATGTTCTGAAAATAAAAAATTATACGATCACATGAAAAATAATAAAACTTACCCATAGCCCCTTGTCTGTCATTTTTAACGAAAGTTTTCATAAAAGATGGATAGCTTCCTAAATACACTATATATATATCACCATCTAACCATCTAAAGATCTAACCATTCCAACACAGGCTATCACAAATTCGTCAAACAAAAGAATATTTGATGAAAAGAAAAATAACTATGAAGATGCACTAAGAAAATCAGGCCAAGATTTCAATAGGAATAAAATCAAGCTCAGTTATAGCTGTACTAGTAATTTAGAAAGTTTCATAAAGAAACAAAACGCCAGAAATTTAAATAGCATTGAGCAAAACAAGATCACTAAAGAATGCAACTACAGGGACAAAAAGAAATGCCCACTTCAAGGACTACGTAAGACAAAAGAAGTCATTTACAAAGCAAAAGTACATGACTTAAATTGGTCAAAACAAATCATATTTGGGATCAACCAAAGACACCTTTAAAATCAGGTGGTTCAATCACAGGTCTACATTTAAAATAAAAAAAACTTTAAAAAATGTACAAAATTGGCTAGCCACGTGTTGAAATTGAAATTAAAATATGAAAAAATCCAGATATAACGTGGAGGATAGTGAAAGAAGCCAAACCTTACAACGGTGGCAAAATATGTAGAGTGTGCCAGGAAGAAACTTAGCGATTATGTAATTCCCAACAAAAATGAATTATTGAATGAATGAACAGAAATTATATATAATTATGTTATGTTATAATTTCTTGTAATTTTTAAAAATTGGGCGTTCAAAACTTCCACGTTACGTGAGCGTTCTTAAAAAACGGTAAAATCAGTTATTGCAAATCGCCTGAAGACACCACATGGTAGAAACCTAAGTCACGTAATAACTCTTTTACAAATGAAGAATATATATATATATATGTATAGAAAGAAAGAAAGAAAGAAAGAAAGAAAAAAGAAAGAAAGTAAGAAAGAAATGGATTTTTACGAATCTCACAGTTTTTTTATCACTTTAAACGTTATTTTTCGCGGATACGCATCTTTGAGTAGACGCACCTTTTATTGATTAAACAGGTATGTTTATTTACTTCCGTCTACCGGCCTGAATGTTCGAGAAATCCTTTCAGTATTTTTTTACAAATAGATTACATATATGCATTTAGACCAAAGTAGTTCCCGAGCAAAACCAACAGTTTAACTAATCAGTTTCTTTACTCCTACGTTTCGTAGATTACAGTCTCATTTGTTCAAGCCTTTCATGTGAGCTACTCTGATACCTTTGTCTATTAAATGACTTTGCCTTGAATTAGACTGTGTCGTTGCTCTAATTGTCGTTCCGTTGCAAATCTTTATCTACCGAGAGATATTTTCATTTCACTGTTATATTAATCACATAAAACGTTTACTATGAAAAGATACTGAACAAAGAGCGATTTATATAATACCAGGAGTAATCAATGAATCATAGATACTATTGAGTTTGAGTATGAGTTTTGTTTAATGGCATATCAATCTTTGTGGGTTATTTAATGCTAAAAAGGTCGGGTTTTAAGGTATTCTTTTATGTTTGGTTATAGTGAGAAGGTTGATTTAGTCAGATTATAATAAAACTTTTTGATTTTATTCTTTTTATTTTAGAAAACTGAAAATGTCTTCTAGTTTTGTATTCAAAGATGTTTTGCTGAGAATATTTTTTCCTTCAAAAATGTGTTATGACAATAATGTTTTCTTTAACAATGTATTGTTGGTAATATTTTTCTTTCAAAAATTTATATTTTTCTATAAAAGTCTATTTTTATGTATATATTTCTATAAAAGTCTATTTTTATACTTTCATAGTATTTTGACACCAGTTTGGCAGATAACTATTTGTCCATCTCTGGGACCCTAACAGGTGTTACTACTCCGGGTCAAGGTGGACCTAAGAACAACAGCAACTAAGAGGTGGTTCCATGCTTCTCACAACCTCCCAGTCAGAGGTCTTGCTGTTGGATACAGGTTACCGTTATGCCGGGACCAGATACTATTGAACATCTAAAGATATTAAAAGAACGGATTAATTAAACGTTTTGTTGGTCTCTGCTTTAGTTGTGAATTCTTTATCTTCACTTTATTGAATCTCAATTTATTGTTTCAAGACTTTTGTTTCATTGTATCTCACTATTAAAACTTTCGAACAATTACCCTCGCTTTTGACGATCATTCTGTCAATCATTTTTTTCCGAGAGATATTTCCATTTCACGGTTATATTAAACACATAACAAATGAAAAGAAATTGAGCAAAAAGCAATTTGGATAATATCGGGAGTAATCAATGAATCATTTACAGTATATTTATGCGTATAAGGTGACCTTTAAATAAAAAAAATCACCCTTAAAAATTGGGTGTCATCTTATACTACAGTTCAATACGCAAAACAAACCGTTTAATTAAGCAATTCCTTTACTCCTGTGTTTCTTAGATTAAAGTCTTATTTGTTCAAGCTTTTCATGTGAGGCACTCAGATAACTTAGTGTATTACGTGATCGTCTTTCTTTTTTATCAAGAGACGATTTATATAATACAATTGAACGTATAAAAATATGTTTTAATCGTTTCACCCCAAGCAAGGCGATACCGCCACTGATGCGCAGGAGCTACATAAGAGTAAAAGTTTGGGCAGGAGGAGAGTGAAGAGAAAGACGAACCAATTACAGGTGGTGTCAGAGAAAGGACAAGAGAAGGATGAGAACACATGTGTGAAGACAGTTACGAAGGTAGAGAGAAAGGAAAATAACAAGATAAACTGGTTGATGTTGGAGTAGATAGACTAAACTATCGCCCGGTTCACACTCCACCCACATCTATTGAACAGGTGAAGAGGCTCATTTCTTGTTTCCTGTTTAGGATGTGGTTTCCGGCTTTCTCTTTTCCATTCCTTTTACCCTTACGTAGCCCCCTGCGCATCAGTGGCGTTACCGCCTTGCTTGGGGTGATATGATTAAAAAAAAAAAATGTAAAAAGAACTGGAGTCAAGTGGATAAAAGATGGGTATTTACATTTAAATTGCTGGTGGTTATAACCGTCAGGAAAGCAAGTATATGGATGGGACTTCCACAGGTGGGATAAAGGGAACCGATTAATTAAACGGTTTATTGACCTTTTTTTTTTTTAGATTTGAATTCTTGTGAGACGATTTTGAAGTCCAGGTTTAGAAACCAGCTTCTTTTGTATTCAATTTCGTATGCATTTCGTACGTCTATTATTAAATCATTTATGGATAAACCTTTTTAGTTTCACGCCTAAATCACGATCTGACAAGTCTGGCGATTATGCTGATGAAAAAGATTTAGAAACCGCAGATTTTTGTTCTCGATTTTATATGCCTTGTGTGTTTCTACTGTTTAATCTTTTGTAATTAACGAAAAAATAGGCTTTATTTTTTTGGTCAATCTTTGTAGTATGATTTCAAAACAAAGGAGTTAGAGACTAGATTCAGAATTCTGGGACCTTGTGTTCATTTTGGTATGCTTTGGGGACATTACTTGAAATCTGATATACCAGACAACCTCAAGTGGAAATTCTTTCGAGCCACTGTAGAGGCAATTTTAATGTTATGGAGCCACTGCTTTAACTAAAACCCTCCAGTCTAAGGTTGATTGAACCTATACTTGTATGCTGACAGCTATACTTAACATCTCTTGGAGACAGCATCAAACAATCACAGCTCTACGAGCTCATCCCTGATATTTCTACATTCTTAAACATTTGAATATAAACTTCATGGAACCTACACTCAGATGTTGTGAACTCTACTTAACATCTCTTGGAGACAACATCCAACAATCACAGCTATATAGACCTATCCCTAACATTTCTACAATCTTAAATCCTTGAGTCTAAGCATGACAGAACCTACACTCGGATGTTGTGAGTTATACTTAACATTTCTGAGAACTAAAATCCAAGTAAATCACAAGTCTATGGACCAATCACTGATATTCTACAAACTTAAATCCTTGAGTCTAAGCATGGCGGAACCTACACGTGTATGCTGAGAGCTATGCTTAACATCTCTTGGAGACAACATCCAACTAAATCACAGCTATATGGACCTATCCCAAATATTTCTACAATCTTAAACCCTTAAGTCTAAGCTTCATGGAACCTACACTCAGATGCTGAAAGCTATACTTAACATCTCTTGGAGACAAAATCCAACTAAATCACATTTCTATGGATCCATCCCGACATTTCGACAATCTTACGAGAACGCAGAATGCACTTTGAAGGACACTACTGGTGAGCAAGACAAGAACTTGCCAGTAACCTGGACATCTAGCCATTGCGCAAAACAGGTTGTTTGCACAGCAGTCACCTTCGTTGACCAGCTACGTTATGACACAGAATGTCACGGTAATGGTCTTCCGAACTTGATGCAGGGCCGTGATGAATGTCCGAGCTATCTTGACCGAATTATTAAACTATTAAATCTTTTTTGTGATTAAAGATGAACGAGCATTATTTTTTTGACTGACCTTTGTATCACATCTGAGAAAGAAAAGGGCTATGTCAAGTACTAGATTTAGAACCCTGTCACTTTAATGTTTGTCATTTTGTCTACTGTGACGCAAGAGGGCAATTGGTAGTGGAAGAAAACGAAAAAACTTTATTTTTCGTATGTCTTGTGTGTTTCTGCTATTAAAACTGGTGTAATCAAAGAAATGTTTTTTGTTGTTTTTTTCGAATTTTTATTTTTTCGGCGAAGAATCTAAAATAGTTTAATGCTTACCTGAGAATCAGAAAGAATGAATTCTTCTACAGCGCTCATTTCAAGATTTAGAGATTCAGCAACCTGAAATCGATCGTTAATCAAGTAATTAAAATATTTCATCACGAAAAGTATGATTGAAAATATGAGACCTGCAATAAGAGAAAGAAAGTATCCCACCAAAAAAAACTTAATTAATGACATGACGTAAAAGACGGAATTATTTCGTTAAACGCATTGACAGTCATTTATAACAACTATTTTCATCTATTTTATGTTTTTATATCAAAACATTTACTTCTTTTGTCATTATATATGGGTTGTCTTTTTTCTTTTTCTTTTTTTTTTGTTTATTTTTTTAATCTTTTCATCCCAATCAAGGCAATAAAGTCGCTAAGACTCAAGTGGTTACTGAGTGGGATAGAATATAAAAAAAATTATTTATGTGGATAAACAAAAAAAGAAGAGGAATTAATAAGACAAATAATAAATGTCATTGCATTTAATTTTTTGAAGAACAAAGTTAGCTGGAAAACATGGAGCCAGAAGAGATTTTCACAAATGAGGAGTGCGAGAAAAGAAACTGTAAACATAGAAGTGATCAATAAATGATGTCCATCGTGATGCGGATGTGCTTTGTGGTGTAGTGGATATCGGGTCGGAACGAGAAATCGGAGAGCCGAGTTCGAATACCAGTTGAGATCGTTGCATTCACTTATACCTTGGAAAAGGTATTAATCGTCTCGTCTAGCTCCAGCTATGGATTAAATTTGGGTTTTAAAGCCGTAGTTGACAACCAGTCTAATGTGGAAAAGTTTTCAGTCATGTCTCGAAAGAGACCTTATCGTCCAAACGTCTATCACGTATGGCATTTAACTGACTTTATCTCTTTTCCATCTAGCTATGAGTTGGATAGCATGACATATTCTCACGTACCATGTTTTTGAGTTTTGAGTTTAAGTTTTATTTAACGGCATATCAACCCCTGTGGATCATTTAATGCCAAAAAGTTAGGGTTTTAAGGTATTTTTTAATGTTTACTTATAGTGAAAAGGTTGATTTAGTCAGATTTTGATTAAAAAATTCTTTTTAATTTTTTCTTTTTTTTAGAAAAAGTTTTCTTGTAGTTTTGTATTTGAAAATTTATTGCTGGTAATAATGTTTTTCCTTCAAAAATGTATTATGAAAATTTTTCTATAAAAGTTTATTTTTATGTTTATATATCTATAAAAGTCTATTTTTATACTTTCATAGTGTTTTGACTCCAGTTTGGGAGTTAACTATTTGCCCATAGCTGAAACCCTAACAGATGCTACCACTCCGGGTCAGAGTGGACCTGGAAACAACAGTAATTAAGAGGTGGTTCCATGTTCCTTACAACTTCCCAATCAGTGGCATTGCTGCCGGATGCAATTTACCGTCATACCCAGGACCATATGGTTTTGAGATTCCTATTTCAAGGTCCTTGCATTTTGATAGTTTTTTTTTCTTTTAAGTTCTTCAAAAACATATTACAGTCTGCAGAAACTACCATGTCATTAAGAAGACTCATTCTCTCTTTGTGGTCTCTGATCACGATGTCTGGGTGATTATTATTATTATTGATGTTGTTGTTAAAACAATTGTTTAAATATTAAATTCATAATTTATACTAAATAATAAAAATAGAAATTACAATATTAAACGTTAGGCTCCGAAATATTTCTCCTACAAATTAGAAAATACGTCCTTTTCCTAAAACCACGAGACCTGACCAAAAGTATCAGAACTAGTGCAAATAAAAGAAAACTATAATACGTATTAATTCGGCGCTTCATCTCCTTCTGAGTAGGCATCTTCTGAAACAGCAAGCTTCATCTCGTGTCATTTTCATTGACAGAAGTATCCCTGGAACTTCTTTTTGGGGATAACGAGCAGCTACTTAATCGCATACTCTTGGATTTCCTCAACATCTTGACATATTGTTCCCTTCAAGTGGGATTTCATTTTTGAGGAATAAAATTACGCAAGGGGCTAGATTAGGGGAATATGGTGGTTGTCAGACCTGAGGAATGTTGTCCTTGGACCAAAACTGCTGCACAAGGCATGGTCATTGATGGAACTTCTGTGATGTAGTGAAATGACCATACTCTATACACTTTCCTTCCAAGCAATGCTATAGACCACAGAAGTGAGCGTGAATGTCATAACTTAGTGTGTACACGCAATAGAGTTCAAAGTCAATCTGTGCCAAGAGGTTTCACTCTGTGTACTTGACTTCTGTTACCATAGCAACAGTCCCGATACTTTTTGAACAGACATCGTATGCTAAAACAAATACCGTTTGATCAGTCGTGCCAAATATATAAATTGAATGTGGTATATATTTATAATAAAATAAGCCTGACAATCGACACTTCTAGAAAAAGCTATGAATATTCAGTCAGTCAGTTAAGTACCATACGTGATACACGCTTGGGCGATCATGTCTCTTTCGAGACATGACTAACTAAGCAGAAAATTTTCACGCAATACCCGTCATACCCAGGACCATATGTTTTTGAGATTCCTATTTCAAGGTCCTTGTATTTTGATTTTTTTTTCTTTTAAGTTCTTCAAAAATATATTACAGTCTGCAGTTACAGTTGCCAACGAAAGTTATAGAACCCAAACCGTCCTGCGATTCAACCCATAGGAGAAGAAATGGAATTAATACCTTTACCAATGATATTTTCGCGTCAGTGAATGTAATTTCAACATCGGCTCTCCGATTTGTCATTTCGAACCAGTATCCATCACAACACAACTCACATCCCTCTGAATAATAATTAACCTAGAAGATAAATAAATTCGATATATATATATATATATATATATATATATATATATATATATATATATATACTAGTAGTATAGCCCGGCGTTGCTCGGGTGTAATGAAAGATTTAAAACTAATCCATGGTTCTAGAGCTCAGACTCAGCCTAAAGAATATTTGTGTGAAGTTTGGTGAGAATCGGATAAAAATTGTGGATATGTATAAAGGACATACAGACAGATAAACAGACACATACACAAACATCTTGCCTTATATATATATATAATGGATTTTCTGCACTATTGTAAGAACTGCAACCTTGAAACTTTTGAATATCGTTTCTTATGTCTTTGTCTATGAGTGTATCAAATTTGATTAAAATCGGACCACTCCTTCTATAACCCGATTTTTTCGATTATCGATTTTCAATATTTATCGGAGGTAGCTCAACACAAAACCTAGCTAAGAACACTCGCAGACGCTTATAGTACAAATGTGTAAATTTTCAAGAAAATCGGTTCAGCCGGACACACACAGACACATAAACACACACAGACATTTATAAATAAGTTTAGATATTAAAAATAACTTACTACTTCCATCAAGAAAGTGTATCTCTTGTCCATCTGTCAAAGAAAATTAGAGAGACCTGAAACATATGAGATTACTTTTCGTAGAAGTAATTTATTCATTATCAAAAAAAACGACAAACATTTTTTTTCGGTTTCATCCTATGCATGGCAGCAAAAGCACAAAGTTGAAAGGGGTTATTGGGTGTGAAAGAATTAGAAAACAGAACCATGACTCATGAGCGGGAAGAGAAAATAGAATAGAAATCAGGGGGACAGGAGCCAACGATTAATATTGCATTTAAATTTTTGCAGATTAAAATTGGCTGGAAAGTATAGAGCCGGTAGATAGTTCCACCAGCGGAAAGTGTGAGAAAATAATCTGTTAGCATAGAACTTATGGCCACATCTAGCCAGATCAACTGTATATTAATGAGATCTCGACGCCATTCTAATACTTAAAACAAGTCTAGGTACCATAGCAAAGAGCTTATCCGAATAATTATCATAAAAAGACACAGAGAGGCAACCTTACGTTAGTGAGAAAGAAACTGAAGCCGAGTTGCCACACCAGAACTAATAATATAACTGATTTATTTTATTTTATTTTATTTTATTTTATCAAGTAGACCAAGGTAAACAGAATAAACATCGGACCATATGTGACAGCAATATTGAAAGCATGAACGATTGGTTGACTTATAGATATGTAAGATAGATTCCTGAGAAAAAAGTTGTCTCGCACGACACAGTGAACCAGCTTTCTTAGCAGCTGACCTAGCAATGGATTCAAGATAGTCTTTTCACTTCATGTCATCCGAGAACGT
Organism: Ascarosepion bandense; assembly: GCA_037127315.1. Classification (NCBI taxonomy): domain Eukaryota; kingdom Metazoa; phylum Mollusca; class Cephalopoda; order Sepiida; family Sepiidae; genus Ascarosepion; species Ascarosepion bandense. The sequence goes on from JBBBDQ010000637.1 coordinate 1,561,453, forward strand.
TAGCCCGAGAAGACGCAATGAATAAATTTAAATTTGAAATTTAATTTAATTCAAATATCGCTACAATATAGAACATGCGCAGGGAAGCAACATTTTTCTTCTCCCAAACCGTTAATAAGATTTTCTAGTCCAGCGGTCGCCAAATCGTGCAGTGGCATCACCGAATCCAAAGATCCACAAACTGATTTCAAACAAATAAGAACAAATATCACACTAAAATATGTAATACTTGAATAAACTTCAAATTTTCAATTTGTTTTGTTTCAATAATTGCATTGTAACTTTTTTAACTATTACGGGTGAATTTTATATTAATAAAAGTTTTCCGGTTATTATTATATAAATATACTGATTTTTTTTCCCTAAATTCTTATTAGTGGTCTACCAAATTTAAAATTATACATTTAGTGGTCCATGAAGTTCAAAAGGTTGGCGACTGCTGGTATAATAGTTGATATGATTGTCTAGTCTGTCTCCTAAACCATTTTTATGATTATTATATCTGAAACTAAAAGTTATCTTATGTTAAATGTCTTTTATATGTTATTTATGGCTATGCTTGTCTTGCTGAACGGACACTTTCCATCCACTATAAACGATACGCTCACGAATAGAATAAATGATAAATTCTCGACGCAGTTTTATACCATTTTATTTTCATCTGCGATAGTTAGTTATGAGCCAATTCACAGCGGTGAAATACGTAAATTAATCTCGGAAGAACCTAACAGATGAGATGATAAACTAAGTCTCGATGCAGTTTCTTACCATTCAACCATAGATCTACTTTTTTGGTTGACTCATAATTCATAGAACAATGTATGTAAATTAATTTCAGACCCTAACAGATGAGATGATAAACTAAGTCTCGATGCATTTTCTTACCATTCAACCATAGATCTACTTTTTTTGGTTGACTCATAATTCATAGAACAATGTATGTAAATTAATTTCAGACCCTAACAGATGAGATGATAAACTAAGTCTCGATGCAGTTTCTTACCATTCAACCATAGATCTACTTTTTTGGTTGACTCATAATTCATAGAACAATGTATGTAAATTAATTTTAAACCTAACAGATGAGATGATAAACTAAGTCTCGATGCAGTTTCTTACCATTCAACCATAGATCTACTTTTTTGGTTGACTCATAATTCATAGAACAATGTATGTAAATTAATTTCAGACCCTAACAGATGAGATGATAAACTAAGTCTCGATGCAGTTTCTTACCATTCAACCATAGATCTACTTTTTTGGTTGACTCATAATTCATAGAACAATGTATGTAAATTAATTTTAAACCTAACAGATGAGATGATAAACTAAGTCTCGATGCAGTTTCTTACAATTCAACCATAGATCTACTTTTTTGGTTGACTCATAATTCATAGAACAATGTATGTAAATTAATTTTAAACCTAACAGATGAGATGATAAACTAAGTCTCGATGCAGTTTCTTACAATTCAACCATAGATCTACTTTTTTGGTTGACTCATAATTCATAGAACAATGTATGTAAATTAATTTCAGACCCTAACAGATAAGATGATAAACTAAGTCTCGATGCAGTTTCTTACCATTCAACAATAGATCTATAACCAATGAAAAGAGAGCGATTTGTAGAAAACAACAAATTGAACTTTCAGTGATCCGTGTCATATGTTTTCCGGTTCAAAAATGAGTGCACTTTTGGAGTTGACCACGTGACCACGACTACATATTTCACGTTTTTTTTTTCGGTCTGTCAGCCACAGAGAGAGAAGAGGGAGCAGAGAACAGAGAGGAAAACAATGTAGCAAGAAAATCGTCAGGCCGCCCCCAGCAACCCACATTCGCACCCTCTCACTTTCTCTCTTGTGCTGCTTTCTTTATTTCTCCTTCTTCCTTTTCAGCCACATCCACAAAAAGAGAAACAAGGCATTACTACTAGCCTGTTAATACATCACATCTAAAACATAGATTTATCTTTATCTGCACAAATCACATTTCGCTAAAACGAACGAACTCTTAATTCTTTAAACTTGACTTTCTCTTAGAAAAAAATTAGGAGTTGATAATTTGCTACATACAAATTGATGTTATGTTGTTCTATAAATAAATTTTCATCTATTTGTACAAGCGAGACAGTTTTATCTTTCCAGCCTTCTAATAATCATAAATCGTGGAGAGTTCGGTTCTGTTGATACAAGGCCAATTTAATAAACATGTCCGAGCTCTCTACTTTAGGTCTACCTTGTTTGCTTGACATTCATAGCTGTGGTTTATGTAATTCCTTTTTGAACATCCAAATACATTAAAATTTGATCAACAATCTTATAAACATTCAAACATAATCGTACATCAAATAAACTAAGATAGACAAATCACTGAAAAAATAATTACCATTGCTTTTCTTTCAAGTTTGATCGCCTGCAATTTTTGCATCTCTTTCTTGGAATCTCCAAAGCCAATATTCTTCCGAATTAACTGGAATAAAATTCGAAATGAATGAAACACACAAAATATTATTACAGGATAAGGATCAAATAGAAAACGTTTATAAATTTAACATCTTTTATTAAAGTTTAATTAGAAAGTGAAATATGGAGAAGAAATAAAAATTATGGTATTTTTATTTTTGTGATATTTGTTTTTCATTGGTTAAGCAGGCCTCTCGTGCATCTGTCCTGTCAAGTAGCAATTCTTGTGTATAATTCAAGTGTGTATGCGCATCATAATTCTAATTTCTCTATACGGTATCCGTAGAATAATGTATATTTGTTTATATGCGTGTGTCCGTCTAGTAGAAATTTTTCTCGATGTATTCATATTGCTTTGTGGATGTTTAATGTGATGGTGAAATAATTTATGTTACACCGGTTGTGGACGTAAAAGAAATATCCTAGAATCTTTAAGTATGAATTTTATAAAAGTTGGTGATATATATATTAAAAAAAAAAAGAAAAAAAAAGTGTGTTTTCTGATTAAGGTGTCCGTCTAGTAGAAATTTTTATCGATGTATTTATATCGCTTTGTGGATATTTAGTGTAATAGTGAAAGAATTTAAGTTACACCGGTTGTGGTTGTAAAAGAAATATCCTAGATTCTTTAAGCATGAATTTTATAAAATTTGGTGATATTTTTTAAAAGTTTGTTTTCTGATTAAGGTGGCATTTATGCTCTTTTCAGATTTGGGTGGCTTTTATAAAATTGAAATTATGACCTGTTTTGTTTCTATGTATTACGAATGAGTTTAAAAATACGGTCCCAAAGTAAGTTATTTTATGTTCGTAGATGCGGACTTTTAAGTTTCAAGATGTTTCGCCAGTGTAGCTTTTCCTACATTGCAGACAGTTATGTCATACATTCCGGTATCTGATGCATTGTTGAATCTGTTTGTTTTTTTTGTTTTTTTTTTTTTGTTTTGTTTTTGTTTTTTTTTTGGGGGGGGGGTTGCCTTGGAGTTGGTGGCTAAGATCTTCGTGCGGTTATAACCAGTCTGTTTTTAAATTTTGTTGATATTATGTTGGATGGTATTATTATGAATTTTGTCCTGAAGATCATAATTGGAGTAGATAGACTAAACTATCGCCCGGTTCACACTCCACCCACGTCTATTGAATAGGTGAAGAGGCTCATCCCTTGTTTCCTGGTTAGGATGTGGTTTCCGGCTTTCTCTTTTCCAGTCTTTTTACTCCTACGTAGCCCCCTGCGCATCAGTGACTTTATCGCCTTGCTTGGGGTGATATGATTAAAAAAAAAATATGAACAGACAGTCGCCGCCTTGTCTTGACCTCAATGTCCACCTTTATATTTTATATATTTACATTCGCTCAGGTAGAGAACACTTTAACCCATATCACTCAATATTTTCCGATTTTCACAAATGCCATGATTCGAGGAACCATTACAGAATGCTAATATATGACAATACTCCGCTATATTTAACGAAGAAACCACTTCAATTAAATATTACTATTTCAACTTTAACATGACTTGCATTAGTCACTAATGCTTGATACCGATTTCCATTGTAATAAACTATCTTTTACTAATGGACAAGTTTACTAGTGGATTAATATCTGGACAGTCTGGGGGATCAATTCATTAATTTGATATCTTTGAATATAAACACATGTATAGGTTAGGAATAGATGGAATAGAATTCTGTATCCAAAGAAACACTATTCTTTAAAAAGTGCTCAGTACAATCCAATGCATTGTTAAATTTAAAATTTAAAATTCGTAATAAAAATAAAGTGAAGCTAATAGTCAATTAATAATGCTGATCTCTATTATAATCAAACATTAACATTAATGTCCCAATAAATTGTTTTTAGAGTCTGTTCCCATATTCTTCAAATTAGAAATTACTTTATTTTAATTGGGCCCACTCTGTCTCTATAAAAATGTCTCCCTGATTAAGGGGGTTTGGCTAGCTTTGAACCTTTTAAAACTCTTCAACGTGAAATTAACATCATCACTTGATAAGACACAGGTAATGTTGAAACAAAATACCAACTTTTGTACTGATATTATAACACATTTACGTTATAAATTCTAAATATATGTGTGCGTGTGCGATAAAATATAGCTTCTACGTATGCTATATTTGTAGATTAAAGTGCTCAATATCACTGATAGAGAGTATGTAAATATGAAAGTGGACATTGAAGTCAACACCAAGGGACAACAGTCTGTTTCATGCTAAACACAAACGTAAGGCCAGCCTGCTATATATATATATATATATATATATATAAATGTGGACACTGAAGTCAACACCAAAGAGCGACAGTTTCAGGCTAAACGCTATGTTTAGGCCATCGATTGCGTTTCGCATGCAATAGACAGTCGCCTCTAGGTTTTGACTTTAATATCCACTTAAATTAGCTATAATATTGTTTGCCGAACAAAAAGAAAATACTAAATGAAAGCTCAGAAATTATGTCGAAAATAATCACACATAAATAAATCTTAGGATCATATAAATCTGGATGAAAGTGTTTTAAGATCCTTAAGTAACTCCTCCCTAATTTTGAAAATGTTCGGTTATTAAAAAATTACAGTCGTGCGTTCGTAAAAATCCCTGTTTGTACGTTTGAAAAGCGTTGGAAAATCGGTTATTATAAATTGCCTGAAGATACCGAAAGGTTCGAACCTAGGTTGCGAAAATAACGCATTTCCAAATGAAAAATAGTCCAAAGCTCTACAATATAAAAGTATTGAGCACTTTTTAATACAACTTGGTACTGGTCTAATTATATTAATTATGATCAAAAACTAATTAACAATAATATATATATATATATATATATATATATATATATATATATATATATATAAAGAGAGAGAGAGTGAGGGAAAGAGACATACTCTAGGCAAGTATAGACTGCTTCCCATGGCTTCATAAGTTTCATAAATCAATGATTTTAAATTTGTAGATGTTTCCAGATGTTATAACTTCTTAATATTTTCAGAAACTGAAATGACAGTCCTTTTTATTTATACAGAAAGCAAAACAAGAAAAATGATGTTTTTGTTTTTAGTTTGTGCTGTTGTATTTTCTGAAAAATATTTGATTGTTTTTCGTGGTTGACAGATTCGTTTCTTACTGTTTATCAACGCTTTTTAGGTTATTTAACTGTAGAAAATATTTATAAATTGTAAGAATGTTTCTTGTTTAGATAATAATAGTTTAGTGATACAAGTCTTACTAATTAACCCGTAGCTGGGGAAGAATAGGTTGATTCATACTTTTCCAAAGGATATTTGCGCATATGTGAATAAACGAACCCAATGGGAATTGGAACACGCCTCCCTTATTAAAGCTCTGAGCCATTATCCATCACGCCAGTCGCATACCCAAGCTTTGAGCACCTGGTATTCCCACGCGGTCACCAATCTAGGTACAGACAAGGCTCGGCGTTGCTTAAGTGTTTTTGGCGTAAAATTAACTTTAGCTCAAAAATCTTAGAAATTTATATAGAGCAGTGATTTTAATTTTCTAGAACTTCTAAATAGTTTCATGAACTCGAATGATATCAATATGACAAACTCATATTTATTCTAATTGCTTTATTGTTATTATGAAACCCCTTCTCCACCGCGTTCGGTTTTCAAGTTCCTTTAGGCCACTGTCGTTACCATCTAGCTGACTCCTCACTCGTTATCGCGTTGCGGATTTGTCGCTGGTATCGTAATGATGAGCACGGTTTTTCTCGTTCTAGCTTGCGTTTTTCTCTTTCACGATCTTTGACGCCTCTTCTCTGTTGTTTTTGTTTTGTGTGTTTTTTGTTTTTTTTATCTCAGAGGGGGAAAAGATTGCTGGTAAAATAAACTGAAGTGAAGAACAGATCGGCGGCTAGGAGCTACACAGAATAATTCTTTGGACTAAAGAACTAACTTGGGTTAAAAATGTAACAACGATTTGGTTTATATATGATTTGTTGTATACCCCAGTTTTAACCCTTCACATTTACTTATAATCAAGCGACACTGGGACCCTCTTTTGGAGTTTGCACCCTGTGTTAAAATATAAATTTTGAAGTTCTGGTCTTCAAGGCCGACACAAAGTCTTGGGCGGGAAGTCTAGGCGAACGATGTAGCAGTAATGTGAGGCCTCGTCACCTGTTATCTAAACCTCTAGCTTATATGGAGTCTTGCGTCTAGCAGGTGTGGGATTGGCCAGGTTCTGTAGTCCGATTAACTCCCACCCATAGCACTAAAAGTTTTTGAAATTATCATATTTTCAAAATATGTTTAATCGTGTAATTTTCCAAACAGGTGTTGTTCAGCCTCCTTTTGAAAGTGGTCAGAGGAATCAAGCCGCCGCCATTACCTTCAACTCACTTCAATTCTCATCTCGCACCATCGCTCCATATAGGCAGTGCTAATCTCTCTCTCTCTCTCTCTTTTCTCGCGCCTTCTGGTACAACTACATCCCTTGTTTCCTGTTTAGGATGTGGTTTCCGGCTTTCTCTTTTCCAATCTTCTCACTTTGTTTTTTTTTTTTCAATTGGAGTAGATAGATCTATCTATCGCCCGGTTCATACTCCACCCACGTCTATTGAACAGGTTAAGAGGCTCATCCCTTGTTCCCTGTTTAGAATGTGGTTTCCGGCTTTCTCTCCTCTAATCTTTTCACTCTTACGTAGCCTCCGGCACATCAGTGGCGTTACCGCCTTGCTCGGGTGATATGATTAAAAAAAAAAATTGTTTATCAGCCTGTCTCACGCTGGTTGTTTTAGGTGATTTCCAAAATCTACGGACTGAACCATTCATAAGATAATCGGAACCAATCTCAAGAATTGTTTTTATTTTCAGTCGTCATGAGTGGGAAAGAAAAGGAAAGAAAATATTCCCCATAAAAAAAAAAACTTCCTCTGTTTATGTATTTCTTGGTCACCGAGCCACACAGCCAATTGCCTATCCTCTTTCCAGGGTTAATAATTGTTCTTTCTTTGTCAGCCTGTTTTCAAAAGAATCTAAAATAATATTGGCCAAAAACATTTTGACAAACATCACAAAAATTAAATAGGGTTAATAATTGTTCTTTCTTTGTCAGCCTGTTTTCAAAAGAATCTAAAATAATATTGGCCAAAAACATTTTGACAAACATCACAAAAATTAAATAGGGTTAATAATTGTTCTTTCTTTGTCAGCCTGTTTTCAAAAGAATCTAAAATAATATTGGCCAAAAACATTTTGACAAACATCACAAAAATTAAATAGGGTTAATAATTGTTCTTTCTTTGTCAGCCTGTTTTCAAAAGAATCTAAAATAATATTGGCCAAAAACATTTTGACAAACATCACAAAAATTCGTCCCCAAGTTTAAACGTTAATCTTTTTTTTTTTTTTTTAATCATCTCACTCCAAGCAAGGCATTCCACTGCCACTATTGCGCATGGGGCTACATAGGGGAAGGTAAAGAGAAGGAGTGGTTAGACATAGGGAATGTCAGGAGGAAGGTGACAGATGAGTAAGGATAACGAGGATGAGAGTTGGGCAGATGGGAAGAGTGTTTTTTATAGAATGGGAGCAGGTTAGTGTGTTAGGAGGTGTCTATTGACCTTACATTTAAACTCCTGGAGATTGTAGCCATTGGGGAAGCAATCATTTGGAAGAGAATTCCACAGTCGGGAAGTGCGAGGAAAGAAACTGTTGGAGTAGAAGTTACGGCTGCATTTTATGGGTTTCACTGTAAAAGGGTGGGATCTAGTTGCTAATCTAGTATCTCGTTCAAATTCGTATTTAGGGGGCACTAGTGATCTAAGTTCATCCGAGCAGAAGCCATGGAAGTATTTATAGAAGAGACACAGGGAAGCCACGTCGCGCCGGTGGGAGAGAGACAGCAGGCGGTCTGCCAAGTCGGTGTCGATCGCATTACAGACCCTCCTCCTCTGAACCTTATCGAGAAACCCGAGGAGAACAGCAGGGGCACCCGACCAGATATTTTTATATTTTTATATTTTATTTTTGTGGGGATATTTTTCTTCTTAGTTGCTGATTCAAACCAGATATTTTACCTGCTCTTTTTTCAGAACAATTTAAATGTTATTTCACTGACCACCTTTTTCTTTATTGACAACATATGTTTTTCTATTTTTCAGAACCGACATTTTCGATATGTTGTTTCTTTCTTATCGACAAGAAGTAAAAAAAAAGACTAGTAGTTTTGATTTTGCTCAAACTTGCAGAAATGTTATAAAGTTTAATGTTTCAAAAAGATGGAGCTCCTTGTCACTTTGCTCTGCGTGTTAGACAGTTACGCAGTAACTGGGTACAAAGTTAGTCTTAGCTGGTCAATAGATAGTCTTAGCTGGTTGGGATTTACGCTACTCCTCTACTGGAGCGAGTTGTGACTCAAGGTCAGTGGTTAACGTGGGGAACCTGAGCGCGTATGCTTTGGTCAAAGATTACCCAGCCCCCGCTTACGCGGTAACTGGGTACAAAGCTGGTCTTATTTGGTCATTGTTTCCAAACCTGCCCACCAGCCACCAGATGGCGAGTGCTGCAGGCGGCCAGCGAGCAGTGAGTATCTGAGAACAGATACTGCACTTTGATTCTGCCTGACAGACCTATTTCAGCGAACGTGACACTGATAATAAGCCTTCAGTAGTCAGCAATATATTCTGGCTGCTGAATTTTGCGTGCGAGGTCAGAGTCGCCCTTTTTGTTAAATGTCATAACAAGTGGGAGCAGCAGACTGCGACAGATTTTCAAGGCTCATATTTTAAATAATTTCAGTATTTCTACAGTTAATTTTTCAAGGATATAATTATGTTTATGAAATCAACCATTATTTTTATAACAACCTAATAGAAAGGTATACTCCTTATCTTAAAACCTCGATAAATCATCAATCATTTTTATAATACTCAAAAATCAAACACATTTTAACCCAGTTAACCCAGTTAATCTTTGTATAAACACGATATTATTTTGCATCTATAAAGAGAGTGATAATGTAGCTTGAAAACACCTTTACCTTTGACATCCTCTTTTCTCGCAATGCGCCCTCTGAAAGAAAAAAAAATTGTCGCCTATATTTTGCCTTAATGATTGTAAAAATATTATGCAAAACTCCTATCGGTCAAAAAGTAGTGCAAAAAACAAAAGAGGTTATTATATTAGTCTGAATAAACTGTGGGTGACAGGAGGGAAATATATATATATATATATATATATATATATATATATATATATATATATATATATACATACAAATAAATACACAAATGTTTTTTATTATAATAGAGAGGATATCTATCTATCTATCTATATTTTCTAATTATTATATGGCAAATTTAGAAAATAAAATAATTAATTATAGCAATAAACTCTCTATATATGTAAGATACATAGATGACATCTTTGTTTTAGCTAAGAATATCGATCAAATTCAGTCAGTCAGTTAAGTGCCATGCGCGATTCACGCTTTGGGCGATCATGTCTCGAAAGAGACATGACTGACTGGGCAGAAGATTATCCCGCGGGAGGTTACCATTGCTTTCTACGGTAGACTAGGTTGCCGACCAAGGCTATAGAACCCAATCTGCCCTATTATTTAACCCATAACTGGAGGGAAGAGACGGATTAATACCTTTCCCAAGGGTATTTGCGCGTAAGTGAATGCAAGGAATTCAACTGGAATTCGAACTCGGTTCCCCGATTTCTCGTTCCGAGCCGATATCCACTGCGCCACAACGCACATCCATCGATCAAATTACATATCTTAAAAACAAATTTGAAAGTCACTCCGTCCTCAAATTTACATTAGAACTTAATATTAATAGCAAAATCCCATTCCTTGATGTATTCATTGATTCTAGCACACATAGATTTGCTACATCTCTATATAGGAAACCAACTAGCATAAATTCGTGTCTTCTTAATTATAATAGTGAATGCCCCCAACGATATAAGTTACCTGTTATAAAAAAAAACTTACTTCAACGCAAACAAATGATATCTTCTTCCAAATCTATATTTTATAAAGAATTACACATCATTAAGCAAACACTTGTCAATAATGGATTTCCTAACTCCGTTATTGATCAACAAATTAAAATGTATCTCAACAAAGTTAACAATAGCTCTAACGAAATTGATAATATTAATGATAATGGTTTACATCAAAATAAACATAACACTATTAACTTATACTTTTGCAACCAAATACAAAATAATTGCAAACAAGATGAAAAACTCTCAAAAACATAATACGTAGAAATGTTAAACCAGTGGATAGTAATAATCAAATTAAACTCATTATATATTATAAAAAATTCAAAACAATTGACCTCATAGTCTCTAATAACCCTACAAGAACTAAACTAAATTCTCTACAAAAAACCAATGTAGTGTACCAATTTACATGCCCATTCAGAGATTGCATCTCTGATACTAATCAAAAACCCAGTACATATATTGGTTTTACTACAACCACGCTCTCCCGTAGACTTACATGTCATCTTTCTGATCAGAGTACAATTATACAACATTTCTCTGAAAAACATAAACATGTAGGTAATATCAGACAGATTTTGGTCAAAAATACGGTGATCCTTATTCATACACACAAAGAGGAACCTGCAGATATTGGAGGCCATGTACATCAAATGTAAACAACCAACACTTCATAAAATCACCTTTAAATCCGGACATAACACATTACATTGCATTTGAATACATGGTTTTGTTGTCATTTCACGCTATCACGCGGTGTGACGTCATAGAACCGCATTGCAAATTTGAGAACTGCGTTTATTATTGGTAACTATTGCCGTTGCCTAGCGGAGTTTTATGTCAACACAAAATAAAATCGTCGGTGATGGTGGATGTTATTGTATTACCGTCTAAATAACCTCTCTGAAAATGGCTCATGTGAGCCGAAAGCTTAGAAACAAATTAAGAAAAAAGTATTCAACTGTTGGAGAATTTTTGTCTTTATTTTCAACTGAAATTAAAGCCAAAATACGACGTTTAGAATGGCTCATGATTAAACATAATAGACATTCATTGTTTCTTATATTTAATACTATATGTTTAGAGAATATATATATATATATATATATATATATATATATATATATATATATAGTGTATGGAGGCGGCAGATAATTTTCTAAACATATAATGTTGAATATAAGGAAAAGTTCCTTTTAATATCTCTGAAGATGGCTCATGTGAGCCAAAAGCTTAGAACCAACTTCATAAAAAATTATCCAAATGTTGGAGAATTTTTGTCTTTATTTTCACTTGAATTTAAAGCCAAAATACGATGTTTAGAACTGCTCATGATTAAACATGATACACATTCATTGTCTCTTATATTTAACAATATATATATATATATATTCTTCGCTGCTTGGTGACTTAATTGCTACAAAAAATAAGGCACTGTTTAAGAGCAAATACGCGGCAAGAGCTTTCATAACTGGGAGTAAAGTTTAATATATAATAAAGAGAATGAACTGAGCTGACACTGCCTTGCTATTCTCTCTCTCTCTCTCTCTCTCCATGAACTTGACAGGAGTGAAATTATATATATATATATATATATATATATTATCTAAACATATCTTCTCAAATATAACAATCAATGAATGTCTATTATGTTTAATCATGAGCCGTTCTAAACAAAAATAAAGACAAATGGCGAAAATAAAGAAAAAATTGTCCAGCATTTGGATAGTTTTTCATTACACTGGTTTTAAGCCTTCAGCTAACATACGCCATATTCAGAGTGGTTGCACGACGTTGACATAAAGATATCCACCATCACAGATATTGATCTATATTTCTGAGTAATAAGATGAGTAGTATTTACACTATTTTCAATATTCGGACTATAGTCCTCATCTTGTTTGCCATTTGTACGACGTTTCGGTCGTTGTACACTCCGGTCTTTTTCAGGTGCTAGAAATTTTGAATCGTACCCTTTGTTAATATCACCACCCATACAATGTAAAGAAAGAGACCGTCCTCTGCCTGCAACATCGAGCAAAAGTCCTTAGCGGCGACCCAGAGACATACGAACAGGAAATGGTCAGTATAAGCAGTTTCCTTAGAACGTAACAATTATCCAGGATACATGACAACAACTCCAACGTACATGCAAGAGGATAACAACTCTCAGAAAACAGCCTCGGTCTGTCTATCTTATGTAAAGATGTTATCGTAGAAAACACAAAGGATCTGTGGTCCATATAACATCAGGACGATATTCAGAAGTGGTTCTACATTTCGCAGGTACCTTACCCGAGTAAGACCCCCAACAGAGGAGGACATGACTAAGGTCCGTGTGTACGCCATTCCATGTGATGAGGAAGGAAATATAAAGGAGAAACAGGCCGTCCTTAAGGTAAGGCTACAAGAACATCAGTCAGTCATTTAAGTGCCATACGTGATACACGCTTGGGCGATCATGACTCGAAAGAGACATGACTGATTGGGCAGAAAATTATCCCGCAGTAAGTTGCCATTGCTTTCTGCGGTAGACTACTTTTCAGCCACGGCTATAAAACCCAACCTGTCCTATTATTTAACCCATAACTGGATGGAAGAGACGGATTTGCGCGTAAGTGAATGCAAAGAATTCACTGGAATTTGAATATTGGATGTGCGTTGTGGCGCAGTGGATATCGGCTTGGAACGAGAAATCGTGAGGCCGAGTCCGAATTCCAGTTGAACTTGCGATGTTCTTGTCAGGCCGTAACACGTAGGTAGATAGAAAAATCAGACGTAGCTGACCACATATGGAAAGAGAAAGAGGATCACCACCCCCTTTGGGATGAACTTGAAATAATAGATAGAGAACGCCATTAAGGAATCAGCATATATTCTAGGCTACAAAGAATTTCCTAAGCCGCGCAAGCATAGAGATGAATACAATATGGGAACCAGTAATAGAGAGTGCCAGAGAAAATCATTTGTGTCAAAAATTGCAATATGATATCTGGTAAAAAATAGTCGAGAAAAACAATTAACACCAAAAATACTAGAGGAAACCATTAACATCAAAAAATTGTCATATGAACTCAGGTAAAAAAATGTTTACTGAACATTAGGTTTATAAGTCCCAGAAATTCAGCTGTTGTTGCCCTTAAGGATATTGACGTTGGTTAGTTCCAGTGACTTCACCCAAAAGTTGTGAGTTCAGTACCAGGCTACAAGTAACTTAGAGAGTCAGGTTAGAGGGAGATAACTCATGACTGCCAAAAGTGGCTTTGCACAAGGAACGAGAATGATATACCCCAGTGATCGTAATAAAGGGTACGGTTCGAAATTCTTAGGACCTGAAGAGAGCCGGAGCGTACAACGGCCGAAACGTCGTGCAAATTGAAAACCAAGTTGGGGACTATGTGACGATAACAGTCACCGACTAACAGGCGTAGGTCGTAAATTAGTAATACGGGTCTATGACGTCATACCACGTGAGAGACCAAAATGTTAACAACAGAGCCATATGTCTATATGTCATGTATTTTGTTATGTGATTTTATTGATTGTAGGTTGCTTTGATTTTATGTAGATGGCCTCCAATATCTGAAAGTTCTTTTTACTGTGTGTATGAGTGAGTATTACTGTGTTATCGAGTAAAATCTGTCCAATATTACGTACATGGCTATGTTTTTCTAAGAAATGTTGTTTAATAGAACTATGATCAGAAAGGTGACTTAATATTTACATTCTCCCGCAACCACTACCCTACTAATAGGATAGTGTAGTTTAGATTAAATTTTATTCGGCTCGGTTCGTTTGGGCTAAAAAAAAGTAAGTGAATTCTTCGTAGAACCGAATATCAACACTTGACTGAAAATCTCCAATTCATGAGCTGTTTGTTTTCGCCTCCTCTTTTCTGAAATTAGATTACCATTTTGTCAGCCCTGTCTAAACTGACGTTAGAACTTTCTTTTGATGTAAGTAATTTTCATGTATTTTTATCTCTTTCTTCCCTCCTATCTCTTTTATTTTGAAAGCGTTTGACAGGGTTTGGCAATCTGGCCTTCTGCGCAAGCTAGAGGACTATACTAAATGTTTGTTCGATTTCATCAAATTGCTCCCATCATATCACGTAATGAAGATCGTATTGAATGGGCACGCTTTCAGATCTTATCATCAGAACACGGGTGTCCCTTAAAGCTCTGTCCTAGATTCTACGCTTTTCTTGATCTTCATCAATGATCTTCCTGGTTTAATCAGTTCCCAGTAGCCATATACGCAGATGATACCACCATTTATTCCCGTCTCAATAAGAAATCTCTCTAAACTGACAAAGTAACCCTAGTTGTTGCTCTTGAAAAAGACATCTAATCTATTGTAGACTGGAATAAAAAATGGCTCGTAAATCTTAATGCTTCCAAAATGAAGCTGCTCTCCTCTAAGCACCATACAGAAACTTTCCTACCTTCCATCATCCTAGTCTCCCAGAAAACAATACACTGCGTCTCCTCGGCCTCACCCTCTCAGCCAATCTCAAGTGAAACGTCCACATCGAATCAGTAGCTACATCTTCTGCTAGAAAGGTTGGGTCACTGTGTCGGTTCAGGAATTTTTTACTCTTCAGAATCCATCTGGCACATTTTTAAATCTACCATTCGTCCGTTGCCAGATCTGGTCGGTTGCTTCAGCTATTCACCTCGGACATCTCGACAAAATCCAAAGAAGGATCTGCAATGTAATCGATCCCTGATTTGGCACCTCGACTTCAGTCACATTCTCACCGACGGGTTGTGGCTTCCCTCTGTCTTTTCTACAAATATTTTCACGGCCTCAGCTCCGACGAGCTTATCTACCTAGTGCCTCGTGTCTTGCAACTAGATTGGCAACTAGATCCCACACTTTAAGTCAAAACAGTCACGTGTAACCGCCACTTCTTCTCTATCAGTATATTTTTTCGCCTATGGAACTCCCTTCCGTATACTTGTTTCCCTAATATCTACAACGTCAATGGCCAACTTTTTCTCCTTGATTCCCATCTTTCTCTTATCCTTTCTCCGACACCCCCATTACCTTGTTTGTGTTTTTTTTTTCTCTCTCCTCTCATGTAACCCCCTGCGCATCAGTGGTGCCTTACTTGGGGGTGAAACAATTATGAAAAAATTTATATTCATATTTTTCCAACTTCAAGACTGAATTCAAATTTTCTCTTCTTTTCAAATGAGTTTAGATTTGCCCTTCTAGACTGAATTAAGAGTGGTCCTTTTTTTCTAGACTAAATTCATTTTCATCCTTCTAGGTTCTGCTAGAATGAATTCAGATTTGACCTAATTCTAGCCTGAATTCAGATTTGCCCTTCTTCTAGACTGAATTCAGGTCTGTCCTTCTACTAGAATGAAATCAGGTGTATTGTTCTCGAGACTGAATTCAATTTTTTATTCTTAATGTGTAATTCAAATTCCCTTCTACTTGGCATTCGCACCGGAACCTCGATACGAACATTTCAGAGTATTTAGGTGTCAATCTGAGGATATGGTTAAGAGATAAATAAGTCTAATAGTGATAACAAAGCTGTTTGGAGTGATCACTAGTGATGGCGATATCATGCGACCATTTATCTTCCTCAATATGAAGACCTACATCAAGAACCTTGAGGAAGTAGGGATGCCCTTGGTTGTTTGACAAACTTTTGCAGAGCGGCCAGTAGTCTTTGGAACCAGACTTGCAGAATTCTATACACTGCTTCATTCTATCAGCAAACAACAGCTTATCATAATTTAGGATTCGCTTGCATTCATTACGAGCAGAGACACAAAGATGCCTATTGTAGTCAGACACATCTACTCGTCTGAATTCGAATTTGTTCTACTAAAGACTGTATTCAGATTTGACCTAATTCTAGACTGAATTCAGATTTGCCCTTCTAGACTGAATTCAGATCTGTCCTTCTAAACTGAAATCAAGTTTGTTATTCAAATTTTTCATTCATTGTGTTTGAATTGAAATTATTCCTTCTTCTACACTGTATTCCAATTTACCCTCCTGCCGGCTTGAATTCAGTTTTGCATATCGTCAAGTCTGAATACAGTTTTGCATTTCTTCTATACTGAATGCAAATTATTCCTTCATCTATACTAAAGTCAGATTTACTTTTTTAGACTTTCTGTTTTGCTTAATACACATTTTCACGCACAAAGATTTTTAAAATAATTAAAGTGTGTGTGTGTGTGTGTGTGTGTGTGTGTGTGTGTGTGTGTGTGTGTGTGTGTAAATCTGTTTTAGTATGGGATCTCATAAGTGACATATCATTAAAAAGTCACGTGTTTCAACACATAGGTTTCATAAATTTATGTCAATTCTGGTCGACCATACTTAGCTTGTAAACACATCTTGCTGTCGTCACTAACGTAACGCGTCAGAAAGATATGACTTCCGTGATTATGAAATACTTTTATTCTAAATTTCATGCTATAGATAAGTCATACTTGTTTCAAATCAGATTAACTTTAAATTTGCTAATTTTCCAAAATAATGTGTCACTGATGCATTTTTCATTTCTGCAATATTTTAAAAACTGAGAATTAACTTTTGTTAACAAACCTGTCAATCTGTCAAAATTGGACGAAAAATGATAACTTTTCAAAACCTTCAAACAGTTGAGATTCAAATCAATATAATTTCTATTTGAAATACACCAGACTATTTTGCTTTCCGGAAATAGTAAATTTAATCATTTACCTTTCAATTAAAACTAAAATGAAAGCTTCAAGAATTTTTTTTTAATTTTTAAAAATTCACTTTAAAACTTAGGTATCGAAAATAAATGCAGATGACTATGTTTCAACGGTAAAAGGGTGAGGCATGGATGCCAATCTAGTATCACATTTAAACTCATGTGGTCGGGGCACCAAGAAAAAAACTCGTCAGAGTAGATGCCATGAAAATATTTGCAGAAAAAAAAACAGAAAGGAAATCACGTAACGTCGGTGCGAAAGTGACTGAAGTCGAGATGCCAAATCAGGATTGATTACATTTCAGATGATTTTGAGGTTTTGTAAAAACCTCGAGATGAATAGCAGGATTACCCGGCCAGACATGGCAACAGTATTCAATGTACGGACAAATGGTAGATTTATAAATATGTAAGATAGATTCTGACGAGAAAAATTTTCTGACGAGAAAAATTTTCTAACGCGACACAGTACCCCAACTTTCCTAGCAATAGATGCAGCAATTGATCCGATGTAGCCGTTCCACTTCATGTCGGGTGAAAAAATGAGGCCGAGGAGGCGCATTGTGTTGCTCTGAAAAATACTGATGCTTCAGCCATGCTGATGACGGACAGGAAATTTTCTCTATGGAGATTAAATGAGAACAGTTTTGTTTTAGGAAGCATTAAAATTTAGAAGCCATTTCCTGTTCCAGTTAACCACGGATTTGAGGTTCTTTTCAAGAGCAGCAGCCATGTTTAATTTGTCAGCCTTGGCAAATTTCCTATTGAGACGAGTGTAAATGGTGGTGTCATATGTATACATGCCTACTTTGAAACTGATGATATCAAGAAGATCATTGATGAAGGTCAGAAATATCGTAGGACTTAAGATAGAGTCTTGGGGAATACTCGCGTTCATGTGAAAGAATTTGGGAGATTTCCCATTTAAAACGACCTTCATTACACAATTCGATAAGAACTATTGGATTAAAAAATCAAACAGTCGTCAAGAAATAAAGTAGCGCTGAAGCTTGTGTAGAAGGTCAGCATGACAAACCCTGTCAAAAGCTTTCAAGATATCGAGTGCAACAGCTCGAGCTTTGCCATTTTTATCAATAGCCTGGTATACATATTCAATGATGGCTGTTAGCATATCAGCGGTAGACCTGGCAAAGCAAAAGTCATATTGTTTGTCAGAAGACAGATAGTGAGAAATGAAATGCTTAAACACTTCAGCATTGATTAGAGTCTTGAATCAGTCAGTTAAGTGCCATACGTGATACACGTTTGGGCGATCATGTCTCGAAAGAGACATGACTGACTGGGCAGAAGATTATCCCGCACTAGGTTGCCATTGCTTTCTGCGGTAGACTGGTTGCCGACCAAGGCTATAGAACCCAATCTGTCCTGCTATTTAACCCATAACTGGAAGGAAGAGACGGATTAATACCTTTCCCAAGGGTATTTGCGCGTAAGTGAATACAATGGATTCAACTGGAATTCGAACTCGGCTCCCCGGCTTCTCGTTCCGAGCTGATATCCACTGTACCACAACGCATATCCTTCAAGCCGAAACAGCTCTGATGGTCTTCGCTTCTTACCTAAAGAAAGTACCACAGCGCATATCCTTTGAATACTTTGCCCAAAATCAGTAAGAGGCCAATAGACTGATACTTAGATGGGTCAAAGTGTTCACCGAGTTCTTAAAATCAAGAAGCATAGAGGCAGTAGTTGTCAAATTTGGAGAAGACTTGAGTCAGTTCAAGGCACATTTCTTTAGGACGATGGTTGGATTCCATCAACTCCGCTTGCCTTATGGAAGTCTAATTGAGAAATTATGTCCGAGACCAAAGATGGGGTTAAAGTTTCAGTTCTCGGTGAGAAATTGGGCGTGGGTACTCCAGACAAGTCAAGTGTTGAGTTAGAAGTGAATTTGCGAGCAAAGCACTCCTCCTTGTCTGCTGTAAATGTGAAGACTTTGAATTGATTGAATAGTGGAGGGGTTGAGGCTTTGGTGCTGTTCAGCATACTCTTGCAGAAACGCCAGTAATCTCTGGAACCGAAATTGCGAGATGCCATACGTCGTTGTATTCTATCAGCAAACATTTACATATAGAACACGTTTCTAAGAAAGAAAAAAATATAAAAATCAAGCGAGAAAGTTTTAGCTAAGTTTAAGCCCTCAAATATCACAAAGGACATTAATTATAAAATAAAATAAAATAAAATAAATATTTGCATAAAAGAAAAGGAAAATTATAAGGTAGAATACACAGAGTAGGCATTTCTGGGAGGAGACAAAGAAAGATAAAACGAAAACAATAACATGAGTGACCTGTTCAGAGAAGTATTAAAAATGGTAAAGCTATACAACTAAAAAAAATTCCACCAAAAAGAATTTTTAAAAATTGATTTTACCACCAGTTAAATTAATTTCTTCGAAATTTCGAATCGGCTACCAGCAGAGCTTTTTGACTATGCTATGTTTTACTACTAAGTGAGGAGGCAAACAAAGTTAACCCTTCTGGGAGGAAACTAAATCGGTGAATTTTATATTGATTTGAAGGCTACTTTCAAGCCAAAACAGCTCGGATGATGAAAGGAACGTGGTCTTCGTTTCTTACCTAAAGAAAGTACAAATGTTGATGTCGGTTGTATACAATGACAATTTACCTAAGAAAAAAATAAAGTATTTAGATAATGAATGAATTGAAATAAATAATTACCTCTCTTCGGTGCTAAAGAATCCATGATGGGTTCCTCGCTTTTTAATCTTTTTCACGCTTTTTCTCTTTCTTTGACAATCTGTAAATCCGCGATGAAGTTTTAAATGTTACTTGCTTTCTCTATGCGTCGTTTTCATTTGCGTTTGAAAAGCCAATTCATAAAGATAAACGCCAGCGTCTCGGACGGTTTGAAAAATAAAGGTTACGTTGATACGTTTATGAAACTGTGAAAATGAATTAAATTACATCACATGGATAGAATACATGACTTCCTTTTTTAAATAACTAGAAAATATATAATTTATTTCAGAAGGAACTGCTCAAAGAAAGAGATGTCGTAATTTTTAAGGGAAGTCCTGATTATTTGTATATCGTTAGTTATTGTATTATAACCAGTGGGCCCGTGCCACCAAAAAATGACAGAAAAATATTTATTTTGATACGCTGTCGAAAATGACGGAAACGTATATATACTGGGTATCTTACATTAAGACATAAGAAAAACATTATCCCACCAATTCCGGGGTAAAAAGCAATCGGATGTCTAACCGTACTGATGAGCTGTGAAACAGATCTATCTGCGGATGATTATATATGTATCCAACAAAAGTTGGATGTTTTTATAAACCATTGGGTTTATAAAAAATTCACCTTTTATATATATATATATATATATATATATTAGAAAATATATATATATATTAGAAAAAGAAATAGGGTTGTTCCAACGAGAGAAATTAGTATAGAATACAAAGTGTGAAAAGCCGTGAACGTTTTGTTTAAAGTGTATATTTATTGTTGTTGTTATCATACATGTTATGATACTTTAAGTGACCATAATGGACATATATATATATGTGTGTGTGTGTGTGTGTGTGTGTGTGTGTGTGTGTGTGTGTGTGTGTGTGTAGATGTATCTGTATATATTTCTGATACTTATGAATATATTGAATATATTTCAAATATATTGACTTCTTTTTATTTAACCATCTTGTCCTTAATCTCAGATCATAACCGAGTATATATATATATATATATATATATATAATAAACTAAATCTAAAAGTAAGCCAAACGTCGACGTTTGACTCACTTTTAGATTTTTAGATTTAGTTTATCGTATTTTTGCTCTACTTTCGTACTTTCGTACATTCGTATTGAGCTCTGTTAAGGTTTTCGTCTTGGGTTTTTTTTTCTTTCAAACACGCTCTTGACTTATTGTTATTGGACTTTGTTACTTTTTTTATTCCCCTTTTAACCCCCTTGGTAGTCCTCGTTGGGTTTGACGACTTACGTTACTGATTTGTTAGCGTTAGTTTTTTCTGACTTCGGTCTTGATTAGTGCTACAGTATTGTTGGTACGTATAGTGATATATATATATATATATATATATATATATATATTATCCTACGTGTATGGCACGACTCGGAGGTTCATGCGTTATGCAAAAATATTAGCTGTTGGTAAATTTTATTGAAATTAATATGCATTATATTAATTTATAGAACAATATGTAAAGCATTTGTACATAGAGAAAATATATTTGCAATATATTCATAAGTATTAAAAATATATACATATGCATCCACACACACACACACACACACACATATATATATATATATATATATATATATATATATATATATGTGCCCATTATGGTCGCTTAACGTATCATAACATGTATAATAACAACAACAATTAATATACACTTTAAACAAAACGTTCACAGCCTCTCACACTTTTATTACATATATATATATATATATATATATATATATATATATATATTCTTCACTACTCGCCGGCTTAATTATTTCAAAAATAATAATAAAGCACTGTTAAAGAGCAAGCATGCGGCATAAAAATCTCTTTCCTCCTTGCCTGCCCATCAAAGCAATGTACTTGTGTGCCAATATAAGAGTCTAGAGAATATATATATATATATATATATATATATATATATATACTTCACTACTCGCCGACATAATTATTGCAATAATAATAATAAGAAGAGACCTGTTAAAGAGCGAACTTGCGGCACAAAAGAAAACTCTTTCCTTCTTGCCGTAAGGAAGTTTGCCTGCCCATCAAAGCAATTTAGTTGTATATCAGTATAAGTGTCGATGCGAGGTTGGCTATGAGGGCAAAACTATCCAGATGTTGGAAGATAGAATCGCCCGACAAATCCGGGTCAGGTGCGTAGACATGAGCCGATGACATCCGGGTGTTGGCAGACTTATGCCTCCGCAATTGGCGAGCATTTATTAAATTCTGCTGCTTGCAGGACAAGTTATTCTCCTGTATTTTTCTCTGGAGTACTCACAGGGCACGGAATGATTCCACTTAGATATGCTGGAGTCTGTGATTATTAACATGCAGAGACCTGCTCTGTGCATGCAACGAGAATTAACACCTAAATTGGCCCTCTTCGGAGAAGCCATTATCTAACGGAGGATAATTTTTCCCCACTTCCCTTATCTTTACATTTTAACTTCGGTGGCCTTATTAGCTACTCAGTCTTAAATTACCGACGATTTTTGTTCTGAAGAAGGGTCAGTCGCAAAATGACTAGCAAATTTTAAACGTTGTGATACTTTTGTATTCTGTTTCATTAATAAAATATGATCCCTCTTATATATATATATATATATATATATATATATATATATATATATATATATATATAGTCATCCGCAGACAGATCTGTTTTGCTGTATCACAGCTCATCAGTACGGTTAGACTCCGATTGCTTTTTGCTCATGATTGAAACCCGACCGAATTGGCTTCATTCGGCGATTCTACCTGTGGGCTATGGACGTTCGGTAGAAGAAGGCAGACTTTTTAGCGTGTATATTGTCATTATACTCGCCCAATAGCTACAGTGCTCTGATCCATTACTGAATGAGCGATGCGTACATGCCAGAGTAGCTACTGTTTTTCAAAGTCTACCATTCTTCCAGAGTGCTCAATCAGGGTGTGAGAGCGTAATATATATATATAACGGTCTTTATTATAGCAGAGAGGATTTTTATTATATTGTTATGAATTTACGGATGTGAGCTGTGATGCAGTGTATATCGGCTCGGAACGGGAAATCGAGGAGCCGAGTTCGAATTCCTGTTGATAATACCTGCATTCACTTACACGTCTTGGGAAAGATATTAATCAGTCTTTTTCCTTCCAGTTATCGGTTAAATAACAGGACAGATTGGGTTCTATGGCCTTGGTTGGCAATCAATCTACCGCAGAATATAATGGCAACCTACTGCGGGACAAGGATGCGCGTTGTGGTACAGTGGATATCGGCTCGGAACGAGAAACCGGGGAGCCGAGTTCGAATTCCAGTTGAATCCATTATATTCACTTACGCGCAAATACCCTTGGGAAAGGTATTAATCCGTCTCTTCCTTCCAGTTATGGGTTAAATAACAGGACAGATTGGGTTCTATAGCCTTGGTCGGCAACCAGTCTACCACAGAAAGCAATGGCAACCTACTGCGGGATAATCTTCTGCCCAGTCAGTCATGTCTCTTTCGAGACATGATCGCCCAGCGTGTATCACGTATGGCACTTAACTGACTGACTGACTGCGGGACAATCTTCTGTCCAGTCAGTCGTGTCTCGAAAGTGTGTATCACGTATGGTACTTAACTGACTGATTATGAATTTAGAGTCTTTGATTATTAAGATATATATCAGTTTATTTTGTAAGTGTTGAGCTGGCTAGATGCATCAGTATCTTCTAACCTAACAGTTTCTTTTCTCACACTTCTTACTTGTGGAACTCCTTTTCAGCTCCATGCTTTCCAGTCAACTTTAATCTTCTAAAATTTAAATGTGATGTAAATGCTAGCTATTGTCCTCCTGGTTACTCTTTCCTCTTCCTGCTCATTGCTAATGTTTCTGTTCCTAATTATTCCACACTATGTAACCCTTTGTGTTTTAGTGGCTTCAGTGTCTTGCATGGGTTGATATGGGTTTCAAAAAGTAAAAATTCCCAAACCAAATTGTAGCCAACATATTGTACCTGGTCACTAAAGATTAATGCAATCGGACATTATGGCATATTGTCTTTTCTCTAAACTATTTCTAAATTCCTTTAATGGGTTGCTACCTCCAATTGGTCTAATTAAAAGCTGTACTTGTTTGAATCGTTTGCTTCTCCAGGCTCTTCCAATCTCAACATATCTTAATGAAGCATCATATTATTTGAATGATGATTGACTTTTGGTATGGTCGATGGTTGTTCATTTGGCTTATTCAGGAATGCTATTTCACATTGTTTTAAAATGGAAACAATTGTGTCAAAAACAGAAGACTTGTTACATTTTAGTAGTAAATCAAGTCCTTAAAAGGTTTTGACAGAGCAATAAGAATAAAAATATTACATCTCTATTTTCACATACAGTTATTCTTATACTAAAGAGGTGTTATGTCGCCAAGTATAAATGAATAACTCAACAACAGAATCAGAATATAAGTTGTATTCCGCGGAAAGACGGTTAGTATGTACAGAAGTGATTAGTAATATTTACAATAGGAAAAGATACAAGAGTCCAATCCGTCGTAAGACGTGTGTATGCGTGATTACTTCCGGTCCGCCACCGGAAGTATGACTAACTCTTCACTGACTCGCACTGACTCTTCAGTAACTCATTAGAGACTCTCAAGTGACTCTCTACGACTCATTATTTAGTCGTCCCTCCCAGTAAGGGCAACATATGACACATGGTCAGTTTATATCTGGGATTTCCGGGCTATATGGCCCGGCCAAAAAATGTCTGTCTATTTTTGCCCAGTCGTGCTTCTACCCTTCGGCAGAACCACGACTGGGTTATTACTCTCTGCTCGGAAGCAGAGAGAGCGCCCTACCCGAAGGCAGAGGGGCTGACAGTGTCGTAGAGTCGTCAGTCTAGTGACTCTGTACGACTGTATTTACTAGCCTTCCCACGTAGGCTGGATGTGACACATGGTCATTTTATAGTGGGTATTCCCGGCCATATAGCCGGGCCAAAAAATGTCTGTCTATTTTTGCCCAGTCGTGGTTCTACCCTTCGGCGGAACCACGACTGGGTTATTGCTCTCTGCTCGGAAGCAGAGAGCGCCCTCTACGCGAAGGCAGAGAGCTGACAGTGTCGTAGAGTCGTCAGTCTAGTGACTCTGTACGACTGTATTTACTAGCCTTCCCACGTAGGCTGGATGTGACACATGGTCATTTTATAGTAGGATTTCCCGGCCATATAGCCGGGCCAAAAAATGTCTGTCTATTTTTCCCCAGTCGTGGTTCTACCCTTCGGCGGAACCACGACTGGGTTACTGCTCTCTGCTCGGAAGCAGAGAGCACCCCCCGCCCGAAGGCAGAGAGCTGACAGTATCGTAGAGTCGTCAGTCTAGTGACTCTGTACGACTCCCCTGTAGAGAATCCATCATTGCTATATATAGCAATGGGAACAGTCCATTTGTAGTCAAATAGGAGCGGCGTCCTAACAAGAGGAATCAGCAATATTATTGGTCCTGATCTAGTGGCTCAGCTTTGGTCACTTTCCACCACCATAAGGTTGCCTCTCTGTGCTTTTTGTATAAATACTTTTATGGTAATTGTTCGAATGAGATCTTTGCTATGGTACCTAAAATATTTTAATTTAAGTGCAGTACTAGATTGTCATTGAGATCTCATCAATTTACAGTTAAGTTGACTAGATGTAACCATAAATTCTAAGCTAACAGTATCTTTTCTTACGCGTCTTGCTTGTGGAACTCCCTTCCAGCTCCATGCTTTCCAGTCAACTTTAATCTTCTAAAACTTAAACGTGATGTAAATGCTAGCTATTCTTCTCCTCTTTACTCTTTCCTCTTCCTTCTCATTGTTAATGTTTCTCTTCCTAATTCTTCCACATCATGTAACCCTTTGTGTTTTAGTGGCTTCACTGTCTTGCATGGTTTGATATGGGTTTAAAAAACTAAAAACTTCCCAAACCAAATTGTAACAAGAGATTGTACCTGGTCACTAAAGATGAATGCAATCGGACATTATGGAATATTGTCTTTTCTCTAAACTATTTCTAAATTCCTTTAATGGATTGCTACCTCCAATTGGTCTAATTAAAAGCTGTACTTATTTGAATCGTTTGCTTCTCCGGACTCTTCTAATCTCGTCATAACTTAATGGAGAGTCATATTATTTAGATGATGATTGGCTTTTGGCATTATCAGTTGTTGTTCACTTGGCTTGTTCCTAATTCTTCCACACCCTGTAACCCCTTGTGTCTTAGTGGTTTTACAAAAAAAACCTATGGGTTAAATAATAGGCGCTCTTACTTTGAGGTAGCAACACGTCGTGGAGAAGGAAACTGTAGCTTCCCTGTAGCATGTTCTATATTATAACTATATTTAAATTACAGTTCAAATTTAAATTTACTCATTTATCAATCTCGGGCTAACGATCTCGGCTGAAATGAAGTGAAAAGACTATATTTAATTCATTGCTAAGTCAGCTGCTAAGAAAATTGGTTTACTGTGTAGGGCTAGACAATTTTTCTCTCCAGAATCTATCTTACATATCTATAAGTCCACCATTCGTCCATGCTTAGAATACTGCTGCTACATATAGTCTGGTGCAATATTATTAATTCTGATTTGGAAACTCGGCTTCAGTTACTTTCCCACCACTGTAAGGTTGCCTCTCTCTGTCTTTTCTATAAATATTTTCATAGTAATTTTTCAGATGAGCTTTTTGCTATAGTACCTAGAGTTATAAAATTTAAGCGAGATCTCATCAATTTACAGTTGAGCAAATTAGATGTAAACCGTTAATTTTATACTAGCAGTTTTCTTTTTGATTATTCTGCCTCATGGTTAATTTTGTGTCAGACTGATTTGATTAAAGGACTGATGTAAAATCTTGAAATATTTCTGATATAATATCATTGGAATTTCTCGGAGTAACATTCTCAGCAGACATTAAGTGGAAAGACTATATTGAATTCATTGCTAGGTCAGCTGCTAAGAAAGTTGGTTCACTGTGTCAAGGGAGACAATTTTTCTCCCCAGTATCTATCTTACATATCTATAAGTCTACCATTTGTCCATGCTTAGAATATTGCTGTCATATATGGTCTGGCAACTTTACTATTTACTGTGAGCTTGTAGAATAACAACACTTACCGATGTGAGCGTTCCAGCTAGCAGACAAATATAATGCCGGTTGTAACTTAATACGAACCCTGCAACAATGACTGAAAACAAGCTGGTATTTATACAGAAATACCTCCACTCATTTACCAGCAGCTAATCACAGCCCATGCAATGGACTATCCCACTTGCGCACAATAAGACGCTTCAGTGCATCATAAATAGCTCTCCCTCTCAAGTTAGATAAGTCTGCTCTCTATTAGTCTCTCTATTAGTCGGTCAGGATCAAAGTGTAGTATATGTTCTTAGAGACTCACTTCCTGCGCGTTGGCCGAGAAGTAATCACCAGCTAAGACTAGCTTTTGACAAGCAATGACCAGCTAAGACCAGATTTGTACCCAGTAACCGCATAAGCGGGGGCTGTGTAATCTTTGACCAATGGCCTGAGCGTACGCACTCAGGTTCCCCACGTTAAAAACTGACCTTCTATCACAACTCGCTCCAGTGGGGGAGTAGGGTAAATATCAAGTGTAGTATCTGTTCACAGATGCTCACTTCCTGTTCGCCGGCGTGGAAGCTATGACCAACTAAGACTAGCTTTTGACAAGCAATAACCAGCTTCGACAAGCTAAGACCAGCTTTGTACCTAGTTAATGCGTAAGCGGGGACTGGGTAATCTTTGACCAACGGCCTGGGCAAACGCGCTCTGGTTCCTCACGTTAAAAATCAACCTTGTGTCACAACTCGCTCCAGTGGGGGAGTAGGGTAAATCAAGTGTAGTATCTGTTCTTAGATACTCACTTCCCGCCCGCTGGCCGGGAAGTAGTGACCAGCTAAGACTAGCTTTTGACAAGCAATGATCAGTTTTCACAAGCTATGACCAGCTAAGACCAGCTTTATACCTAGTTACCGCATAAGCGGAGAGTGGGTAATCTTTGACCAGTGGCCTGAGCGTACGCGCTCACCTTCCCTACGTTACAACTCGCTCCAGTGGAGGAGTAAGGTAAATATCAAGTGTAGTATCTGTTCTCAGATACTCACTACCTGATGGCGGCGTGAAAGCAATGACTAGCTTTGGCAAGCAATGACCAGCTTTGTACCCAGTTACTGCGTAAGTGTGGACTAGGTAATCATTGACCAGTGGCTTGAGTGTATGTGCTCAGGATCCCCACATTAAAAAACTGACCTTGTGTCACAACCCGCTCCAGTGGAAGAGTAGGGTAAATCAAAAAAGTAGTATCTGTTCTCAGATACTCACTTCTTGCTCGCCGGCCCAGTTGAAGCAATGACCAGCTAAGACTAGCTTTTGATTAGCTTTAATAAGCAATGACCAGCTTTAGCAAGCAATGACCAGTTAAGACCAGTTTTGGTATCCAGTTAGCGCGTAAGTCGGGGCTGAGTAATATTTGACCAGTGACCTGAACGTACTCGCTCAGGGTCCTTACGTTAAAAACTGACCCTGTGTCACATTTTGCTCCAGTGGGGGAACCAGGTAAATACCTCTGCTCTCAGGTTGTTCCACATCTGAGTGCTTATTCTGACAACGTGATTATTCTACACTTGATAAGAACTAAAGAATAATCAGCAATATTATTGGTCCTGATCTGCTGGCTCGGCTTCAGTCACTTTTCCCACCGTAAGGTTCCCTCTCTGTGTCTTTTCTATAAATACTTTTATGATAGTTGTTCAGAAGAGATCTCATCAATTTACAGTTGATCTGGCTAAATGTAGCTGACAGTTTCTTTTCTTGCACTTTTCTATTGTAAAACTCACTTCTGGCTCTATGGCTTCCAACCAACTTTAATCTACAAAAATTCAAATACAATGTCAATCGCTATTTTCTTCCTGATTACTCTTTTTTCTTCCCGTTCATTATTTCATGATAAACAAATTTTGATTTTAAATTTATAATTTCAAAAGAGTACCAAAAATGTAATAAAAAAAAAGCTTCAATTTAAAATTTATAATTTCTCGGGGTAAATTAATATTTGCGGTAAGTAACTTTACATTCTGGGAATTGTTCTAACAGAGGATGGAAAGTGCGACACTGAGATCTGAAGGCGAATTGACATGACCAAAAATGCAAAATGCATTCTAGAAGCTGAGTAGAGTATTGGGAAACAGGAAAATTTCGCTGGATTGTTATGTAATGTATTTTCTTCAATATGGCAGTGAATGCTGGAAAATCTCATCAAAGATGAAGGAAAGACTTGAGGGAACCGAAATGTGGTTCTACAGAAGGATGCTGAGAATACTATGAACCGAACATGTGAGGAGCAATGAGGTTTTGGAGAGAATGAAAATGAAAAGGAAACTAATATTTAACATCGGGAAAAGACAGCTGAAGTTCCTGGGACATGTAATGAGGAAGGAGGGCTTGGAGAATCTGATAATTCACAGGTCAGGTAGAGAGAAAGAGAGGGGAAAGCAACGCGTAATATATCTGATGGACTTGAGCAAATGGGTGGCAGAGTGGGGTTTGGGAGAGTTAAAAGGAGAAAGCATGTTAAGAGCTACAATGGATAGGAAGATGTGGAAGGTCATTATCACCTACGTCCTGAAGGGACACGGCATACAGAAGTAGCATTCACCGCAAAAGAGGAGGACTAATATATAACAGTTCAGTACCCGTTATTTTTTTTTCTAACAAAAGTTATGTTTCTTAATTTTCTTAGCATCTGGAAGGCATCTTTCACTGTCCTAATGAGCCTTCGGATTTCAGTGTCGCACTTTCTGTTTTCTCTGTTAAAACACTTCCCAGATAATTAAAATGTTTTACTTTTTTATTTTAGTCTCTTCAATTGGTAACTTGCATGTTCGGCTCAGCCTTTTGCTAAAAACCACACATCCTGACTTGAAATTGATGCTTAGTCTTTTCTTCTCGCTTTCCTTTCACTATCTACTGTAGGATATCTCGTAGTTTTCTTTCTGTGTTTATCAACGTTATATCATCTGCATTTTTTATATAATCATATCGCCCTAAGCAAGGCAGCTTACTGCCACTGGTGCGCAGGGGCTTACATAGGAGAAAAGTTATGAGAAAGAGTGACAGGTTATAAGGGGTTTCAGGAAGTGGGTAAGAGAAGGATGAGAATACTGATGAGAATGGATTTGATGGAGAGAAGAGCATGAGAGAGAGAGAGAGAGAGAGAGGATGCAAGTCAGTGAGTTAGGAGATAACTACTGACTTTACATTTAAATCCTTGGAGATTGTAGCTGTCGGAGAAGCAAGTAAATGGGAGGGAATTCCACAGGCGGGAAGTGCAAGAAAAAAGCTGCTGGAGTAAAATTTACATTTACCATTTTATTTGTTTCACAGTAAAAGGGTGGGACCTAGTTGCTAATCTTGTGGCTCCAGTAAATTCATATATAGTGGGCACCAGAGAGCTAAGTTCATCGGAGCAGAAACAGTGAAAGCATTTGTAGAAAAGACACAGAGAAGCCACATTGCGCCGGTGAGAAAGTGACTGTGTCTGAGCTGCCAAGTCGAGATCTCCGTTGGATGTTCTCAATGACGCCTAGGTGGATAGCAGGGGCACCCAACCAGATTGTGTCCGCCAATAATGACTCCTGGTAGGACTTCTCTTTCAGAATCACTCTAGTAAGTCCGATGAGAAAACATATCATTTTATACCTCTTTCATTTTTTTTATATATTTACTGAATTTATTTTCTATCTACATGCAGACGAGTTTCTAAAAGTATACGTTCAGGCTTCTTCTAAAATCTTTCCCAAATGTCAGTTGTAACTACTAGTCTCAACAGTTCCGTGTGACGCAGTCATGGGCATGACGGTAAACTGCAACTACGGGCAAATAGTTAACCCTCAAACTGGAGTCAAAACAGTGTGAAAGTATAAAAATTGACTTTTATAGAAAAATATACATTTTTGAGGAAAAAATATTACCAACAAGAAAAATTTTTACCATAACACATTTTTGAAGGAAAAAATTATTTTCAGCAAAACATTTTTGAATACGAAACTAGAAGACAATTGTTCTTCCTTCTGTTCTTACAGAGTTATTACCGTTTTTTTTGTTTTTTTGGTCCTGGGCATGACGATAAACTGCATCCAGCAGCAAGGCCTTTGATTGGGAGGTTGTGAGAAGCATGGAACCACCTCTTAATTGCTGTTGTTTCCAGGTCCAACCCTAACCCGGAGCTGTTAGTATCCCAGCTACGGGCAAATAGTTAACCCCCAAACTAGGGTCAAAATACTATGAAAGTATAAAAATACACTTTTATAGAAATATATACATAAAAATAGACTTTTAGAGAAAAATATACATTTTTGAGGAAAAAATATTACCAACAATATATTTTTGAAAGAAAAAATATATAACATATTTTTTCAGGAAAAAATTATTCTCAGCAAAACATTTTTGAATAAAAAACTAGAAGACATTTTCAGTTTTCTAAAATAAAAAAAGAATAAAAACAAAACATTTCATTAAAATCTGACAAAATCAACCTTCTCACTATAACCGAACATTAAAAAAATACCTTAAAACCCCACCTTTTTGGCATTAAATAACCCATAGAGGTGTTGATATGCCGTTAAACAAAACTGAAACTCTTTGTGACGCACTTCATTAAATGTTTTTGCATAATCTATAAAACTAAAAACTATAATGTATAAAACACACGGTTTTGCATGTTTATTTATCGGGTTGTATGACCCTAAAATATATTTTCTGGTGTGTTTACATTCAAACGTTTTTCTTGAATTTTTAATTTTAATTAAATTAATTTTTCAATTTTAAATTTTTTCAGGTTAATTCTCATTTTTTAAATTTTTTCTCCAATTTATTATATTAGTACTAATGAATTAATATCTTCATGTTGTATTTTTAAATGTCCTCAGATCTGCATTTTTTTTTTTTATAATTACTATGTTTGTGTGTGTGATTTCATTTTTTTTTTTTAATGCCAAAGGATTTAGTTTTATACAATGTTACAAACAAATGTATCTATTTACAGTTCACTTCTGGCCAAAGTTTGAATTTTCTATTTCTTTACTGCTTCAGTTGTCTCTCCCACACTTTCTTCCCTCTATGAATTTTCTCCTTTTTTCCTCTTTTGTTAAGCCCAGATGTCGCATGACCGATATCTGTATATGCCTATATTTTACTTCCTACCTAAATTTGGGGTCTATTTCTCTTTCTGAGCCGTTTTCATTGGCTCTTTCCTCTCGTTTCTTTCTTCCTTTCTTTCTCTCTTGTTTTCCTCTTTGCTTTTTATTTCTTCTGTGTCCTCTTCCCTCTTTCTTTTCCCTTTTTTAAATTTCTATTTTGCTTTCTCATCTTTCCTATCCTCTTTATCTCGTACGAAATGTTTTTTCAAAAATAAATGGAAGTGAGTTTTCTTAAATTTTCTTTTAAAAAATAACGTTTATTACCATCGTTATTAACTACATGATGAGACATTGTTCTTTCAATGTCGAAACAAAATGTACAATTTTGTAGTAGATTAGTTTGTACATGTTCTAAAGTATAATTTATAATAAATATTCATTGCTCTATTTCTACATTGAGCACTGTTTTAAATTAATGCTTTGAACCTTGCAAATATCTTCATTGTTCCTTATTCATTTGTATATTTCATATGCAAATTCAATATTTTACATTTACCTATCTTTTAAACATACATCTACATTCAGATTTTGTGGGATTGAGAGGTTCTATGTGGTCGAGGTATGTGGTTAAGACGCGTCAGATCTAATGACGGTTTTCCCTAGGGGATGCAGGTTCGAATTCTACCAGAGGACACATATTTTCCTAACAAGATTTCTCGATTATTCAGCCCAGCAGACGTGAATAAATATATATAATTAATATCTAAGATTAAAAATAAACAGAGCATCTACTCAAATAACGGGCATCCATTAAAAATGAATGTTTAAATTAAAATTATGACTGATTTCAATCTATTTCGTAAATATATATATGAAATCTTTATTTATCTGTAAATTCAGATAAAATTTAGAGGGAAAATAACCATTTTCAACATGTCATTTTAAGACATGCATTGTCAACCCCGTTTAAACAAAGAATGAAGGGAAAATTCTAATGCCAGAGTTTTGGTCTAGTAAAGGGGTTGGGGATACTGGCTTTTATAGGGTTAAGCTAGAGGAATCTTAGTAATAATTTCTTCTATGGTAGTGGAAGGTATGCGGCTTTCCCATTGAGTTAGTAGTGGTAGGTAGGGGGAAGGTTAACTGCTTAGCCAAATTTAAACAAAAAAATCTTATTGTGACTAAATTAAAGATTAAGATTATTATTGCAATTTATATTTATTTCTGACGACACATAAAAATGATCTCTCTACTTTTATTCAGAACCATCCGTCCGTGCATGGAGTACTGCTGCCATTTATGGTCAGGTGCCCCTGCCGTTCTCCTCAGTGTTCTTGACAAGCTCCAAAGGAGAGTCCGTAATGTGATAGGTACTGATCTGGCGACTCGTCTGCAGCCACTTTCCCATCGTCGAAATGTGGCCTCCCTCTGTCTCTTCTATAAATACTTTCATGGCTTCTGCTCGGATGAGCTTAAGTCACTGATGCCTCCTCAACAGGTGTTTACCCGTTCAACCAGACTGGCAACTGGGTCCCACCCATTCACAGTCAGTTTAGCCAAACGCAGACGACAATTCTACTCCTGCAGCTTCCTCTCTCGCACTTCCCGCCTGTGGAACTCACTCCCGTATTCTTGCTTTCCTGACGGCTACGACCTCCAGAAATTTAAAAGCAAAGTTAATACTCACCTACTAACCACTTGGCCTCTAGCTCTCTCCCCTCCCCTGTATAACCTTCCCTTTCTCTCCGCCCATGTACCTGTCATTGCACCTGCTTTCTCAGCTTTCTATTGTTCCTTTCTAACTAGCTTGTACTCCTCACTCTTTTCTAATTAATCTTTTTACACTTATGTAACCCCATGCACATCAGTGGCGTTTCTGCCTTGCTCGGGGTGAAATGATTTAAAAAAAAAAAAAAAAAAAAAAAGTACATTCTGATATTGAAATTTCAAAATTTTAATTTTTTCTGTTAAACATAGATTACATCTGTCTCTTAAGCTATTAGGGGTCTTGGCTTTGACTACCAACCTTCACTTTATCTGTGGATTTAGGTTATTTTCTTTGAATTCCTAGTATTTTCGAGAAAGAGCTGTTTGATATCTTAAATTAGGGTTAGTGAAGGAGTGCCTGTGTGTATAAAGCCGTTGCTTCCAAATTCCCGCGGAAATTACGATATAAACATTATATTTCTCTTTATTTACCTTAGGTAGCTTGATAGATCACATTTGTAAATCTATATACATATATGGTATAATCCTATTTTCTGTATTAGATTCACTAAACTTCTTCAAGATTTGGTTATTTTGGGAGCTAATATGTGTGTGTGTGTGTGTGTGTGTGTGTGTGTGTGTGTGTGTGTGTGTGTGTGTGTGTGTGTGAAAATCTTTATATATTTCATATATATGTGAAATATATAGTCGTCCTCAAACAGTCCTGTTTCGCTGTTCTTGCTGATCAGTACGGCTAGACATCCAATTGCTTCCAGCCGATGTCGGAGATTCTACACCTAAGCAATCGAAGCACGGTAGAAAAAGGCAGATTTTAGCGTGTTATATAAACAATGCAAACAAACGCCAGTAGCCAAGAACCATGTGTAAATAGCGGTGAGTTGCTACTGTTTTTAAACTTTACCATTTCCTCAGAGTGCTCAATCGACGGGCGAGAGCGTATGATAAATATGAAAGAAATGGTAAAGTTTAAAAACAGTAGCAACTCACAATATATATATATATATATATCCATTTTACATAAAAACGTAAGACATCAGATAAAATCTATCCATTTTGCATTAAAAAAGCAAGACATCAGATATAAGGATTTTATTGAACCTTTTATTTAAATTGCTTTTTACAGAATATGATGATTGCTTGCAGTGAAAAGAGAAAAGACACAACATGGTCTTGTGCCAAACTAAGCCAAGCTTAGGTATTTAAAAAAGAAGGAATTACAATTGAAAGTGGAGTGACAGTTTCATTTTAAAAGCATAAAAATATTGAGGGCACATACCAACATTGTGAAAAACCAAAACAAAAGTTTATGTTAGGTTGTTCTGGGGTTGGTAATTTATTAAAAAAAATAAGGATTATTTTTTCCCTTGCATGAGTTTGAAGTTTTAAAAAATTGTTTCAGATTTAGCCTTGTATTTAAAAAGAAGTGAAATTTTAAATTTTTAAAGATTTTTTTTAGATGTTTGTTGAGAAAATGTTAAAAAAATAGCAAGAATTTGCATTATTGGTTATTTCATCAGTAATCAGCGGAAAGCCCGAATATTGGATGCTGATTTTCAGAGTGAGGCATGTGCAGGTAGTGCGATGGTTATCAGTGTACAAAGTGAAATCGACGAGATGAGTTTAAATTCCAGGTTAGTCTACTGCATTCACTTTCGTGCTAAATCATGAATCCATTTTTCTCTTCTGATTAAGTAGTAGGGTATACTAGGCTCTTTAGTATTGAGTGGCCGCCAATGCCAGAGAAAAAAATGCTTGGTGGAAATGTTGTCTCTATTGTAACACCTATATCAACCAAGATTAGAACAAAAGTCACTTTCTTCCTTGTTGTTTACTTGCTTTGTTCATAATTTCTGCTGTCGCCAGGTTTTTACATGGTGAATTTGTCCAACATTCCTTGTCGTACTTATACTAAAATTGCATAGCAATAAATAGATAATAAAGAAAAGGAAGCTCTGATCCTGAAGATACATAACGTTAAAAAAAGAAATTGTGATGAGAAAAATTATCGTCAGTTTTATGTGTGTGGGGTTGTATGAAAATTCATGTAAATTACATTACGCACATCCAGTGGGTATATACACGTGCATAATATAAACAAGTATAAAAACATTATTCAGATGTTAATGAAATGATGTTTAATGTAGAGCTATATATATATATTAGTAAATATTCATATTATACTACGTCGGTGGCACGACTCGGAGTCGTATATATATAATTCTCTTATTTCTTATAGAATATTTTGCATGAAGAAGAAAATATTAAATATGCTGTATTTATAAAATAATGGCTATTTTATGTGTCTGTGAGCATTTACTACGAGGCTTAAGTGGATATGGTTTTTTTTATTTTCTGTTTGATATTCCAGTTGCTTCTAGCTTGTTCCTACCCGGCTAATGTCTATAGAAAAACATAAATCTAACTTGCTTCAGCTATGACTTAAATACCAGGGTAGACTGTACTTTCTTACCTTGGATAGAAACCAGTCTAGGAGAAGGAAAACACTGAATTTAAACTCGAAGAAGAGAGTTTGAAGACTGTGTGGTCTACCATGCGCCAGTCCTCCATTGTAATCTTTTGTGAAAAATGTGACTGGTTCTACACATGTGTTCACCACGTTAATCAAATTATCTGAAAGGGTAGTCTAGTTGTTCAGTACTGAAAACTCTACTGTTGGGTCCATATATACTGAAATCAACAGGAGAGTCCATCACCATGCATACACAATTCCTCCTACACACAGGTTTCTTAAAAATGTGTACACATTTGTCAGTAGGCATCCATTTATCTTGTGAGATAATGGTAGCGTCCTGTTTGGTCAAAATTCAGTCCTTATATGCACTCACCGGCCGGTGGAACTGAAGTAACTTTTCCAAGGCATGGCTGGGCGATTATATACGATGACTATAAGCTTCCCAGACCACCTAAACAACCGACAAGATCGAAAGTATAGAGCGTTACATTTGGGGCCAGCTTAGATGTAGAAGCTGCCGGAAGGTTGTCAGCCAACTTCCTTCCGGCCTCCACTCAAAATTTACTTTCATAGCGTTTTGCATGTTTCAATATGGCCGCAAGGTAACGAAGATTTAAAATCAGGGTTTCCTTCACCTAGATGGCGTGTCTTCGCAGGCCAATGAGCTATATCTACTCAAATAATAAAAAACAATAATGACTACTCTCTAAATTAGTGAGTAGCATGAAACATAGTTATTAGCTAAATTTTGATCTGAAATTTTCATTGTATAATATTTTATTATTTTATTTTTAATCATCTCATCCCAAACAAGGTAAGACCGCCACTAGTACGCAGTGGATTACAGTGAAAAGACGGGGTACAGTGGTTATTGAAGAAAGGTTAAAATATGAATGTGATTCAAGAAGATAGAAAATGGAAATTAATGTTGCATTTTAATTTTTGGAGATTGGAACTATCAGGGAAGCAAGTAAACAAAAGGGAGTTTCACAGGCTGAAAGTGAGAGAAAAGAATCTATTGGAGTAGAAGCGGCAGTTACGTTTAACTGTTTCAACAGTAAATGAGTGGGACCTAGATGCCAGTCTAAAAGCACTTCATGTAGTTGGGGTACCATAGAAAAAGGCTCGTCAGAGAAGTTGCTATGCTCTTTGTAGAAAAACACAGAGAACCACGTCACATCAGTGAGAAAATGACTGAAGTCAAGACGCCAAGTCAGAAGCGATTACATTGCAGATCCTTCTTTCGATTTTGTCGAGAATCTCGAGATGAATAGCAGGAGTGCCCGACCAGACATGACAATAATACTCAATGCACAAATAAATGCTAGATTTATAAATGTGCAAGATGGATTTGCGCAAGAAAAACTTACTGGCACGTCACAGTGACCCAACCATCGTAGCAATAGATGCAGCTATAGATCCGATATATCAACTTAAGGGTAACCATACAAAATTTACTACTAACGTTTGATATAACTCTCTTAACACTATATTTTTACATACGCATCCTGTTATAATTGTGACTGTCCTCCTTTCGTTAGTTAGCACGACCGTTACACCATGCCAATACCTCATTAAGTATCACTTACCATGAAATTTTTACATGAGCATCCTATTATAATTGTGCTTGTCCCTGCCTCTTCTGTTATGCCCTGTCAATACCTCATAAATAATGGACTATCCTATTTGGTTGCATGGAAAGAGGGGAAACGACACTATTGATTTCAGTGATAAAATAAAAGAAAGAAAGAAGTGGGGAGAGGGAGAGAATATCACATTAAGCTGATACTACACATTGATCTTAGCCAAAAGCCAAGAAGCGACTGCATTTTCTTGATGTCTCACACTGACAGGACGACAGAAGGTCAATTTAATGCGCGAGGCCTAAACGCATGCACTTGGTCCAGATCCAAAAATACTCCAGTCCCCGCAAACATCAGTTGTACCGACATTGGTATTACTACCAATCCCCTATCTTTAGTGAAATGAGGTTGACATTGCCGCGCAGCTGATTCTAGAGACTGGGCAACTCTCAATAATATTTTAAGTTGCGCGCTCTGTCCGAAGACAGCGACACAACAGAGAGATGAAATATAGTTTATCCAGTGGGGGACAGATACTACACTTTTGATTTACCCTACTCCCCCACTGGAGCGAGTTGTGAGAGAAGGTCAATTTTTAATGTGGGGAACCTGAGCGCGTACGCTCAGGTCCCTGGTCAAAGTTTATCCAGCCCCCGCTTAAGCTGGCCTTAGCTGGTCATTTCTTGTCAAAGCGGTCATAAGGTAGTCTTAGCTGGTCATTGCTTCCAACCCGGTCGACTAGCAGGAAACGAGTATCCAGCCAAATGACCGAGAAGTGACTGTATTTTTGTGTCGACCCACCTTGACAGGATATGACACAAGGTCAGTTTAATATGAGGAGCCAGCGATAATTGTGCTATTTTTCAGATGCACAATGTCAAACAACGAAAACCAAATATGGCAATAGCCAAAAATCCAACTACCATAAATAAAATAATATCGTTTGTTGAATTACTTTTAAATTATTATTAAAATGAATGCTCGCAAGATGGGGATTTGACTAGTTAAATATTTACTTGCCATTAAAAATGGCTTTAGCTGTATTATTATTTAGCCATTCAGGGTTGAACAAGATCGACTTTGGTATTTTTCTATGCTTCTGATATGAGATTTACTGCTGTCCTCATCTTTATTGCCATGTTTACGACGTTTCGGGAGTTGTATGTTAATGCCTTCTTCAGGGATTAGAGTTCGGTTTGAAATTTCTAGCACCTGAAGAATGCTGGAGCGTACAACTGCCAAAACATCATAAACATGGCAATAAAGATGAGGACAGCATTCCGAACAATGTAAATAATGTAGATACTCCCTCATCTCAGAAGTATAGACAAATACTGAAGGATCGGTACAAAGCCGATATACCAAAAATATGGAGACGAATAGAAAAGTCCCGCTTGAAGCTGACATGGCAATAAAGATGAGGACAACAGTCCGAATAATTAAATAACGTAGATCAACTTTACGTAGATTATAACCCATGGAGTGTTGTAGGTTATCTATGCCAAGTATGGTTGAAAATCAATCTGAAAAGAAAATGACTTGTTTTCCCTAGTGAAGAAATATATCTTACTTCCCATTCCCACTTGGGTTTGCAAATAATATTAAGATGGGTCACCATGTAACGGTAGGGTGGAACGGAGAAATGAAATGAGTGCTTGTTCTCAAAGCGACTTTTATATATTATGACATACACAAATAATACATATATACAAACAAGTGTCCAC
The DNA here is from genome assembly GCA_037127315.1 of Ascarosepion bandense. Taxonomy (NCBI): domain Eukaryota; kingdom Metazoa; phylum Mollusca; class Cephalopoda; order Sepiida; family Sepiidae; genus Ascarosepion; species Ascarosepion bandense. The sequence goes on from JBBBDQ010000637.1 coordinate 1,601,042, forward strand.
ACGTGAAGAAATAAATATCTATTAAATCTAACGCAAAACAAAGTATCAAAAGGAACAAAAGGAAAAGGTCTTACGTATAACTTGAAGATACTTCTGTTCGGCTATTGTTATGACTCCAGATTTGCAGGGGCCGAATTCATCTATATCCCAAAGAGATACGGCAGGCTTCATCTCTGTCCTAACGGGACGGCAGCATGTGCTTGTGGATTCGTCTATGTCCCAATGGGACGGCAGAAGTTTTATGTTCCAGCGGAACATAGTGCTAGACAAATTCTGCCTAGACCAAAGGCCTGAGTAGAAGGAAACAACCGTCTTCCTCGATTGCTGTGTGTGACTAGCGCTTGGGTCATTATCAGGAGTGACATCACGAGTTGTTGTCATGTAACCATGTGACTTTATCTCGAACCAAAGGGAGATAAGCACCTTTTGTATCCTTACACATCTAATAGTTTCTAAGTCTAAAACAAACAAGCAATTCATTTTATTTGTATAAATTATTTCTGATTCTTACTAAAACACTTTCATTTTCAAGTTTGTCATGGAATATTGTATATGAAAATCATATTAAACGTGCTCTATTGGCTAAACGATGACTATTTTGTATCTCTGTGAGAGTTTTCACTACTAGAGTTAAGTAGACATGGATTTGTGGTTGTTGTAAGCTATTCTTGGTGATTCTGATTCTTTTCTCTTCGTGCTAATGCCCTTGGCAAAAACTTGCATCCATCTTCATCCAGATATAGTCCACGCATTAAAAAATAATGATAGATGCTGGCATAAAAAACGCACACTCTTCCTTTGTAAATAGCAGCTCAACTGAAAGTTAAATAAATAAAACCTTTAATAAGGAAGATGTAGGTTAAATAAATAAATAGATTTTTTTGCCTTGAATTGCGGCCAAAGTAAAAAAAAATTCTGAAGAGGATTGTTTGCAGTGTTGTCTTCTGTTATCAATCCTTTTGAAAAAAATGTAGCTTTTCTACACAAATATTTGCCACTATAATCAAATCATACGTGTGGTAGTTTGATATTTTAGATCTAAAAACTATATTGTGGGGCTCTCATACAGTGAAATTGACAGAGAAGACCATCATCATCAAACTCACAGAGGTTCCCAATATGTGTATAGATTTTGTTTACTAATAACTGGCAGAGGTTTCTGTGACGATAAACATTCACACTTACCAGAGCCAAAGCGTCCAAGGTGTTTTGCTTGTCGGGCTGCTGTGTTGTGATGAATGCGTGCGTAAACCCACACCAGACAGTTCGTCTCGTCAGTTGCGTCCTTGCAAGTTTGGTCAAAGAAAGGAATATTATTGGACCTGTCATTTTATGCTGAGTGAGAATGAGACCGACGGCGATGATTGGTGCGTCGGCAATGGCTTTTTCTCCATAAAAAGGGTCTGAGACAATGGCTGCGAGTCTTGTTGTGACCCTGGTGGCATGCGCAGCTGAGAAGAGCATTGAGTAAGACTGTTTATTTTTGTCTGGAAGCTTCAAATCCACGAGTGAAGTGAGCGGTGGAACCGAAACCAAACAGAAATTTACTCATTAACTACAGTTTCCTAAAATTGATTTTTACGGTTTATCAACCCTTTAGTCGCGATTGTAAGATTTTTTTTAAAGTGAATATTAAAATAAAAAAATTCTTGTTATCTAAAAATATCTTCTGTCTTGAAAGTGTTGATAAACCGTAGAAAACGAATCAATAAAAAAAAATCCTTACCTCCACCACTAGTTGGCGCAATATAAAGATGTTGACAATCATCCATAATTTGGTTATACTAATATCGATTTCAGTTAGAATTTTATCTTCTAAATCCAGTTATACACACGTTTCTGAGAGTTTTTAAACAAAGTTTGTATTTTTACCGGTTGCTTTGTCTGTTTCACACATATGGCAGTAACCAATAACGAAGACAGATCAAAAGAAAATAATCATACTGGTTGTTTTGTTCGGATCTAGGTCATAAAATTGAATGCTATTTTTGTCCGAAAATTGGCATCACTGAAAGGTAAGCATTAAACAACGTATATTCACCTCACAAACAAAACGTAAAAATGAAAGGGAGGTAACTGATAAATTATTAATTGTTTGCTGCTTATTTACAACTAGCTATGATGCCCGGCGTTGCCCGTGCAACTCAGAACATTTTAGTAGTAAGACTCGGTTATATAAAAAAAAAAATTATTATACAAAAAATTGTTGTTTAAAAATTGTTAAAAAATTCCATTAATAAAATTTATTTTCTTTTGTTTTGCGTAAATGTAATTTGCGTTTGTTTTTGTTTCAAAATTACGGGGGAAAATATTCACGTTTTTTTGTTGACCAAATGAATTTTTAAAATGTCATATTAAAAATTAAATATAAAGGCTCATTTTTTTTTAAATAAAAAAATATTTTAGTCGCGTTTGACACGTGTAATTTGATTTCTGTGACGTAATTCAGCAACCATCTTAGATCTTTTATGTTTTACGGAGCAAATGTAAACAATCGGCCCCTTAGCCAAAAAGTGAGAAAGAGAAAATTGCTGAACTTAAACTCAAAAAGTATGTGTCGACGTGGCTTCCCTGTAGATATGTGTCCTTAGAAAGTTTGAATGGCGTAGCTTAAAAAATGTAGGCATGCATAGGGAACAGTCACACACAGACTGCCTTTTATATATATAGATAATAGATAATGAATGATTGGCAACAAGTCAGTTGGTTAGTTTAAAAGTTTTCCGTTTATTTGTTTAATGCTGAAATCAGGAAATTGTCTTTTTTCCTCAGGCGACGAAAATTAAATATGAATTTAAAAGAAAAAAAGATTAAAATAAAAAGATAAAAAAGTAATACAGAAAACTTTTTTTTATAATTTATTAAATTATTATTATTGCGCATTTATTTTAGATAGGACAAATATTTTTAGGTACCTACACTCAAATGTTTCGATTCCTCAACTTAAATTGAATTTTTAAAAATAAAAAAGTTTTCTTGAAGCTTTAACTGAAAGCTAAGAGATTAAATTAACTAACTTTTGAAACTTTTTAGAAATTACTTAATAAAAAATAATAAAAATGAAAACAATTCTTGTAGAAATTCATTATTAATGGATTTTTTTTTTATTCAGACTATATCATTTTAATTTATGTTTATAAAAGCAATTAAAAGTTTATCCAAATAAAAAATGGCATAGTTTTATTACATTTTTGTTTTTGTAATTCGGAGCAGATTTTCTAAAAATGAGCAGGTTTTGAAGAAAAAAAAACGTTGATTAGCATTCCCCAAGAGTCCTGAATTTAATTAAATTTATCTATATGTTGAGACCTAGTCGATTTTTCGACATTTCTGGAAATTAATTGGTGGAGGGTAACATAGGATAAAAAAAATGTTTCTACGAATATTTTAGAAAAATAATTATTTTGAAACCGATTTCAGTCAATTATGAATAAGTCCTGAAACATTCATCAAAATTCGACCATTATTTGATTTTTGCAAGAATTTCTAAATGAATGTGTCTTTCACAGTCAAAAAATGCCTTTGTGTAATATTAGGTTTTGACGTAATAAACTCTAGTGTCAATCTATGGCTCGCACTGACGAGAGAAAAAAAGATTTTCTACCACTAAATAAACATGTTAGAAACAATTTAAAAAATTTGTAAAAATAATTAAAAAATACTTTGATCTATCCTCTTCATGATAGCATAAACATTTTGCCGATACAACTTTGTTTTTATTTAGTTTAAGGCCTTTTCCTTCAGACTATGCTGTTTTTCAACTATTTTGTTGGATATACCTAATTTAAATGGATTTTATTTGTTTAATCTTTTTTTTTAAACTCGTTTAAAGAGAAAAAGGTAAATTCATTCGTAAATAAAAGATCAGTCAGTCAATTAAGTGTCATGCGTGAAACGCGCTTGGATGATCATGTCTCTTTCAATCCATGACTGACTAGGCGGAAGATTTTCGCGTAGTAGGTTGCCATTTCTTTTTGAAGTAGACTGGTTGCCAACCAAGACTACAGAACCCAATCTATCCTGCTATTTGATCCTTTTATCCATATCAGTCAGTTAAGTGCTATCCGTGATACACGCTTGTGCGATAATATCTTTTTCGATCCATGACTGACTAGGCAGAAGATTTTTCCACAGTAGGTTGCCATTTTTTTCTGCAGTAGACCGGTTGCTTACTAAGGTTATAGAACCCAATATGTTCTGCTATTTGACCTATATCTTGAGGAAGAAGAGATGGATTACCTTTCCCAAGGGTATTTGAGCGTAAGCAAATCCTACTGGAATTCGAACTCGGCTCTTCGATTTCTCGTCCCAAGTCTATATCCACATAAATAAAATCCAAAGCATCCAAATAAACGATATATTCCCTTTAATATTGTACGGAAATGTGATGAGTTTGTTTTTCTTATTTTTTGTTTTTGTTTTTTACAGCTTATCAACGTTTTTCAGGTTATTTAAAGTCAGAAAATATTTTTAGATTGTAAGATTTGTTTTTTGAGATAATGATTTAGTGGTAGAAGTCTTTCTAATTAATCCATAGTTGGGGGGAACTAGATTCATATCCATCCCAAAAGTATTTCCATGTAAGTGAATATAACGAACACAATGAGAAGTGGAACTCGGATCTCCAATTAACAATTCAGAGCCATAGACATTACACCACCTGCACATCCAAACTTACAGCACCTGGTATTCCAAAGTGGTCACCCATATAGGTACTGACCAGACTCGATGTTGCTTAACTTTGGTGATTGTAAGGAAACTAGGGTTTCAATAAGCTAATTTTTTTTTTTTTTTGAGAAGTGAACTAGGCAAAGTATTGAGAGACAAGAAAGATTTTGTCAGAAACAAAGAAAAGAGTACGAGACTTTTATGTGATATCTGTACTCCTGTATGGCAGCAAATGCTGGACAATTTCTTCAAAGATGAAAGAGAGACTCAAAGCAACAGAAATGTGGCTCTGCAGAAGGATGCTGAGGATACCATGAACTGAACATGTGAGCAACGACGAGCTTTTGGAGAAGATGAAAACAAAAAGGAAACTTAAACTTGGTGTCAGGAAAAGACAACTAAGGTTTCTGAGACATGTAATGAGGAAAGAGGGTTTGGAGAATCTAATACTCACAGGACGGATAGAGGGAAAGAGAGACAGAGGAAAACAGCACAAGACATGCTTGATGGGTTTGAGCAAGTGTATGGCAGTGCGGCATTTGGGAGAAATACCAAGAGGAAAATTTTAAGAGTGACAAGGGATAGGGATAAGTGGAGGTCCATGATTGCCTATGTCCTGAAAAGACATGACACGTAAAGAAGAAGAACTATCTGACACATTGAAAATTTGTTTTTTGTGCTTTCAGTGAAACCAGTTTTCCAGCAAATGACAATAAATGTTATGATTGTCCCTGGTTTTGTTCTGAGTCCCTAACAAAGAAAATAAATAAATAAAGTGGAGCAAGTTATTAAATTTATTGATGGAAGCAAACCATCTAAGGTGATTGCATATTTTATACATCAACCTGTCGTGTTGAACCATTCATATTAAACCAGTGATTCTCAGATTTTTTTTCTCTAGACCGCTTTGTCAGAATTAAAATATGCACCTTAACCAAATTTTATGCAATAAAAAATACATTCAAAAATAAAAAAAAATTTAAAGAGAGATAAATGCAGATTAAATAATTATCAATAAGAATTTATACAAAGACTATGGTTTCATGCAATAAAAGTGCATTTAAAAATAAAAGACAAAGAGAAAGAAAGTTAAAAGGAGATAACTGCAGATTCGAAGTCAGAAAATTATCATTGTTAACTCTCTCCTCCAATTTGCAGACACAATTCTTAATACTTGATATAATGCAAAAATATCACAATGATAAAATAAGTCAATACTTATTTATAACTATTTATATTGAGACCCATGCATGCAGCTACAAGTCATCCATAATAATATTTTAAATTTTGCAATCGTATTTATTTTTGGGATATGAAATTTTTTGAAACTGTTTCTAAATCTTTGTTTTTCAATCGTTCCACCTCACCTGATATTCTCTTTTGCCGCACCTATAAGGCACACCACACCATTTGAGAACCACTGCTTTAAACTATTAATTTTGACAAGCATTTATTTCATCTTATGGCACTACTTAAATAGACTGGTCCCACTCATAAAAAATAGAGAGAAATTTTTCAAGTAATAATTTTTGCAGATTAGTATTCATCAGACTTTCCTCAGGGCAGAATAAAAAATATTGGTTTTCTATCAATTTAGAATTGGGGTCTTGTTCATAATATAAATACAGTGAAAAGAAAGAGAAAAAAATTCAAGCAACAATTTTTTTACAGAGTTATCTGTACTCAAGGATTTTTCCAGAAGCTTGTGCACAAAAAATTGAGATGAAATAATAATTCAGTCAGTCAATTAGGTGCCATACATGGTACACATTTGGGTGATCATGTCTCGAAAGAGACATGACTGACTGGGCAGAAGATTATCCCGCGGTAGGTTGCCATTGCTTTCTGCAGTAGACTGGCTGCCAACCAAGGCTATAGAACTCAGTCTTTCCTGTTATTTAACCCATAACTGGAGAGAAGAGACAGATTAATACCTTTTCTAATGGTATTTGCGCATAGGTAAATGCAATGAATTCAACTGGAATTTGAACTCGGCTTGCCAATTTCTCATTCCGAGCCAATATCCACTGCACCACAACACACATAATTATTCATCTTAAATGAAGAATAAACAGAAAATTACTTTTTATTAATTTATGTAACTTTCTGTTCTTTAATTAAAAGGAATTTTTTTGGAAAAAATATTCCACCAATAAAATATGCATAATTTTATTTTTATAAATGGACCAATCTACTTAACTAGTACCATCTTGCATAAGAATTTTGAATATGACTACTACATCTAATACTGCTAGCATAATGTAAACAAAGATGATAGCATACCAGTCAGTTGGAGAACAGCTACTGCTAAATTTTGGATGTTTGCTGCTGGCTGGTTTATGTAGCCTAATTGGTAGGGTAGCTGCTCTGAAAAGACAACCTGTCAAAGAGAGAGGAATCGGTGACAAGTCTTGCTTATTTATTATGATCTACACTGCATTCAACAGTCAAGGAATGACAATCTGGGAATCAGGACAAAAACCAACAGAAATTAAGATTAAAGAAATACAAGTGATAAATTAATAATAATTAACAATTCTTCATAAACAATTTCAATTTGAAAGCAATGAGGAGCCTCTTATTAAACATCCATCATGTTTTCTTCAAAGTCAAAAGATTCAACAGAGAGTTTTCAGAGATTTTTTTAGCTTCTGAGTTTTATAAAAATGGAACGTTCACTGGAAAAAGGATTAATGAAACAAATAGAACAGATTTTTATGTAAAAATGTCATATTTTATTTTCAATGAAAGCCAAAATTAAAATAAGTCAGGTTATATTATGATGGCAAATGAGACTGCATTTTACCAAATGCTGTGTCTTACATGCTAGCCAGGTTTAATAATGTAAAGGGAAAGTTGCCGCAACTGTTTTTTTGAAGACTGAATTAAAAGGTCTAAGACGGAAAAAACATCCTGTAGTACATCTCAAAACCAAGATCTACTATGCTCTGATCACCCCCACAGCAATGTATCCTTGTGAAACCTGGGCACTGAGGACATAGGATACACAAAGTCTTTCAGTCTTTGAAAACATCTGCCTCAGAGCCATGGCTGGGAAAAATATTAGAGACTGAATCAAAATGGCTGATATAGGAAAATGGTAGATATTAAGAGTGACTTAATTATCTTAATTAGAGAAGGAGGCTAAACTGGTTTCATTTAGTAATCAGAAAAGGAGAATGAAGCTTTGGGTATAGATACAACAAAGACAACTTTCCTGGCATAGGAGATTAAAAGACCAAATCAGAGAGGATATAACCGGAATACCACCTCAGACATTTGAATGGCTTGCATTGAACAGGAAACAAATGACTGTGTGGATAAAAAAATGTCCAAGGATCTCTTTGGGATTATGTAACTAAAGAATAAAAAAAGATTCTTTACAAATCATTGTAACAAAGATGAGGCACTTAGGATATGAACTTTTTTCACATAACCTCTTCCTGACATTGTTTTTTTTTAAATTTCTGAAGTAATTTAAGTATTCCATATGAGATAAAAGATTTAATAATTAAGCATTATTTTTTACTTTTAAATATTTTCATATTTTTCAGAATAAAGTTTTATAAAGATGGAATATTTTAATAATAGAACTGTCCAGAAAATGTCTTGAATCAAAAAGAACAGATTTTGGTTGATATAAAATCATTCTCATCAGATAACATTTTATTTTCTTCTCCATAGTTGTTTATTTTGTGCAAAAAAAAAGCTCCAATACAACTTGGCATATGACATAAAACTGATAATGTTAGATCTATGTTCATTATCAAAATGTTAGTAAAATTCAAATATGTTTTATCTTGTAAAAGTTCAGTAGAATTATTTTACTTTTTTTTTTCAGAAATAAAATGCTTATCGCAATTTCTTTGTTTTAAATAGCACACATCAACCTCAGCAAAAAAATAAAAAAATATTTCAGAACTGTTTTTTTTTAAACACATCAAAAAGAAAAAATATCTCCACTTCCAAAATAAATTTTACAACCTCAGTGCATCCATCCACTGGGCAGTGTTGGTGAAGTCCATTATCAATTCAAGAAGAGAAGAGAAGTCTTTAATTTTTTTTTTTTTTTTTTTATTAAATTATCACCGATTTAATTAGTCTCATTCCTACCAAGGATAGTTTTGGGGATGTCAGCTTTGGACTTAAGGCTGGTTACTTCTGTATTGTCTCGGACATTCATTTCTTCCAGAATTCTTTCGTCTCGTCTTTCCTGTATACTTTTCAATCTCCATGATTGATTTTTATCCTTGCGAATCACACTCTCAAGATTGTAGCCAACAAAACCGACCACAGCAGCAATTGGCCATGTGATGTAGACAGCATATGTACGAACGAATCCAGCGATAATAGGCCACATCTCAGTATGCAATGCCTGCAAGAAGCCAAAAGTATATAAAGATTAAGTGATGTAATGACTGGTAGATTAAGAGAACAACTTTTCAAATAGAGAAAAAGAAATGAAAAGAATAGAGAAGAAATAAAAATAAAAAATGTTTTAATGTTTTTTGTTTTTAATTATTTTCAGAATAGAGAAAGTTTGAGTTTTGTTTAACAACATATCAACCTCTGTGGGTTATTTAATGCTAAAAAAGTGGGGTTTTAAGGCATTTTTTGTTTTAATGTTTGGTTATAGTGAGGTTGATTTAGTCAGATTTTAATGAAAATCTTTTTGTTTTTTGTCTTTTTTATTTTAGAAAATTGAAAATGGCTCATAGTTTTGTATTAAAATATATTTTGCTGAGAATATTTTTTTTCATTCAAAAATGTGTTATGGTAATTTTTTCTTCAAAAAATGTATTGTTGGTAATATCTTTTCTTTAAAAATGTATAGATTTCTATAAAAGCGTATTTTTATATTTTCACAGCATTTTGACTCCAGTATGGAGGGTTAACTATTTGCCCATAGCTGGGACCCTAACAGGTGCTACCACTCCAGGTCGGGGTGGACCTGGGAACAACAGCAATTAAGAGGTGACTCCATGCTCCTCACAACCTCCGAATCAGAGGCCTTGATGACGAATGAAGTTTACTGTCATGCCCAGGACCAAGAATAAAGAAAATTAATGCTTAAAAAAAAAAAAAATGCAAGATGTTACCAGATAAGTATAAACAAGAGACAAAATCAACTGATTTTTAAAAGTTAAAAATTTCTAAGAGAACGATTTCAGATTTTCCAGGTTTCATGACAAACTTTCCACTACTCTGAGATCTGTGGTATTAATTATTTTTGACTACTTTTAAATGACTGCAAGGCATTTCTGCTGGCGTTTTGTGAATTATTAACACAATCTGCTGGCCTTTAGCTCCCGTCATACCAGTAATGAATAGAAGAAGAGCTTCTTTTACTGTGAAGTTTAAACACCACACATTGTCCATAAAATTCATCAAGAGAAAAAAAATAAAGCTCTCATGGAGGGAAGAGATGGATTAATACCTTTCCCAAGGGTATTTGCACGTAAGTGAATGCGAGGAATTCAACTGGAATTTGAACTTGACTCCCAGATTTCTCATTCCAAGCCGATATCCACCGCACCACAACACACATCCGTTGCATTCACTTACACACAAACTCTTGAGAAATCCATCTTTTCCCTCCAGCTATGGGTTAAATAACAGAACAGACTGAGTTCTATAGCCTTAGCTGGCAACCAGTTTACCGCAGAAAGCAATGGCAACCTACTGCGGGATAATCTTCTGCACAGTCAAACATGTCTCAAATGAGACATGATCATCCATGCATGTATCACGTATGGCACTTAAGTGACTGACAAAATGAACCCAACTTGAATTCAAACTCAACTTTCTGATTTCCAATTCTGAGCCATCATCCATTACACCAACAATATATCAAAGCTTACAGCACTTGGTATACTCAAACTGACACCCATCTAGGTAATAACCGGGTTCAACATTGCTTAACTTCAGTGATCCTATGAGAACCGATGTTTTAACATATGGCTGTAAGCCGGTGATGCATTTAAAAATTTATGTTTTCATCTGAGTGGGTCAAGAAAATAAAACGTTTCTCTCCATGAGATCATTTAGGGGTAAATATGCTTCGTCTAATAAGACTAGGTATGTGTACCTATTGCCCAGTTCACACTTCTCCTTAGTCTTTTGAACAGGAATAGATGTTTATCCCTTGTTCCCTGTTTAAAATTAGGCCTTTGGTTCCTTAAGTCTTTTCCTTCTTTTTCATTTCCAGTAGTCCCCACCCTGTGCATCTTAGTGGCATCATTGCCTTCCTTGGGGTGAACTGCTTTTAAAAAAATAAAAAATAAAAATTCTAAATAGAGAATCATGTTCTAAATGCCAGTCAAGGGAAGAGGCTGATAAAGTGATAAAAAAATTACCTAAAATGTGCATAGTAATGTCAGTGTTATTTGTTTATACCTACCTATCTACAGGAATTTAATGTTCCTATACTCTTAAATAGGTGGACACTACTGGAGTAGAGGAGAGTGAGCATTCTGATCTAAACTCTCTCTTGATCAACTTTCTATCTCCGAGTGGATAGAGTCCTAGACGAGGCTTTGCTGAAGGGTAGAGTCTTGTTGACTAGACAAGAGACCGACTCCGGCCTTAAGCTGGGTCTATGGAATATTTTTGGCTAAGCTTAAGGGCTCAGAATCCCCACATTAATTGACCTGGGTGGGAAGGTGGTAAATCCCCAGTGATCATATTGATCTTAACTATCTCCTGGTCAGCTCACTGCTTTTAAGCAGAGAGGGACCCAAACAAGGCTCTTTAAGCTGAGTCTATTGTATATTTTTGGCTGAGCTTAAGGGCTCAGAATCCCAACATTAATTGTCCTTGTGTCACATCCACCTTGGTGAAAAGGTGGTAAATCCCAAGTGATTATACTGACTAGCAGTCATCACTCTGTTTTCTTCAGTGCCTATGGGCAGGAGGAACCCAGCTGAGGCTTCACCTAATGATAGTGCCTCGTCTGGGGAAAAAAATCAAGAGTAGCCCTGAGCCAGCCTTGTGCAGGGACAACGGGATATTTTTGGCCGAGCTGAAGAGCTCTGAAACCTCACTTTAAAAATGGATTGTCCTGCATTCCGCCTATATGAGGAGGCAGATAAATACGGAGGGATTATACTGACTGATAGTTCGCTAGTAGTGTATCTACATGCAGCATGTGAGTCTTGTACTGTTATTCCAAAGTTCCATTTAAGTTATTACTCATGCAGTAACCTTTTGAGGTTACAACAGTTTATATTAATATTTACAGGATATCTTAATGGGATAAATTCCTGTAGGATTAAAAATTAGGAAAACTTTGGTGATTTTTCTGGTAACATGTCTAAATTTAAAAACTTAAAAAAAAAATCAACAAACATTAAGGGAAGCTACTTCGTTTATTACAGCTAAAAATGATCTCCCTTGAACAGGAGTCAGAAACGGAATTACGTGTTTTTTGTGTTAGAGAAGAAAATTCATTGACTTCAATAACGTGTCAGCGACGTATATTTTATTTTTGCCAGATTTTTAAAACAGGAATGTGGCTACTGTTTTGAAATTTCACGATCAATTAAAAAAATGGCGCTAATTTTAAATTTTTCGAAAAAAGCTTAAAATTTTTAGATTCCAATCAATATAATTTCGCTTTAAAAAACGCCAGTGTATTTTGTTTACTGGAATTACTAAATTTAATCTCTTGACTTTCAATTAGAGCTAATTTTAAAGCTTGAAGATAACTTATTTATTTTTAAAATTTAAATTCAAATTTAGGTGTAGAAAATTTAGCGGAGGTACCTAGAATAATTCATATATAGAATTCTCGGCAATTCTTAAGCAAAAAACGTTGAGAGTTCGGCAATGAACTTTTTTTTTGACTGACAAAAGAAAAAAAAACAAAAAACGTTGTGTCAATGGTACGACTGTTTCTTTTGACACCGCTATTGCTGTATACACTTTTGACTCCTTCGGCAATGCTTATTTTATTTATCTTTTCTTTTAGGAAGAATATTCATAATTTTAGAAAAATATCAATGAACTATAAAACAAAAAAAAAAATTCAAATAGATATTTTTTTAAAAAAATCATTTCACTCCAAGCAAAGCAGTACTGCCACTGGTGTGCAGGGGACTACATAAGAGAAAAGTGAAGGGTTACATAGAAGGAGAGTGAAGAGAAAGAGGAACCGGTTACAGTGGGTGTCAGAGAAGGTTAATACTTCATAAAAATCAAATGAATTTTTATTAGTGGTGCCATCTATATGTCAGGCCCGGGACTTATTCAGTGATGTGTTACAACGCAGTTGGAGCAACAATTTATCCATCACTAGTTAAGAAATGTGACAAATTGAATGTTTAAGTGAATCCAAATTTAAATGCCAAACAAATCACCATTGATTGGTTAATTTTTCCAGTAATTTTCTTTTTTTTTTGTACCTGTGAAAATGTTTTTGATTAAAAATTGGAATTTTGATTTGAGCCGGTCACATGACTAAGACCAGTATAAATTCTGTGGCGCGAGATGAAGCCCTCATTGAGAATTTCGAACATGAAGTACTGGCAAAGGTAGACGCGTTGGGCAAGACTTGGCGTCGAAGGAATTTGTCCTTAAAGGGTTTGGCTGAGGCGTGTGCTACATAGGTTTTTCCCATTATCCTTAACTGGTTGTCAGTACTTCCACTTTGTAAACAACGTAAGGACGCAAACACTACGTCGACAAATGTCATGTCTGTTACCAACGTCCATGTCATGGGGGTCTGGGAATGCCATACCTGATGGGCCATAAGGTTGCTTCAAGGTTGGATTTTCTCAGGCGAGCGATTTTGGAAGACTCATTGCTGAGGGGGATAGTGAGGGACATGTTCCCTAGCCTTACTATCACTCCCCCAATCTCGAGGCAGTGCCGTAAGCCTCGAGGGCGATCAAGTTTTCTCCTCGAATGTCTGGCGGCCCTGCAGGCCATTCCACGGTCCAGTGACCTTTCACGGCCTAGGAGAGTCTTCTATCGTGGGTTAGTGGAGGGTGTCGCAAAGGATTCATTACGTGATATGCTGCGCTTGTCGGAGGATGAGTTTCGCTCATTCTGGTCTTGGGCACCAGGTAGTGATTATCTCAGCAACTCTGAGTTTTCACTCACCTGACGATTAGCTCGAAATCGGTTGCCTCTCAATAACAAGGCCTTCATATGGGGTCTGGTGGATTTGCCAGATTGTGAACGCTGCGACCTTGGCTTGGAAGAAACGGCTTCGCACGCCTTCTACCATTGTTCGCGGGTTCGCCCTCTATGGGACCAGGTCGACAAGTTGACTGCTCGTATCGAGCCGCGAGAGCTTGTGCTCATTGATCATGCATTCGCCTGCGACAATGTGTCGCCCCCGTTTTATGGGATGAAGCGTATGGTGTTTCTGTCGCTGCTAGCCATGGCTCGAATGGTGATTTGGACGACACGAATGGAGGAAGTCTTGCGAGGTCAGCGTCTTTAACATCAGGATCTGATCCGTTATTTTGAGCATCAGCTCAAAATAAGGATTAGAACTGATTGGAAATGTTTGACATCGACAGACTTCAGCAAAAGGTGGGTAAATGTGGCAAGCCTGGTTTGCGTGAATGGGGCTAGTCTTGATTTCCTCTTTTAGATCTGCTGGTTACATCAGGGTGTATTACTCTGGAACCCTCCCCTGGTTAAGGTAGCTCTCTTTTGTGTACCTAGTTAAGTGAAAGAATGTGTTCCTAGCCTGTACCCGGCTTTCTCTTTTGTTATGATCCAAGTCAAGTTTCCCAACCTCCCCAGTTTGTTTTGGTCTCCTTTTATCTCAGCTTGTTCAGCCTTTTATTGTCCCATTCCATTAATTTTTTACCCCCTAACCACTCCCTTAGCGAGTGTGCTTCTTGATTTCGCCGTTTGGCAGAATACAGCAGCCACTCTTTTTATGGGATGGACGGTTCTTTTTTTTTTTTTTTTAATCATCTCACCCCAAGCAAGGCATTCCACTGCCACTATTGCGCATGGGGCTACATAGGGTAAGGTAAAGAGAAGGAGTGGATAGACATAGGGAATGTCAGGAGAAAGGTGATAGATGAGTAAGGATAGCGGGGAAGAGTGCTTGATAGAATCGGAGAAGGTTAGTGTGTTAGGAGGTGTCTATTGACCTTACATTTAAACTCCTGGAGATTGTAGCCGTCGGGGAAGCAATCGTTTGGAAGAGAATTCCACAGTCGGGAAGTGCGAGGAAAGAAACTGTTGGAGTAGAAGTTACGGCTGCATTTTATCGGTTTCACTGTAAAAGGGTGGGATCTAGTTGCTAATCTAGTATCTCGTGCAAATTCGTATTTAGGGGGCACCAGTGATCTAAGTTCATCGGAGCAGAAGCCGTGAAAGTATTTATAGAAGAGACACAGTGAAGCCACGTCTCGCCGGTGGGAGAGAGACTGCAGGCGGTCTGCCAAGTCGGTATCTATCACATTACAGACCCTCCTCTGAACCTTATCGAGAAGCCCGAGGAGAACAGCAGGGGCACCCGACCAGATATGGCAGCAGTATTCAATGCACGGGCGGATGGTAGATTTGTAAATGTGCAGGATAGATTTAGACGGAAAAAACTTCCGGGCCCTACACAGAGAACCGACTTTCATAGCAGCGGATTTAGCAATGGATTCGATATAGTCATTCCATTTGATGTCCGCTGAAAGTGTGAGACCAAGGAGGCGTAGTGTTTTACTCTCTGGGAGGCAAGCCTGGTCCATGCTAATGGGAGGTAGGTGAGATTGTCGATGATGGTTAATTGACAGTAGCTTCGTTTTAGAAGCATTAAAATTTACTAGCCATTTCTTACCCCAGTCCAATATGGATTGGAGGTCTTTTTCAATCAAAACTAACTTACTAACATTATTATTATTTTAGTTTAAAAATTTGTTGTATTTTCAGTTTGCTTTTTGGGTTCATCCCCCTCCCATCATTTCATTTTTCATTAAATATTTTATATTATATTGTACATATTGTATATATTATATTATAGTGTAGTGTAGTGTAGTGTACATATATTTTATATTGTATATAAATACATTTTTATTGTCATGGGTTATTTCAACACTTTTTTAGGTGTCCCTTGTAAGTTTGTGGCATTGTGATGTATGAAGGATTGGGAGTTGATGGATGTGTTCTTGTGGTGATTGTGCAAATTGTAATGAGTGAATGGGTCATGATAGTGTTTAGCTAGGTATAGGATAGTTAAGCGAGAACCAACCTCTACCCTTCCCCTTTTCGGCTTTGTGCCACTTTTTTTTGTATTTTCATGCAGAAATAAATACATTGAGAATTTTGAACATGAAGGAACAGGCACTTTGAACCTTTTCATACCACTTACTGTATGATTCTTTTTCATCTCGATCAACAAAACAAGAAAGTTTATAGGTTAATGAAAAATTAACATATTATCAAGCTTCTATCTTAGTCAACAAATCTTATAAATAATACTTAGCAAAGACCTGCATCAAAAGCATTTTCCATTTTAATAAAAAAAAACAAACAAACAAGAGATCTTTCAACAAACATAAAAATTTAATTCAAGGTAAATTACTTTGCATACACTTTTTTCTATATTTCTGATTTGTGAAAAAAGCCAAAAGTGTTTTTGGACTATATTGACTAAATAAATCATTTATGAATGTTTAAACCAACAATCAAATATTTAAGTTGAACTGAATTATTTAAATTAATTCTTCTGCATATTCTTCCAACATTCACTTGGACTCAAAACTTCTAATTCAAACATAATCCTTTCAAAAACAATGTTCATGTATATTTTTATTTTTATATATAAATTTTTTATTGTTAAACAGTGTCATTGAATTATTGAACACTGAGCTTGTACCATGAACAAAATTTAAATGTTTTCAGAGTTTTGCACGTAACCTCAAATAAATTACTTCAAATGTTTAAATATTGTTTATCGTCCACCAAACTTCACAACACTCTTTGACTTTTAAAAGTAACAAAAATCTCATTTTAAGATGTTTTTATTTAATTAAAAAAATGCAGAGTTGTCCAAAGATATTTGTTTATAGTGTGTATATATATATATATATATATATATATATATTATATCAATAAATTCTGAAAATTACATTTCGTTGAATATCTATTTCAGCAAGAAAACTCTCACTTCATCAGCAACGATCCAAAACAAAAATTTATTAATTCAAATATGTTACAAAAATTCACAAACCGGGAGGAGCTCAAAAACATATCCATAAACTGGAAGTAAAAAAATAAATAAAAATAAAAAAGGGGGGGGGGATTATTAAAGAAAAAAATTATTTCAAATTTGTTGTCCAGACAAAAAAAAATGAGCAGTAACAGTGTTTTATGACCCGATGTTGGAAGAAGACTTTTAGATTACGTCTGTATTAAAGAATCAAGAGTCAAAATTTAACTATGTCACAGGAATAAGAAGTGGTGAAGGAAAGGGGAAGAAATGGTGGGGGAAAGGAGAAAGAAAGGACAAAAGGGCTTAGATGTGGGGAAGTTAACAAAGAAATAAGACAGAAAAAAATATTCAGTCGCTGAGATGACAGGGCTGACAGGGCTTCAAGATGGAGATAGGAAGGAAAAAGTTAAATAAGAAAGAAAAGGAAACAGAGGAAAGAATAGAAACAATACATAATATATCTCTGCTATAAATTAAAAATTTAACAAAAAAAATTGGTTTAAAGTAATAATAATAATAATAATAATAATAAGCCTAAACTATAGTAGAGAGTTTAAAATCTACTAATAGAAGTAAAATAAAATTGAGATAATATAATAATTCAAAATTAGAAATGGGCAATCAATATATAAAAAAATATAAGTAAACATACACACATGCATACACACACACACACACACATATATATATATAGTTTTTGTGCAAAGAATTTGTCACTTTAACTGAGTAGGTTCATGCTGACTTCAAAGTTTTATGAGGACACCATTATGATGACCTCACTCATTTTCTTGCAAGAAACCCAGCCCCAATGAGTGAAGGCATCATAACAGTGGCCTCGTGAAACTTTAAAGTTGGCATGAACCTGCTCAGTTAAAGTGACAAATTTTTGTACTAGTCTAGAGCTTTCAACGCTCTATCTCCACCTCAATATTGAGCACTTTACTATAAATAACCTGCTTGCCAAAATAACTTTTATCAGTAAAACTACTGAAAAAACAACAATCTTGGAACCAAACATTATTTTTATTGGATAATCATATTTGAGTGTGATTATTATTATTATTATTATTTATTTTATTTTATTTTTTTAAAATCATTTCACCCCGAGCAAGGCGGAAATGCCACTGATGTGCAGGGGGCTACATAAATGTAAAACTAGTTAGAAAGGAACAATAGAAAGCTGAGAAAGCAGGTGCGATGACAGATACATAGGTGGAGAGAAAGGGAAGGTTATACAGGGGTGGGGAGAGAGCTAGAGTCCAGTGCTTAGTAGATGAGTATTGACTTTGCATTTAAATTTCTGGAGGTTGTAGTCGTCAGGAAAGCAAGAATACGGGAGTGAGTTCCACAGGCGGGAAGTGCGAGAGAAGCTGCAGGAGTAGAGTTGTCATCTGCATTTGGCTAACCTGACTGTGAATGGGTGGGACCCAGTTGCCAGTCTGGTTGCACGTAAATACCTGTTGAGGAGGCACCAGTGACTTAAGTTCGTCCGAGCAGAAGCCATGAAAGTATTTATAGAACAGACAAAGGGAGGCCACATTTCGACAGTGAGGAAGTGGCTGCAGTCGAGCTGCCAGATCAGTACCTATCACATCTACTAGCCTAGATAGTTGAGAAATCTTCTCGGAAAAAAAGGCGCCATGTGGCACAATTCGAACCTGCGTTCCATAGAATTATTTGGTTACATATTTATTTTTGCTATTCAAGTTTCAAACTTTTTCAAATTCTGATATTTATTGGCTGCAAATGTTGAAACGTTTTACTCTTAAAACCGTCACTGGATCTAACACGTCTCAGACTACTCGACCATATAGGACTCACAATCAAACTTTGTCTTTGGTTGGAACACACATTAATTTTTTATTCATAAATTCACAATCACATGTAGGAAAAAAATTAAACCGTATTTGTAACACTTATTGGTTAAAAAGAATTAAAGTATACTGTAGAAACATGTTTTAGCGTTTCAAACGAGGTTTGTATACTATATAATACTGATTTATCATTCGTAACATTGGGCATAAACTTCTTGAACCGGACTCATATAGAAAATCCAATCAACTAAAAAAACTGAAAATAAATTTAGAACTTAGAAGTTTTGGTTACATATTTATTTTCAAATTCTGATATTTATTGTCTGCAAATGTTGAAAAATAATTTCACCAGTTATTGTGGAAAAATAGTTGAAAAGAAATCACCATTCAGAGGAAAAAGCTAAATAAAATAAATCTAAGATTACCTCCCTTTGGAAACTATTTTTCACTAAACACCGGTTTATAAACAATAAATATTTTTACACCGTGACATGCGGAAAAAATTGATTATTTCATTCAATAAACAAAAACAAATTTAATATAATTTCAATAGTCTTCTTTTCTTTTCAGTAACATAAAAATATAGATTATGGTTTATGCATTTCCTCAAAGTTAATATTTTAGTTTTTCTTAGGCGGTATTTTGTAAAACAGCCATCATGCTTAAATTCTAAATTCGACCTTGGAATTAAATAATTAAAAAATCCCTAATAACCCTCTACCAAACAAACAAAGCAATGAAATGAGGAAATACAAGGTTATTTATTTAACTTACATAAACTTTACGAAAAAATAAGCTTTAAAATTTAAATTAAAATCCTATCCCTTCTTCGGTGTTCCTTTGAAAATGTAAAAACGAGTTCCACCCAGGTTTCATTTATCCCAGAAATGTTAACAAATTATTATACTTTATTATTACTCCAACATTTCTTTTTCTGATGCAATCGATTCTAATTAATATTTTTTTAAACTTCTGTTTGAAATACACCAGCAAAGTATAATTTTTACTGGAAATAGTAAATTTAATCTCTCAGCTTTCGATTAAAAAAAATAAAATAAAATGAAAACTTCCAGAAAGCTTTTTAAAAAAAAAACGTTTTACTTTTGAAATCTTCTCGAATTAGTGGTGGTCCGTAATAGTTTATTTTGCATAGAAAATAAAAAAAATGATAAAAAAAAAAGTAAAACAAAAAAAAAACAAATCATCAACCTAAGAAAAAAATAAAAATACCTTACAATCATTTTAATCTAATTCTTTTAAAAATTTGATCAGATTAACAATGACTTGCAATATTGTTAGTAGGCCACAGCAAGTGAAAAATTAAGCTTAATAATAAATTTTAAATAAAAATTTAAAAATTAATATCGCCGGCCGAGTTTCGGGAGTTATCCAAACCAAATCCAGGGGTCGGTTTTGGTAACTATTGATTTTCATATCTTGAAAGAGTGAAGAACTCTTAACATGAAAGATTGTATTGCGCCAATAAACTTTATAAGTCAGGGTCAGAGAGGTAGATAATGCCCACTCGTGCCAAAAGCGGATGGTCGAACACAAGCAAAAAATGGTTTCGCTCAATGATATTCTCTACTTCTACAGGACTAAAAAATAAAAATAGGTTTTATGAAAGAAAAATGACGCAATGCAATCTTCCTGCTCTCATTTGGCTTTATCCTGGATTAAGCTAAGTGTAGACAAAAAAAAATCAAGAACGGATTATTACGATCCCATTTTTTTTAAATGGTAACGTAAAAAATGTAGCGATCACAGGTGGATTTATGTTTATTGTTTATGAGTATGGCATACTCATAAATGCAATAAAAACTTGAGGCAAGGTTGTAATTTTTGTATATCTTTTTTTTTTTATCGATAAATGATGTTATTGATTCCAACATAAAAACAGTAAAACTTTCTTTTCAACATTAACGTGGAGTGCTTTTTCCGGTTGGGCTTGAGCCGCTTGACCTTGTCTTGTTTGTTTTTCGTGTTAAACTTAGAAAAGGTAAACACATAAGCTTCTTGGTTATTGGGTCATAGGCTCAAAGGTCAAATGGAAGCATATTAAAAATTAGGTGGGGATTCGATATAGCGAAATCAACAAGAAAATAAAACCAATATAACTTACTATTGAATACAACAGCAACTCCTGTAAGCGAATGAAGGAAGTCGGATGTTGAGAGTTATCTCCCTTACAACACAGTCGCCCCCCCCCCTACACGCCAAAATAACCTCTGTACCTTGAGCAATTCGATTCAAGCCTTATTTTTGAGAAGATTACAATTATTATTTTTGTTATTACCATTGTTGTTGTTGTTATTATTCTTGTTTGTTTGTTTGTTAACCTGCAAATGTTTTAACATGTCGGGTTATAACCAATAACAGCAAACGAAGGATGTGATTTTTGTTTTTGTTTGTTGTTTCCACTTAAAAAATAAACAAAAGACCACTATCATTAATGAAGATAAAAAATAAAAATAAATAAATGGGTAAATAATTTCGCGAAAGGGTGTTCTGGGGATTTCCTGGAGAGATGGTGCTTCCGAAATTTTGTAGTTGAATGATTTCTGACCCAAAACTGCAACAAGAACAAAACAATTTTAAGAGCCACATTGTTCTTACTTCCATGTCCAGGTTTTGTATTTGCTTTTTTTTCCCAAAACCCTTCGTAGAGATGTTTATTTCACTTGAAACGCTCATGTGAATCACTATACATTTTTTTACTAGCTCTGATTAAAGTTTGTCTTTTTGCTATCTCTCCAAATCCCTGTTAGTGTTTATGCCAACCAATTACACAAATTCGTTAGGTAGATTATGCATTGTTATCCTCTGTCACTTTTGCCTTCAATGTGTTCCTTGAGTGTCAAATTCTCTGAGTAACGTTTTTTTCTATCTCGCCTAATCCCTGTTCTGCTAACTAGTTACACAAACTTGTTAGGTAGGTTATACACTGTTTTCCTCTGTCTATCTTGCCTTCAATGTGTCCTGTGAGTGTCAAATTTTCCCAGCTTTCTTTTTCATTTTCTTTTTCTGATACTAAATGCATAAATATCTCACTTGCTTTTTTTTTTTGTTTTTTGTTTTTTTTTTTCTAAATTATTATTCCAGTACAGGATCCAGTATTTTAAACAAAGAGAACATCATCTTTGATCGCATCCATTGCGTTACTGCATCCGTTCTTGGGAGAGATGATGATGATGATGATGATGATGGTGGTGGTGTACTTTTTAAACATAAAAGTGATTAAAACAGTAAAATAACGTAATTGACAAACAGAGAAAATGTTTACTGTTATTTATTTGGGTTTCAAAACCAACAGAATCCTCCTTACTTTCACTGTTGCTTGGAAAGTAATCGGACATTTCCTCAATGAATCCAATATGAAAATATTGCCAATATCTACCAAGTAAAATCTTTTTCGCTTCCTTTCTATACATGCGGCCAGTGCAGTTTTGACATGGTACCATGGGTGGAGGACTATTCTAGACTTAGGACAACGGCCGGGATGAAGGTTTCCCCTGACTGAATCAATGGCCCCTAAATCCACGGCTAAGGTGATCTTTCAAGTTGAAGGACATCGTCTGTAGTCTGGCCTGGAGAGAGCTGGTTTCTGTCAGAATTCAAAACATCAAAATGACGGAAATCATAAACAAAACTAAACTGTTTACTGTTATTTAGTCGGGTTCAAAACTAACAGAATCCTCCTCGCTTTCACTATCACTGGGAAAGAAACCGGCATTACCCAATGGATCCAATATTGTTATCAAAGAGGATGTCATCCTTAGTCTCATCTATAGCGGTACTGATTCAACATTTCTTAAATGACTTCATCACTATTTCACTTCTTTTTTTTTTTCAATTAATTCTTCAGCCACGTGCACAGCTGAGTAAACGTCGGTATTTTCCGTCGCTCAGTTTTGCTTCTTTTAAATCAGTCCTTTGCGTTCGTTCCACTAACCGATAAGACCAGTGAACTATTAAAACATGGAATTCTCTGTGCTTTAAAACTTATTTTTGTAGAAGTTCGGCAAAAGGCCATCTGTTCAAAAGCGACATTTTTATGATGACGATAATGATGATGAGGATGATGTGCGTTGTGGTGCAGTGAATATCGGCTCAGAACGACAACTCGAGGAGCCGAGTTCGAATTTCAGTTAAATTCGTTGCATTCACTTATGCGCAAATACCTTTGGGAAAGGTATTAATCCGTCTATTCCTTCCAGTTATGGGTTAAATAACAGGACAGATTGGGTTCTATAGCCTTGGTCGGCAACCAGAAGGCAATGGCAACCTACTACGGGATAATCTTCTGCCCAGTTAGTAATATCTCTTTCGAGACATGATCGCCAAAGCGTGTATCACGTATGGCACTTTACTGACTGAATGATGATGATGTACTGTTTAAACACAAAAGAGTTCACTACATCAAAATAACGTAAATCACAAACAAAGAAAATGTTTACTGTTATTCATTTGGGTTTCAAAACCAACAGAATCCTCTTGCTTTCACTATCGCTTGGAAAGTAATCAGACATTTCCTTAATTGATCCAATGTGAAAGCATTGTCAATATCATTGTCAATGTGAAAGCATTGTCAATATCATTGTCAATGTGAAAGCATTGTCAATATCAACCAAGTGTCATTTTTGCGCTTATTTTCTGTGGTCAGTGTGGTTTCGATACGGCGTCAATAGGTGGAGGGCTTTCCTAGACTAAAGACAACGGCCAGGATGATGGTTTCCCTTAATGGAATCGATGGCCCATGACTCCGTAACCAAAGTGATCCTTCAAGTTGAAGGACATCGGTTTTGGTCTGTTCTAGAGAGGGATGGGATCCGCTATGTATGCTTGCGACATAGCGGATCCCATTTGCTAAATGGGATCCGCTATCTTGCTAAACAGTTCCCTTCTGGGATCCAGGATCTAAGCAGTTCCTTTATGCTATCTTGCTAAACAGTTCCCTTCTGGGATCCAGGATCTAAACAGTTCCCTTATGCTAAATTCCATTTACTAAATAGGATCCGCTATCTTGCTAAACAGTTCCCTTCTGGGATCCAGGATCTAAACAGTTCCCTTATGCTAAATTCCATTTACTAAATAGGATCCGCTATCTTGCTAAACAGTTCCCTTCTGGGATCCAGGATCTAAACAGTTCCCTCATGCTAAATTCCATTTACTAAATAGGATCCGCTATCTTGCTAAACAGTTCCCTTATGGGATCCAGGATCTTGCTAAACAGTTCCCTTCATATATTTGGGTTAAAAGCTGGACAGGCGTAGCGTGTCCAGATTTTAACCCAGATATATGAAGAGAACTGTTTAGATGATTAGCTGCAAAGTGACCTTACGACAATTCATGGGACGGATGTTGATGATGATATATTGTCCTAAACACAAAAGAGATTAAAGCATAACAATAACGCAAATCATAAACAATTTGGGTTTGAGCAATTATGCAAGGTATTAGCTTGGGAGTTGCGAGTAAGTAATCTCTGTTCCCGTGCAGCAAGAATAAACCTTTCAGATTCATCTTGCATCATGACCTTCTTAGCCACACGTGGATTGCGAATTGATCTACGTCAGCATTTTTTCTTCGGAGCAACTTTGCTATTCTAAATACGGCATCACTGAGCAGAAGACTTCCTAAACGAGAGTCAATGGCAAGGATGAAGTTTCCCCTGAATCAAATCAACGGCTACGCTTCCATAGCCAAGAGGATCTTTTTTCTTCGGAGCAACTTTGCTATTCTAAATACGGCATCACTGAGCAGAAGACTTCCTAAACGAGAGTCAATGGCAAGGATGAAGTTTACCCTGAATCAAATCAACGGCTACGCTTCTATAGCCAAGAGGATCTTTTTTTCTTCGGAGCAACTTTGCTATTCTAAATACGGCATCACTGAGCAGAAGACTTCCTAAACGAGAGTCAATGGCAAGGATGAAGTTTACCCTGAATCAAATCAACGGCTACGCTTCCATAGCCAAGAGGATCTTTTTTTCTTCGGAGCAACTTTGCTATTCTAAATACGGCATCACTGAGCAGAAGACTTCCTAAACGAGAGTCAATGGCAAGGATGAAGTTTACCCTGAATCAAATCAACGGCTACGCTTCCATAGCCAAGAGGATCTTTCACGTTCAAGGTTGTGAATTGAACTGGAGACAGATGTCTTCTGTCAGAGTTCAAAACCTCAAAATAAAGTAAATCATAAACGATTTGGCTTCGTGCTATTATGCAAAATATTAGCTTGGGAGTTGCGTGTAAGCACGCACACGTCCTGCCCAGCAAGAATAAACCCTTCAGTTTCACGCTTAAGCCCTGAACTTTTTAGCCACTGGTGGGTTTGCGAATTAATCTACATCAGTATTTTTTTTTTTTTCGAGGCTCCTTTGCTATTCGGGATACGGTATCACTGAGCGGAAGTCTTCCTAAACGGGAGTCAATGGCCAGGATGAAGTTTATCCCGAAACAAATCAATGGCTACGCTTCTGTTACCACGTTCAAATTGGAGGCAGATAGCTTCTGCCAGAATTTAAAACATCAAAATAACGTAAGGCATAAACGATTTGGGTTCGTTTTATCATGCTTGGTATTAGATATTAGCTTAGTTGTGGTACAGTGGTTATCGGTTCGGAACAAGAAATCGGAAAGTAGAGTTCGAATTTCAGTTGAATTCATTGCATTCACTCACGCGCAAATACCCTTGGGAAAGGTATTAATCCGTCGCTTCTCCTTCCAGCTATGGGTTAAATAGCGGAACAGATTGGGTTCTATAACCTTGGTCGACAACCAGTCTACCACTGGTAATGGCAGCCTACAGCGGCAAAAACTTCTGCCCAGTCAGTCATGTCTCTTTTGAGACATGATCACCCAAGGGTGTATCATGTGTGGCAACTAATTGATAGTGTAAGCACGCTCTCGTCCTGTCCAACAAGAATACATTCTTCAGTATTATTCTTAAGTCCTAAACTCTTTAGCCCCTGCTTGGTTTGCGAATTGATCTACGTCAGCATTTTTGCTACTCTGAATACGGTATCGCTGGGCAGAAGTTTTTCTAAATATCGTAAAAAAATAAAAATATAAAAAGGTTTCTGTTTTGTTTGTTTGTGCAGTGGCTATCGGCTTGAAACGAGAAATCGGAGAGCCGAATTCGAATTCTAGGTGAATTTATTACATTCACTTACGCGCAAATACCCTTGAGAAAGTTATTAATCCACCGCTTCTCTCTCCAGCTATGGGTTAAACAGCAGAACAGATTGGACTCTCTCGGCTTGGATAGCAACCAGTCTACTGTAGAAAGTTATGGCAACCTATTACAGGAAAATCTTCTGTCCAGTCAGTCATGTCATTTTCAAGACATGATCGCCCAAGCGTGTATCACAAATAGCAGTTAATTGATTGAGTTTGGTTAAAAGCCTACAAAGTTTTTATTACTTTTAATATCATTTGGAAGTGACTCAATCGAACTTATCTATTTATCTTGGAGAAAAAAATAAATATATAGGCAATAAAATCTCAGAATTCAGGCGGAGACGTTAGAAGTATAGAATTGAAGTAGAATTTAGAAGGAACCGGAAACCCAATCCTAAACATGAAACAAGGGATGAATCTCTAAGTAAGGCGGGGAGTGTGAGCCGGGCAATAGGCGAACCCATCTCCTCCTTTTTCAGAAAAAAAAATGGAATTAAATAGTAAATAAAATGTCAAAGTTCTAGCGGAGACGTTATAATTACAGGTATACCTCAACTTGAAGATGTGCGTTGTGATGCAGTGGATCCAGTTGAATTCCTTGCATCCACTTACGCACAAATACCCTTGGGAAAGGTATGACCGTCTCTTCCCTCCAGTTACGGGTTAAATAACAGGACAGATTGGATTCTATAGCTTTGGTCGGCAACCAGTCTACCGCAGAAAGTAATGGCAAACTTCTGCGGGATAATCTTCTGCCCAGTCAGTCATGTCTCTTTCGAGACATGGTCGCCGAAGCGTGTATCACGTTTGGCACTTAACTGACTGATATCTCACCTTACATCGGTAATTCTTTCTAGGAGAGACGACTTAAGTCAAAAAACACCTGAAGTCAAATTTACTTGTCACTAGACTAAACCACAAATAACCATTCCCAGTTCTGTATTTTAGTTACAAATGCATTTTTAGTAATATATGGTCAATAAGAATCTATTTTAAACTTACATACAAATAAATTTTAGTTTTAATAAAAAAAAGTAATATAAATTTACGATGACATGTACATACATACTTGTAAATGTAAATGTCTACAATTTGGCGATCTTTACAGTACATCGAGGGCACGTTATTTGTGAATGTGGTTTGCTCTAAAACGTTATGAATTAAAATGATTTTTTAAGGTTAAATAACAAATAGTTATTACAATTATTTTGCGATAGTAGAAAATTAACTAATTTATGTTAAATTTACCAATATTTACATTTAATTTGTTTATTTACATCGCGAACGAAGATGGCTGCGGATCGTCAGCATTAACAACTGATTCGGGCTTTGGGTGTTGTTCGATACGCTTTTTAATTAGTAACTGATCGAGATTTCCTTGAATTGTGTGTGTTTTTGTTTTTTTTCAAGGATTACAGATGTTTTCATATTTCGTTCTCTAGGATTTATGATGAACATATTAACATTTTTTTTTAATCGTATCACCTCGAGCAAGGCGGTAATGCCACGGATGTGCAGGGGGCTACGTAATAGTGAAAAGATCGGAAAAGAGAAAGCCGGAAACCATATCCTAAACAGGGAACACGGGATGAGCCTCTTAACCTGTTCAATAGACATGGGTGGAGTGTGAACCGGGCGATAGATAGATCTATCTACTCCAATTGAAAACAAAACAAGAAAACGAAGTGAGAAGATTGGATTGTGGCGGACGAATTGTGGCGATAAAGTCGAATAAAATGACTTACAATTGATTTATATATATATATATATATATATATATATATATATATATATATATATATATATATATAAATTCAGATAAAATTTAGAGAGGAAATAACCATTTTCAACATGTTCTACTCCAACAGCTTCTTTTCTCGCGCTTCCCGCCTGTGGAACTCCCTTCCACAAGTCTGCTTTCCCGACAGTTACAATCTCCAGGTGTTTAAATGTAGGGTCAATAGACACCTCCTATCACACTAACTCCCAACTATTCTCACAACACTCTCATCTACCCAACCCTCATTCTCGGTATCCTTACCCGCCTATCACCCACCCTCTGTCATTTCCTATATTTAATCAGCCTTTCTCCACTCTACGTAGCCCCCTGCACAGTAGTGGCAGTGACATGCCTTGCTCGGGGTGAAACGCTTATAAAAAAACAAATTTTTAAAAAATGTTATTTTAAGACATGCATTGTCAACTCCATTTAAACAAAGAATGAGAAAAAAATTCTAATACCGGAGCCTTGGTCTAGTAAAGAAAGGAGTTGGCGAATATTGGCTTTTATAGGGTTAAGCTAGCGGAATCTTAGTAGTAATTTCTTCTATGGTCGTGGGAGGTATGTGACTGGACCACTGGGTTAGTAGTGGTAGGTAGTGGGGAGTGGTAACTGCTTGGCCAGATTTAAAAACAAAATTCTTCTGACTAAATGGAAGAATAAGATAATTATTGCAATTTATATTTATTTCTATAACGACACATACTAATGATCTCTCTAGGTTTATTCAGAAGTACATTCTGATATTGAAATTTCAATTTTTGACAAACGACGTATAATCGAAACGACGTAACCCGGGGTAAACCTGAATAGAGTTGAATTATACTTTAGAAGAAACCGACACCACAATCTTAAAAACAGGAAACAAGTGATAAGCCTCCTCTTCAAAAAGCCAAGGAGGAATGTTTTTAATTTGACATTGTGCTCGGCTCTGTTAAGCTTTGTAAATATTTCCATCAAGATGAAAGCAGCTGAAATTCAAGGGTAAATGATAACAAGAATAGCCAACTTATTTTCTAAAAAGAACGGGACTGATTGAGGGTGCGTAAAAAAAATAAAAAGGATGCGAAGAATTTCTGCCGAGCTTTTGCTTGAAGATTCTAAAGACTACTCGACCGTTTTGTTTTTACCTCTCACTTTTAAGGGGGCCTTTTTCCTTCCTCTGCTGACACGGGATGTTTGAAATAAATGCATCGGCTGTCGCATACGCAAAGCTGAGTATCTGTGAAAATCTTTCCGCCCGAGGAACACTGGTGCTGATAATCGCCCGGCACATGTCAACCCCCGCGTTTCTTAGCTTTCGCTGACATCTGACAACAGCAGGTAAAGTAAATTTTTCATTCTCGCGGTCATTAGACAACTTTGGCGTCATTATCGCAGCCTTTAATCATTCGAAAGACTATATACGATACAATACCACAAGCGGAAAGCATTAACACATGAAAGAAAAGCACATCACTTCCAACTGCAACCGTATCAAAAAAGGGTATCGCACGTAATTCGAAGGAAAAATAATAATATGATTGCGATATTAACTTTCCGCGTTATCAAAATCAAAAGATTACTAGAAAACTGCTTTTTTTTAATCATATCACCCCGAGCAAGGCGGTAACGCCACTGATGTGCAGGGGGCTACATAGGAGTGAAAAGATTGGAAAAGAGAAAGCCGGAAACCACATCCTAAACAGGGAACAAGGGATGAGCCTCTACACCTGTTCAATAGACGTGGGTGGAGTGTGAACCGGGCGATAGGTTAGTCTATCTACTCCAATTGGAAAAAAAAAGTGAGAAGATTGGAAAAGAGAAAACCGGAAACCGCATCCTAAACAGGAAACAAGGGATGAGCCTCTACACCTGTTCAATAGACGTGGGTGGAGTGTGAACCGGGCGATAGGTTAGTCTATCTACTCCAATCGGAAAAAAAAAATGAGAAGATTGGAAAAGAGAAAACCGGAAACCGCATCCTAAACAGGAAACAAGGGATGAGCCTCTACACCCGTTCAATAGGCGTGGGTGGAGTGTGAACCGGGCGATAGTTTAATCTATCTACTCCACTTGAAAAAAAATGTGAGAAAAGAAAGAGATATATTTAGTTTCTAATAAAAAAAAACTGTTTTCAAAAATATTTTGTTTTGTTTTGGTTTGATTTGGTTTGGTTTACGGTATATGAACCTCAATTGGTTATTTAATGCTGGCAATATTTTTAAAATAGATTCGTGTAAAAAGACTATATATTCTTTGTAAGAAATCAGTTTGTAGATAAGGTTTTATTGACGCATTTTTGTAAAGAGGGTTTTGTCAAGAGATACATGTATTACTGGTATACACACACACACACACACACACACACACACACACACATATATATATACATATATATATAAATATATATACATACATATATATATATATATATATAAATATGTATTCATACATATATAAATATGTATTCATACATATATAAATAGTGTATCGAGTCAGCAAATAATTTTCTAAACATATGCTATTAAATATAAGAGACAATGAATGTCTATTATGTTTAATCATGAGCCGTTCTAAACGTAGTATTTTTGCTTTAATTTCAGTTGAAAATAAAGACAAAACTTTTCCAACATTGGGATAATATTTTATTAATTTGCTTCTAAGCTTTCGGCTCACATGAGCCATCTTCAGAGAGGTTATTTAGACCTTCATACAATAACATCCACCATCACCGACGATTTTATTTTGTGTTGACATAAAACTCCGCTTGGCAACGGCAATAGTTACCAAAAATAATAAACGGTGATCCTTACTAATACACGCAGTAAGAGGAACCTTCAGATATTGGAGGCCATGTACATCAAATCTAAACAACCAACACTCAATACAATCAGTTTTAAGAGACGGATTAATACCTTTCCCAAGGGTATTTACGCGTATATGATTGCAACGAATTCAACTGGAATTCGAACTCTGCTCTCCGATTTCTCGTTTTGGGTCGATATCTACTGCACCACAACGCACATCCTAGATTCTTGGTTAGAAAGCGTAAATGTTTCCATCTCAGAAGAGCCAAGATACAAACAGATACAACACTATGATCCAATGGAAAGAAACTGTAACGGTCTTATATATAAACAGCCAAAATAAGAATATAGATTTTCAGTTCAGTCAGCTAAGTGTGATACGTGATGCACGCTTGGGCGATCATATCTCAAAAGAGACATGACTGATTGGGCAGAACATATTCTCGCATTAGGTTGCCATTACTTTCTGCGGTAGACTGGTTTCCAACTAAGGCTATAGAACCCAACTTGTCCTGCTATTTAACCCATAGCTGGTGGGAGAAGAAACGGGTTAATACCTTTCCCATGGATATTTGCGCGTAAGTGAATGCAATGAATTCCACTTGAATTCGAACTCGGCTCCTCGATTTCTCGTTCCGAGTCGATATCTACTGCACCACAACGCACATCCATTCCAGAAGAATACGAACCTAAATCGTTTATGGTTTACGTTATTTTCATGTTTTGATTTCCGACAGAGGCCATTCCATTGCAGCTTAAATCACAATTTTCAGCGTGAAAAATCCCTTTGGCCACGGATGTGTAGCCATGCGCACACGTTAAACCAAGTATTGACGGACCCCGGATTCGAACTCCAGAATAGATATTTGGAGAATATCTCTGTGTGTATATTTTTTTTTCTTTTCTAAGGAAAAGCCGAGAAAGAAATGATAAAAGAAGTAAGTGCTGGGGTGGCCAGAGATAGAAGAAAGGCGAAACACAAAGCATTCATGTAAATGACATCGACTGATATAACAATTTAACAATGTCTAACTGGTCTTGAGAAGGGAGAGAATTCTGTTACTTTCTTCCTTGTTGTTGTTCGTTTCTCACCCTTTCTCTCTTGGAGAAGGAAATAAAGGATCGACTGAAAATGGAAATTCTCGGTCGATTCTGGAAAAAGACCACCCACGTAAGGATGGAATTTTAATCAACGATAACAGGTGAATCTATAAGGTCAACAGAATCTTGTATACAGACTTCCAGGATAGCAGACATCAGCGCGAAAACCGTAAGCAGATGATTTAAGCCAGCTATATGAAATTGACATTAGGTTTTTATGGAGAAACATTCCTATTACTTACCATCCCACGCCATATTGAAACGATTTCAACAAAAAGCTTTTGTTTTTCATTTATTTCAACAAAAAACTTTTGTTTTTCATTTATTTTCTTCAGCATGTCAAACCTTTTCAAATTATTTAAAGCCAGTAAATATTTTTAGATTGTATGATTTTTTGAGATAATAATGAATTAATGATACAGATCTTGCTAATTAACCCTTAGATGGGAGGATAAGAGGTGACTTCATATATTTCTCAAGGGTATTTACATGTAAGTTGCTATAAAATGTATTGTTGGTAATTCTATAAAATTGTATTACTGGTCATTTTACTATAAATTGGCCATTTTAAAATATAAAAATTTATTGTTTTTTTTTTTGTTTTTTTTTTTAAATCATCTCACCCCAAGCAAGGCATTCCACTGCCACTATTGCGCATGGGGCTACATAGGGGAAGGTAAAGAGAAGGAGTGGTTAGACATAGGGAATGTCAGGAGGAAGGTGACAGATGAGTAAGGATACCGAGGATGAGGGTTGGGCAGATGGGAAGAGTGTTTGATAGAATGGGAGCAGGTTAGTGTGTTAGGAGGTGTCTATTGACCTTACATTTAAACTCCTGGAGATTGTCTCCGTCGGGGAAGCAATCGTGTGGAAGAGAATTCCACAGTCGGGAAGTGCGAGGAAAGAAACTGTTGGAGTAGAAGTTGCGGTTGCATTTTATCGGTTTCACTGTAAAAGGGTGGGACCTAGTTGCCAATCTAGTATCTCGTGCAAAAGGTCATTTTGTAATAAAGATGTATTTTAATGCTTTCATGGTGTTTTGCTTGGAGCCAAAGAGAATCGGAACTCGGCTCCTCGATTAACAATTCCGAAACATTATCCATTATACCACCCGCACATCCAAGCTTACAGTAATGCATTCTTATTTCACGGGGTTTTTTTTCTACTCGTCTTTTATCCTTTCCTACATATGACGAAATCTGCTTCCGCTCCTCTTAAAAATACTGTTTTCTTTATTTATTCTTCTGATTTCCTTCTTTCTATATTTTTCTTTCGGTCTTTCTTTCCTTTTTATTTTTTCCTTTCTTTCTATCTTTTTTTTTTTATTTAACTTTTTTTTTATCGTTTTTTTTCCTTACTTTCATTATTCTCTTATTTTCTTCCTTTTGTTCTTACAGAGTTATTACTGTCTGTTCTTTGGTCCTGGGCATGACGTTAAACTGCATCCAGCAGTAAGGCCTTTGATTCGGAGGTTGTGACAAGCATGGAACCACCTCTTAATTGCTGTTGTTTCCAGGTCCACCCTAACCCGGAGCTGTTAGTATCCCAGCTACGGGGAAAATAGTTAACCCCCAAACTAGGGTCAAAATACTATGGAAGCATAAAAATACACTTTTATAGAAATATATGCATAAAAATAGACTTTTAGAGAAAAATATACATTTTTGAAGGAAAAATATTACTAACAATATATTTTTGAAAAAAAAATATATAACATATTTTTTAAGGAAAAAATTATTCTCAGCAAAACATTTTTGAATAAAAAACTAGAAGACATTTTTAGTTTTCTAAAATAAAAAAGAATAAAAACAAACAAAAAAATCATTAAAATCTGATTAAATCAACCTTCTCTCTATAACCAAACATTAAAATATACCTTAAATCCCCACTTTTTTGGCATTAAATAACCCACAGAGGATGATATACACTTAAACAAAACTCAAACTCTCTTTCCTTGTTATTTTTAATTTTTCCTTTCTTTTTCCATCTTTCTTTCATTTTTATTTTCTTACGTTCTTTTTTTCTTTCTTTCTTTTTTTTATCGTTCTTTCTTACTTCCTTTATTTGTCTGTTTGCTTTCTTTCTATATTTTTGTTTCATTCGTTCTTTCAATATTATTACCTTTTTTCTGCCTTTTTTTCACTTTTTCCTACGTTTTTTTCTCCTTTCTTTCTATATTTTTCTTTCATTCGTTCTTTCAATATTATTACCATTTTTTCTGCTTTTTTTTTTCACTTTCTCCTACCTTTTATTTCTCTTTTCTTTCTATATATTTCTTTCATTCGTTCATTCAATATGATTACCTATTCTCTGCATTTTTTTTTCACTTTCTCCTAACTTTTTTTCTCGTTTCTTTCTATATTTTTCTTTCATTCGTTCTTTCAAAATTATTATCTTTTCGTTGCTTTTTTTTCACTTTCTCCTACCTTTTTTTTCTACTTTCTTTCTATATTTTTCTTTCATTCGTTCTTTCAATATTAATACATATTTTTCAGCTTTTTTTTTCACTTTCTCCTACCTTTTTTTTCTCCTTTCTTTCTATATTTTTCTTTCATTCGTTCCTACAATATTATAAACTTCTTTTGTGCTTTTTTCACTTTCTCCTACCTTTTTTTTTCTCCTTTCTTTCTACATTTTTCTTTCATTCGTTCTTTCAATATTATTACCTTTTTCTCTGCTTTTTTTCACTTTCTCCTACCTTTTTTTCTTCTTTCTTTCTATATTTTTCTTTCATTCGTTCTTTCAATATTATTACCATTTTTTCTGCTTTTTTGTTCACTTTCTCCTACCTCTTTTTTCTCGTTTCTTTGTATATTTTTCTTTCATTCGTTCTTTCAATATTATTACCTTTTTTTTCTGCTTTTTTTTCACTTTCTCCTACCTTTTTTTTCTCCTTTCTTTCTATATTTTTCTTTCTTTCGTTCTTTCAATATTATTACCTTTTTTCTGCTTTTTTTTCACTTTCTCCTACCTTTTTTCTCCTTTCTTTCTATATTTTTCTTTCATTCGTTCTTCCAATATTATTACCATATTTTCTGCTTTTTTTTTTCACTTTCTCCTACCTTTTTTTCTTCTTTCTTTCTATATTTTTCTTTCATTCGTTCTTTCAATATTATTACCTTTTTTCTGCTTTTTTTTCACATTCTCCTACCTTTTTTCTCCTTTCTTTCTATATTTTTCTTTCATTCGTTCTTTCAATATTATTACCTTTTTTTCTGCTTTTTTTTCTTTCTTTCCTCCTCCTTTTTTCTTTTTTCTCCTTTCTTTCTACATTTTTCTTTCATTCGTTCTTTCAATATTATTACCTTTTTTTCTGCTTTTTTTCACTTTCTCCTACCTTTTTTTTCTCCTTTCTTTCTATATTTTTCTTTCATTCATTTTTTCAATATGATTAACTTTTTTCTGCTTTTTTTTCACTTTCTCCTACCTTTTTTTCTCCTTTCTTTATATATTTTTCTTTCGTTCGTTCTTTCAATATTATTATTACCATATTTTCTGCTTTTTTTTTTCACTTTCTCCTACCTGTTTTTCTTCTTTCTTTCTATATTTTTCTTTCATTCGTTCTTTCAATATTATTACCTTTTTTCTGCTTTTTTGTCACTTTCTCCTAACTTTTTTTTCTCCTTTCTTTCTATATTTTTCTTTCATTCGTTCTTTCAATATTATTAACTTTTTTCTGCTTTTTTTTCAATTTCTCCTACCTTTTTTCTCCTTTATTCCGATATTTTTCTTTCATTCGTTCTTTCAATATTATTACCTTTTTTTCTGCTTTTTTTTCACTTTCTCCTAACTTTTTTTCTCCTTTCTTTCTATATTTTTCTTTCATTTGTTCTTTCAATATTATTAACATTTTTTCTGCTTTTTTCTCACATTCGCATAACTTTTTTTTCTCCTTTCTTTCTATATTTTTCTTTCATTCGTTCTTCAAATATTATTACCTTTTTTTCTGCTTTTTTTTCACTTCCTCCTATCTTTTTTTCTCCTTTCTTTCTATATTTTTCTTTCATTCGTTCTTTCAATATTATTACCTTTTTTCTGCTTTTTTTTCACTTTCTCCAAAATTTTTTCTCCTTTATTTCTATATTTTTCTTTCATTCGTTCTTCCAATATTATTACCTTTTTTTCTGCTTTTTTTTCACTTTCTCCTACCATTTTTTTCTCCTTTTTTCTATATTTTTCTTTCATTCGTTCTTCCAATATTATTACTATATTTTCTACTTTTTTTTTTCACTTTCTCCTACCTTTCTTTTTATCCTTTCTTTCTATATTTTTCTTTCATTCGTTCTTTCAATATTATTAACATTTTTTTCGTCTTTTCTTCACTTTCTCCTACCTTTTTCTTCTCCTTTCTTTCTATATTTTTCTTTCTTTCGTTCTTTCAATATTATTACCTTTTTTCTGCTTTTTTTCTCACTTTCTCGTACATTTTTTTTCTCCTTTCTTTCTATATTTTTCTTTCATTCGTTCTTCCAATATTATTACATTTTTTCTGCTTTTTTTTCACTTTCTCCTAGCCTTTTTTCTCTTTTCTTTCTATATTTTTCTTTCATTCCTTCTTCCAATATTATTAACTTTTTTTCTGCTTTTTTTTTTCACTTTCTCTTACCTTTTTTTCTCCTTTCTTTCTATATTTTTCTTTCATTCCTTCTTTCAATATTATTACCTTTTTTTCTGCTTTTTTTTCACTTTCTCCTACATTTTTCTTCTCCTTTCTTTCTATATTTTTCTTTCATTTCTTCTTCCAATATTATTACCTTTTTTTCTGCTTTTTTTTTCACTTTCTCCTGCCTTTTTTTACTCCATTCTTTCTAAATTTTTCTTTCATTCGTTCTTTCAATATTATTACCTTTTTTCTGCTTTTTTTTCACTTTCTCCTACCTTTGTTTCTCCTTTCATTCTATATTTTTCTTTCATTCGTTCTTTCAATATTATTACCTTTTTTCTGCTTTTTTTTTTTTACATTCTCCTACCTTTTTTTCTCCTTTCTTTCTATATTTTCCTTTCATTCGTTCTTCCAATATTATTACCTTTTTTTCTGCTTTTTTTTTCACTTTCTCCTGCCTTTTTTTTCTCCTTTGTCTCTAAATTTTTCTTTCATTCGTTCTTTCAATATTATTACCTTTTTTCTGCTTCTTTTTTTCACTTTCTCCTACCTTTTTTCTCCTTTTTTCTATATTTTTCTTTCATTCGTTCTTCCAATATTATTACCTTTTTTTCTGCTTTTTTTTCACTTTCTCCTAACTTTTTTCTCCTTTCTTTCTATATTTTTCTTTCATTCGTTCTTTCAATATTATTACATTTTTTCTGCTTTTTTTTCATTTTCTCCTACCTTTTTTTCTCCTTTCTTTTTATATTTTTCTTTCATTCCTTCGTCCAATATTATTACCTTTTTTTCTGCTTTTTTGTTTCACTTTCTCCTAACTTTTTTTCTCCTTTCTTTCTATATTTTTCTTTCATTCGTTCTTTCAATATTATTATCTTTTTTTCTGATTTTTTTTCACCTTCTCCTACCTTTTTTTTCTCCTTTCTTTCTATATTTTTCTTTCATTCGTTCTTTCAACATTATTACCTTTTTTCTGCTTTTTTTTCACTTTCTCCTATCTTTTGTTCTCCTTTCTTTCAATATTTTTCTTTCATTCGTTCTTCCAATATTATTACCTTTTTTTCTGCTATTTTTTTTCACTTTCTCCTACCTTTTTTTCTCCTTTCTTTCTATATTTTTCTTTCATTAGTTCTTTCAATATTATTACCTTTTTTTCTGCTTTTTTTTCACTTTCTCCTACCATTTTTTCTCCTTTCTTTCTATATTTTTCTTTCATTCGTTCTTTCAGTATTATTAACTTTTTTTCTGCTTTTTTTTACTTTCTCTACCTTTTTTTCTCCTTTCTTTCTATTTTTCTTTCATTCGTCTTTCAATATTATTACCTTTTTCTGCTTTTTTCACTTTCTCCTACCTTTTTTTCTCCTTTCTTTCTATATTTTCTTTCATTCGTTCTTTCAATATTAATACCTTTTTTTCTGCTTTTTTCTTTCACTTTCTCCTACCTTTTTTTCTCCTTTCTTTCTATATTTTTCTTTCATTCGTTCTTTCAATATTATTACTTTTTTTCTGCTTTTTTTCACTTTCTCCTACCTTTTTCTCCTTTCTTTCTCTTTTCTTTCATTCGTTCTTTCAATATTATTACCTTTTTTTCTGTTTTTTGTTTCACTTTTCCTACCTTTTTTCTCCTTTCTTTCTATATTTCTTTCATTCGTTCTTTCAATATTATTACCTTTTTTATCTTTTTTTTCACTTTCATCTACCTTTTTTTTCTCCTTTCTTTCTATATTTTTCTCTCATTCGTTCTTTCAATATTATTACTTTTTTTCTGCTATTTTTTTCACTTTCTCCTACCTTTTTTTCTCCTTTCTTTCTATTTTCTTTCATTCGTTCTTTCAATATTATTACCTTTTTTTCTGCTTTTTTCACTTTCTCTACCTTTTTCTCCTTTCTTTCTATATTTTTCTTTCATTCGTTCTTCCAATATTATTACCTTTTTTCTGCTTTTTTTTCACTTTCTCCTACCTTTTTTTATCGTTTCTTTCTATATTTTTCTTTCATTCGTTCTTTCACTATTATTACCTTTTTTTCTGCTTTTTCTTTCACTTTCTCCTACCTTTTTTTCTCCTTTCTTTCTATATTTTTCTTTCATTCGTTCTTTCAATATTATTACCTTTTCTGCTTTTTTTCACTTTCTCCTACCTTTTTTTCTCCTTTCTTTCTATATTTTTCTTTCATTCGTTCTTTCAATATTATTACCTTTTTTTCTGCTTTTCTTTCTCTCTTTTTTCTCCTTTCTTTCTATATTTTTCTTTCATTCGTTCTTTCAATATTATTACCTTTTTCTGCTTTTTTCACTTTCTCCTACCTTTTTTTCTCCTTTCTTTCTATATTTTTCTTTCATTCGTTCTTTCACTATTATTACCTTTTTGTCTGCTTTTTCACTTTCTCCTACCTTTTTTCTCCTTTCTTTCTATATTTTTCTTTCATTCGTTCTTTCAATATTATTACCTTTTTTCTGCTTTTTCTTTCACTTTCTCCTACCTTTTTTCTCCTTTCTTTCTATATTTTTCTTTCATTCGTTCTTTCAATTTTATTACCTTTATTTCTGCTTTTTTTTTTTTCACTTTCTCCTACCTTTTTTCTCCTTTCTTTCTATATTTTTCTTTCATTCGTTCATTCAATATTATTACTTTTTTAATCTTTTTTTTCACTTTCTCCTACCTTTTTTTCTCCTTTTCTTTCTATATTTTTCTTTCATTCGTTCTTTCAATTTTATTACCTTTTTTTCTGCTTTTTTTTTTCACTTTCTCCTACCTTTTTTTTTCTCCTTTCTTTCTATATTTTTCTTTCATTCGTTCTTTCAATATTATTACTTTTTTTAATCTTTTTTCACTTTCTCCTACCTTTTTTTCTCCTTTCTTTCTATATTTTTCTTTCATTCGTTCTTTCAATTTATTACCTTTTTCCTTTTTTTTCACTTTCTCCTACCTTTTTTTTTCTCCTTTCTTTCTATATTTTCTTTCATTCGTTCTTTCAATATTATTACCTTTTTTCTGTTTATTTTCACTTTCTCCTACATTTTTTCTCCTTTATTTCTATATTTTTCTTTCATTCGTTCTTCCAATATTATTACCTTTTTTCTGCTTTTTTTTCACTTTCTCCTACATTTTTTCTCCTTTTTTTTTCCTATATTTTCTTTCATTCGTTCTTCCAATATTATTACTATATTTTCTTACTTTTTTTCACTTTCTCCTACCTTTCTTTTTATCCTTTCTTTCTATATTTTCTTTCATTCGTTCATTCAATATTATTAACATTTTTTTCGTCTTTTTTCTTCTTTCTCCTACCTTTTTCTTCTCCTTTTCTATATTTTTCTTTCTTTCGTTCTTTCAATATTATTACCTTTTTTCTGCTTTTTTTCCCACTTTCTCGTACATTTTTTTTCTCCTTTCTTCCTATGTTTTCTTTCATTCGTTCTTCCAATATTATTACCTTTTTTCTGCTTTTTTTCACTTTCTCTAGCCTTTTTTCTCTTTTCTTTCTATATTTTTCTTTCATTCCTTCTTCCCAATATTATTAACTTTTTTTCTGCTTTTTTTTTCCTTTCTCTTGCTTTCTCCTTTCTTTCTATATTTTCTTTCATTCCTTCTTTCAATATTATTACCTATTTTTTCTTTTTTTTCACTTTCTCCTACATTTTTCTTCTCCTTTCTTTCTTTTCTTTCATTTGTTCTTCCAATATTATTACCTTTTTTTCTGCTTTTTTTTCACTTTCTCCTGCCTTTTTTACTCCATTCTTTCTAAATTTTTTCTTTCATTCGTTCTTTCAATATTATTACCTGCACTTTTTTTTCACTTTCTGCTACCTTTGTTCTCCTTTCATTCTATATTTTCTTTCATTCGTTCTTTCAATATTATTACCTTTTTTCTGCTTTTTTTTTTTTATTCTCCTACCTTTTTTTTTCTCCTTTCTTTCTATATTTTTTCTTTCATTCGTTCTTCCAATATTATTACCTTTTTTCTTTTCTTTTTTTCACTTTCTCCTGCCTTTTTTCTCCTTTGTCTCTAAATTTTTCTTTCATTCGTTCTTTCAATATTATTACCTTTTTTCTACTTTTTTCCTTTCTCCTACTTTCTCCTTTCTTTCTATGTTTTCTTTCATTCGTTCTTTCAATATTATTACCTTTTTTCTGCTTCTTTTTTTCACTTTCTCCTACCTTTTTTCTCCTTTTTTCTATATTTTTCTTTTCATTCATTCTTCCAATATTATTACCTTTTTTTCTGCTTTTTTCTTTCTCTAACTTTTTTCTCCTTTCTTTCTATATTTTCTTTCATTCGTTCTTTCAATATTATTACATTTTTCTGCTTTTTTTCATTTTCTCCTTTCCTTTTTTTTTCTCCTTTCTTTTTATATTTTTCTTTCATTCCTTCGTCCAATATTATTACCTTTTTTTTCTGCTTTTTGTTACTTTCTCCCTTTTTTCTCCTTTCTTTCTATATTTTTCTTTCATTCGTTCTTTCAATATTATTATCTTTTTTTCTGATTTTTTTTTCACTTTCTCCTACCTTTTTTTCTCCTTTCTTTCTATATTTTTCTTTCATTCGTTCTTTCAACATTGTTATTACCTTTTTCTGCTTTTTTTTCACTTTCCTCTATCTTTTGTTCTCCTTTCTTTCAATATTTTCTTTCATTCGTTCTTCCAATATTATTACCTTTTTTTCTGCTTTTTTTTCTTTCTCCTACCTTTTTTTCTCCTTTCTTTCTATATTTTTCTTTCATTAGTTCTTTCAATATTATTACCTTTTTTCTGCTTTTTTTCTTTCTCCTTTTTTCTCCTTTCTTTCTATATTTTTCTTTCATTCGTTCTTTCAATATTATTAACTTTTTTTTCTGCTTATTTTTACTTTCTCCTACCTTTTTTCTCCTTTCTTTCTATATTTTTCTTTCATTCGTCCTTTCAATATTATTACCTTTTTCTGCTTTTTTTTCACTTTCTCCTACCTTTTTTCTCCTTTCTTTCTATATTTTTCTTTCATTCGTTCTTTCAATATTAATACCTTTTTTTCTGCTTTTTCTTTCACTTTCTCCTACCTTTTTTTCTCCTTTCTTTCTATATTTTTCTTTCATTCGTTCTTTCAATATTATTACTTTTTTTTCTGCTTTTTTTTTCACTTTCTCCTACCTTTTTTTCTCCTTTCTTTCTATATTTTTCTTTCATTCGTTCTTTCAATATTATTACCTTTTTTTCTGTTTTTTGTTTCACTTTTCCTACCTTTTTTTCTCCTTTCTTTCTATATTTTTCTTTCATTCGTTCTTTCAATATTATTACCTTTTTTTCTGCTTTTTTTTTTTTCACTTTCTCCTACCTTTTTTTCTCCTTTCTTTCTATATTTTTCTTTCATTCGTTCTTTCAATATTATTACCTTTTTTATCTTTTTTTTCACTTTCATCTACCTTTTTTTCTCCTTTCTTTCTATATTTTTCTCTCATTCGTTTTTTCAATATTATTACTTTTTTCTGCTATTTTTTTTCACTTTCTCCTACCTTTTTTCTCCTTTCTTTCTATATTTTTATTTCATTCGTTCTTTCAATATTATTACCTTTTTTTCTGCTTTTTTTTCACTTTCTCCTACCTTTTTTTCTCC
The DNA here is from genome assembly GCA_037127315.1 of Ascarosepion bandense. Lineage (NCBI taxonomy): Eukaryota > Metazoa > Mollusca > Cephalopoda > Sepiida > Sepiidae > Ascarosepion > Ascarosepion bandense. The sequence continues at coordinate 1,642,737 of JBBBDQ010000637.1, forward strand.
TTTCTTTCTATATTTTTCTTTCATTCGTTCTTCCATTATTATTACCTTTTTTTCTGCTTTTTTTTCACTTTCTCCTACCTTTTTTTATCGTTTTTTTCTATATTTTTCTTTCATTCGTTCTTTCACTATTATTACCTTTTTTTTCTGCTTTTTCTTTCACTTTCTCCTACCTTTTTTTCTCCTTTCTTTCTATATTTTTCTTTCATTCGTTCTTTCAATATTATTACCTTTTTCTGCTTTTTTTTCACTTTCTCCTACCTTTTTTTCTCCTTTCTTTCTATATTTTTCTTTCATTCTTTCTTTCAATATTATTACCTTTTTTTCTGCTTTTTCTTTCACTTTCTCCTACCTTTTTTTCTCCTTTCTTTCTATATTTTTCTTTCATTCGTTCTTTCAATATTATTACCTTTTTCTGCTTTTTTTTCACTTTCTCCTACCTTTTTTTCTCCTTTCTTTCTATATTTTTCTTTCATTCGTTCTTTCACCATTATTACCTTTTTGTCTGCTTTTTTTTCACTTTCTCCTACCTTTTTTTCTCCTTTCTTTCTATATTTTTCTTTCATTCGTTCTTTCAATATTATTACCTTTTTTTTCTGCTTTTTTTTTCACTTTCTCCTACCTTTTTTTCTCCTTTCTTTCTATATTTTTCTTTCATTCGTTCTTTCAATTTTATTACCTTTTTTTCTGCTTTTTTTTTTCACTTTCTCCTACCTTTTTTTTCTCCTTTCTTTCTATATATTTCTTTCATTCGTTCATTCAATATTATTACTTTTTTTAATCTTTTTTTTCACTTTCTCCTACCTTTTTTTTCTCCTTTCTTTCTATATTTTTCTTTCATTCGTTCGTTCAATTTTATTACCTTTTTTTCTGCTTTTTTTTTCACTTTCTCCTACCTTTTTTTTCTCCTTTCTTTCTATATTTTTCTTTCATTCGTTCTTTCAATATTATTACTTTTTTTAATCTTTTTTTTCACTTTCTCCTACCTTTTTTTTCTCCTTTCTTTCTATATTTTTCTTTCATTCGTTCTTTCAATTTTATTACCTTTTTTTCGCTTTTTTTTTCACTTTCTCCTACCTTTTTTTCTCCTTTCTTTCTATATTTTTCTTTCACTCGTTCTTTCAATATTATTACCTTTTTTCTGTTTATTTTTCACTTTCTCCTACATTTTTTCTCGTTTCTTTCTATATTTTTCTTTCATTCGTTCTTCCAATATTATTACCTTTTTTTCTACTTTTTTTTTCACACTCTTCTACCTTTTTCTCTCCTTTCTTTCTATATATTTCTTTCATTCGTTCTTCCAATATTATTACATTTTTTTTCTGATTTTTTTTCACTTTCTCCCAAATTTCTTTTCTCCTTTCTTTCTATATTTTTCTTTCATTCGTTCTTTCAATATTATAACCTTTTTTCTGTTTTGCTTTTCACTTTCTCCTACCTTTTTTTTCACCTTTCTTTCTATATTTTTCTTTCATTCGTTCTTTCATTATTATTACCTTTTTTTCTGCTTTTTCTTTCACTTTCTCCTACCTTTTTTTCTCCTTTCTTTCTATATTTTTTCTTTCATTCGTTCTTTCACTATTATTACCTTTTTTTCTGCTTTTACTTTCACTTTCTCCTATCTTTTTTTCTCCTTTCTTTCTATATTTTTCTTTCATTCGTTCTTTCAATATTATTACCTTTTTTTCTGCTTTTTTTTTCACTTTCTCCTACCTTTTTTTTTCTCCTTTCCTTCTATATTTTTGTTTCATTCTTTCTTTCAATATTATTACATTTTTTAATCTATTTTTTTTCACTTTCTCCTACCTTTTTTTCTCCTTTCTTTCTATATTTTTCTTTCATTCGTTCTTTCAATATTATTACCTTTTTTTCTGCTTTTTTTTTCACTTTCTCCTACCTTTTTTTTCTCCTTTCTTTCTATATTTTTCTTTCATTCGTTCTTTCAATATTATTACCTTTTTTATCTTTTTTTTTCACTTTCACCTACCTTTTTTTCTCCTTTCTTTCTATATTTTTCTCTCATTCGTTCTTTCAATATTATTACTTTTTTCTGCTTTTTTTTTTCATTTTCTCCTACCTTTTTTTCTCGTTTCTTTCTATATTTTTCTTTCATTCGTTCTTTCAATATTATTACCTTTTTTTCTGCTTTTTTTTCACTTTCTCCTACCTTTGTTCTCCTTTCTTTCTATATTTTTCTTTCATTCGTTCTTTCAATATTATTACCTTTTTTCTGCTTTTTTTTCACTTTCTCCTACCTTTTTTTCTCCTTTCTTTCTCTATTTTTCTTTCATTCGTTCTTCCAATATTATTACCTTTTTGTCTGCTTTTTTTTCACTTTCTCCTATCTTTTTTTATCGTTTCTTTCTATATTTCTCTTTCATTCGTTCTTTCAATATTATTACCTTTTTTTCTGCTTTTTCTTTCACTTTCTCCTACCTTTTTTTCTCCTTTCTTTCTATATTTTTCTTTCATTCGTTCTTTCAATATTATTACCTTTTTCTGCTTTTATTTCACTTTCTCCTACCTTTTTTTCTCCTTTCTTTCTATATTTTTCTTTCATTCGTTCTTTCACTATTATTACCTTTTTTTCTGCTTTTTCTTTCACTTTCTCCTACCTTTTTTTCTCCTTTCTTTCTATATTTTTCTTTCATTCGTTCTTTCAATATTATTACATTTTTCTGCTTTTTTTTCACTTTCTCCTACCTTTTTTTCTCTTTTCTTTCTATATTTTTCTTTCATTCGTTGTTTCACTATTATTACCTTTTTTGTTTGCTTTTTCTTTCACTTACTCCTACCTTTTTTTCTCCTTTCTTTCTATATTTTTCTTTCATTTGTTCTTTCAATATTATTACCTTTTTCCTGCTTTTTTTTCACTTTCTCCTACCTTTTTTTCTCCTTTCTGTCTATATTTTTCTTTCATTCGTTCTTTCGATATTATTACCTTTTTTTCTGTTTTTTTTTCACTTTTCCTACCTTTTTTCTCCTTTCTTTCTATATTTTTCTTTCATTCGTTCTTTCAATTTTATTACCTTTTTTTTCTGCTTTTTTTTTTCACTTTCTCCTACCTTTTTTTCTCCTTTCTTTCTATATTTTTCTTTCATTCGTTCTTTCAATATTATTACTTTTTTTAATCTTTTTTTCACTTTCTCCTACATTTTTTTTCTCCTTTCTTTCTATATTTTTCTTTCATTCGTTCTTTCAATATTATTACCTTTTTTTCTGCTTTTTTTTCACTTTCTCCTACCTTTTTTTCTCCTTTCTTTCTATATTTTTCTTTCATTCGTTCTTCCAATATTATTACCTTTTTTTCTGCTTTTTTTTCACTTTCTCCTACCTTTTTTTATCGTTTCTTTCTATATTTTTCTTTCATTCGTTCTTTCACTATTATTACCTTTTTTTCTGCTTTTTCTTTCACTTTCTCCTACCTTTTTTTCTCCTTTCTTTCTATATTTTTCTTTCATTCGTTCTTTCAATATTATTACCTTTTTCTGCTTTTTTTTCACTTTCTCCTACCTTTTTTTCTCCTTTCTTTCTATATTTTTCTTTCATTCGTTCTTTCACTATTATTACCTTTTTTTTCTGCTTTTTCTTTCACTTTCTCCTACCTTTTTTTCTCCTTTCTTTCTATATTTTTCTTTCATTCGTTCTTTCAATATTATTACATTTTTGTCTGCTTTTTCTTTCACTTACTCCTACCTTTTTTTCTCCTTTCTTACTATATTTTTCTTTCATTCCTTCTTTCAATATTATTACCTTTTTTTCTGCTTTTTTTTTCACTTTCTCCTACCTTTTTTTCTCCTTTCTTTCTATATTTTTCTTTCATTCGTTCTTTCAATATTATTACCTTTTTTTCTGTTTTTTTTTTTCACTTTTCCTACCTTTTTTCTCCTTTCTTTCTATATTTTTCTTTCATTCGTTCTTTCAATTTTATTACCTTTTTTTTCTGCTTTTTTTTTTCACTTTCTCCTACCTTTTTTTTCTCCTTTCTTTCTATATTTTTCTTTCATTCGTTCTTTCAATATTATTACTTTTTTAAATCTTTTTTTCACTTTCTCCTACATTTTTTTTCTCCTTTCTTTCTATATTTTTCTTTCATTCGTTCTTTCAATATTATTACCTTTTTTTCTGTTTATTTTTCACTTTCTCCTACATTTTTTCTCGTTTCTTTGTATATTTTTCTTTCATTCGTTCTTCCAATATTATTACCTTTTTTTTCTGCTTTTTTTTTTCACTTTCTTCTACCTTTTTCTCTCCTTTCTTTCTATATTTTTCTTTCATTCGTTCTTCCAATATTATTACCTTTTTTTTCTGCTTTTTTTTCACTTTCTCCCAAATTTCTTTTCTCCTTTCTTACTATATTTTTCTTTCATTCGTTCTTTCAATATTATTACCTTTTTTCGGTTTTGCTTTTCACTTTCTCCTACCTTTTTTTTCTCCTTTCTTTCTATATTTTTCTTTCATTCGTTCTTTCACTATTATTACCTTTTTTTCTGCTTTTTCTTTCACTTTCTCCTACCTTTTTTTCTCCTTTCTTTCTATATTTTTCTTTCATTCTTTCTTTCACTATTATTACTTTTTTTTTCTGCTTTTTTTTCACTTATTCCTACCTTTTTTTCTCTTTTCTTTCTATATTTTTCTTTCATTCGTTCTTTCACTATTATTACCTTTTTTGTCTGCTTTTTCTTTCACTTACTCCTACATTTTTTTCTCCTTTCTTTCTATATTTTTCTTTCATTCGTTCTTTCAATATTATTACCTTTTTTTCTGCTTTTTTTTTCACTTTCTCCTACCTTTTTTTCTCCTTTCTTTCTATATTTTTCTTTCATTCGTTCTTTCAATATTTTTACCTTTTTTTCTGTTTTTTTTTTTCACTTTTCCTACCTTTTTTCTCCTTTATTTCTATATTTTTCTTTCATTCGTTCTTTCAATTTTATTACCTTTTTTCTGCTTTTTTTTTTCACTTTCTCCTACCTTTTTTTTCTCCTTTCTTTCTATATTTTTCTTTCATTCGTTCTTTCAATATTATTACTTTTTTTTAATCTTTTTTTCACTTTCTCCTACCTTTTTTTCTCCTTTCTTTCTATATTTTTCTTTCATTCGTTCTTCCAATATTATTACCTTTTTTTCTGCTTTTTTTTCACTTTCTCCTACCTTTTTTTATCGTTTCTTTCTATATTTTTCTTTCATTCGTTCTTTCACTATTATTACCTTTTTTTCTGCTTTTTCTTTCACTTTCTCCTACCTTTTTTTCTCCTTTCTTTCTATATTTTTCTTTCATTCGTTCTTTCAATATTATTACCTTTTTCTGCTTTTTTTTCACTTTCTCCTACCTTTTTTTCTCCTTTCTTTCTATATTTTTCTTTCATTCGTTCTTTCACTATTATTACCTTTTTTTCTGCTTTTTCTTTCACTTTCTCCTACCTTTTTTTTCTCCTTTCTTTCTATATTTTTCTTGCATTCGTTCTTTCAATATTATTACATTTTTGTCTGCTTTTTCTTTCACTTACTCCTACCTTTTTTTTCTCCTTTCTTTCTATATTTTTCTTTCATTCGTTCTTTCAATATTATTACCTTTTTTTCTGCTTTTTTTTCACTTTCTCCTACCTTTTTTTCTCCTTTCTTTCTATATTTTTCTTTCATTCGTTCTTTCAATATTATTACCTTTTTTTCTGTTTTTTTTTTCACTTTTCCTACATTTTTTTCTCCTTTCTTTCTATATTTTTCTTTCATTCGTTCTTTCAATTTTATTACCTTTTTTTTCTGCTTTTTTTTTTCACTGTCTCCTACCTTTTTTTTCTCCTTTCTTTCTATATTTTTCTTTCATTCGTTCTTTCAATATTATTACTTTTTTTAATCTTTTTTTCACTTTCTCCTACATTTTTTTTCTCCTTTCTTTCTATATTTTTCTTTCATTCGTTCTTTCAATATTATTACCTTTTTTCTGTTTATTTTTCACTTTCTCCTACATTTTTTCTCGTTTCTTTGTATATTTTTCTTTCATTCGTTCTTCCAATATTATTACCTTTTTTTCTGCTTTTTTTTTTTCACTTTCTTCTACATTTTTCTCTCCTTTCTTTCTATATTTTTCTTTCATTCGTTCTTCCAATATTATTACCTTTTTTTCTGCTTTTTTTTCACTTTCTCCCAAATTTCATTTCTCCTTTCTTTCTATATTTTTCTTTCATTCGTTCTTTCAATATTATTACCTTTTTTCGGTTTTGCTTTTCACTTTCTCCTACCTTTTTTTTTCTCCTTTCTTTCTATATTTTTCTTTCATTCGTTCTTTCACTATTATTACCTTTTTTTCTGCTTTTTCTTTCACTTTCTCCTACCTTTTTTACTCCTTTCTTTCTATATTTTTCTTTCATTCGTTCTTTCACTATTATTACTTTTGTTTCTGCTTTTTCTTTCACTTTCTCCTCTACCTTTTCTTCTCCTTCTTTCTATATTTTCTTCATTGGTTTCTCTATATTAATACTTTTTTTCTCGCTTTTTCACTTTCTCCTACCTTTTTCTCCTTCTTTCTATATTTTTCTTTCATTCGTTCTTTCAATATTATAACCTTTTTTTCTGTTTTTTTCACTTTTCCTACCTTTTTTCTCCTTTCTTTCTATATTTTTCTTTCATTCGTTCTTTCAATTTTATTACCTTTTTCTGCTTTTTTCACTTTCTCCTACCTTTTTTTTTCTCTCTCCCTTTCTTTCTATATATTTTTCTTTCATTCGTTCTTTCAATATTATTACCTTTTTTCTGTTTATTTTTCTCACTTTCTCCTTTATTTTTTCTCGTTTCTTTCTATATTTTTCTTTCATTCGTTCTTTCAATATTATTACCTTTTTTTCTGCTTTTTCTTTCACTTTCTCCTACCTTTTTTCTCCTTTCTTTCTATATTTTTCTTTCATTCGTTCTTTCAATATTATTACCTTTTTTATCTTTTTTTTTCACTTTCACCTACCTTTTTTTCTCCTTTCTTTCTATATTTTTCTCTCATTCGTTCTTTCAATATTATTACTTTTTTCTGCTATTTTTTTTCACTTTCTCCTACCTGTTTTCTCCTTTCTTTCTATATTTTTCTTTCATTCCTTCTTTCAATATTATTACCTTTTTTTATGCTTTTTTTTCACTTTCTCCTACCTTTTTTTCTCCTTTCTTTCTATATTTTTCTTTCATTCGTTCTTCCAATATTATTACCTTTTTTTTCTGCTTTTTTTTCACTTTCTCCTACCTTTTTTTATCGTTTCTTTCTATATTTTTCTTTCATTCGTTCTTTCACTATTATTAACTTTTTTTCTGCTTTTTCTTTCACTTTCTCCTACCTTTTTTTCTCCTTTCTTTCGATATTTTTCTTTCATTCGTTCTTTCAATTTTATTACCTTTTTTTCTGCTTTTTTTTTCACTTTCTCCTACCTTTTTTTTCTCCTTTCTTTCTATATTTTTCTTTCATTCGTTCTTTCAATATTATTACTTTTTTTAATCTTTTTTTTCACTTTCTCCTACCATTTTTTTCTCCTTTCTTTCTATATTTTTCTTTCATTCGTTCTTTCAATTTTATTACCTTTTTTTCTGCTTTTTTTTTCACTTTCTCCTACCTTTTTTTTCTCCTTTCTTTCTATATTTTTCTTTCATTCGTTCTTTCAATATTATTACTTTTTTTTAATCTTTTTTTCACTTTCTCCTACCTTTTTTTTTCTCCTTTCTTTCTATATTTTTCTTTCATTCGTTCTTTCAATTTTATTACCTTTTTTTTCGCTTTTTTTTTCACTTTCTCCTACCTTTTTTTCTCCTTTCTTTCTATATTTTTCTTTCATTCGTTCTTTCAATATTATTACCTTTTTTCTGTTTTTTTTTCACTTTTCCTACCTTTTTTCTCCTTTCTTTCTATATTTTTCTTTCATTCGTTCTTTCAATTTTATTACATTTTTTCTGCTTTTTTTTTCACTTTCTCCTACCTTTTTTTCTCCTTTCTTTCTATATTTTTCTTTCATTCGTTCTTTCAATATTATTACCTTTTTTCTGTTTATTTTTCACTTTCTCCTTTATTTTTTCTCGTTTCTTTCTATATTTTTCTTTCATTCGTTCTTTCAATATTATTACCTTTTTTTCTGCTTTTTCTTTCACTTTCTCCTACCTTTTTTCTCCTTTCTTTCTATATTTTTCTTTCATTCGTTCTTTCAGTATTATTACCTTTTTTATCTTTTTTTTCACTTTCACCTACCTTTTTTTCTCCTTTCTTTCTATATTTTTCTCTCATTCGTTCTTTCAATATTATTACTTTTTTCTGCTATTTTTTTTCACTTTCTCCTACCTTTTTTCTCCTTTCTTTCTATATTTTTCTTTCATTCCTTCTTTCAATATTATTACCTTTTTTTATGCTTTTTTTTCACTTTCTCCTACATTTTTTTCCTCCTTTCTTTCTATATTTTTCTTTCATTCGTTCTTTCAATATTATTACCTTTTTTTCTGCTTTTTCTTTCACTTTCTCCTACCTTTTTTTCTCCTTTCTTTCTATATTTTTCTTTCATTCGTTCTTTCAATATTATTACCTTTTTCTGCTTTTTTTTCACTTTCTCCTACCTTTTTTTCTCCTTTCTTTCTATATTTTTCTTTCATTCGTTCTTTCACAATTATTACCTTTTTGTCTGCTTTTTCTTTCACTTTCTCCTACCTTTTTTTTCTCCTTTCTTTCTATATTTTTCTTTCATTCGTTCTTTCAATATTATTACCTTTTTTTCTGCTTTTTTTTTCACTTTCTCCTACCTTTTTTTCTCCTTTCTTTCTATATTTTTCTTTCATTCGTTCTTTCAATTTTATTACCATTTTTTCTGCTTTTTCTTTTTTTTTTCACTTTCTCCTACCTTTTTTTTCTCCTTTCTTTCTATATTTTTCTTTCATTCGTTCTTTTTTTTCAATATTATTACTTTTTTTAATCTTTTTTTTTCCACTTTTTTTTTCTCCTACCTTTTTTTTCTCCTTTCTTTCTATATTTTTCTTTCATTCGTTCTTTCAATTTTATTACCTTTTTTTCTTTTTTTGCTTTTTTTTTCACTTTCTCCTACCTTTTTTTCTCCTTTCTTTCTATATTTTTCTTTCATTCGTTCTTTCAATATTATTACTTTTTTTAATTTTTCTTTTTTTTCACTTTCTCCTACCTTTTTTTTCTCCTTTCTTTCTATATTTTTCTTTCATTCGTTCTTTCAATTTTATTACCTTTTTTTTCGCTTTTTTTTCACTTTCTCCTACCTTTTTTTCTCCTTTCTTTCTATATTTTTCTTTCATTCGTTCTTTCAATATTATTACCTTTTTTCTGTTTATTTTTCACTTTCTCCTACATTTTTTCTCGTTTCTTTCTATATTTTTCTTTCATTCGTTCTTCCAATATTATTACCTTTTTTTCTACTTTTTTTTTCACACTCTTCTAACTTTTTCTCTCTTTTCTTTCTATATTTTTCTTTCATTCGTTCTTCCAATATTATTACCTTTTTTTCTGCTTTTTTTTTCACTTTCTCCCAAATTTCTTTTCTCCTTTCTTTCTATATTTTTCTTTCATTCGTTCTTTCAATATTATAACCTTTTTTTCTGTTTTGCTTTTCACTTTCTCCTACCTTTTTTTTCTCCTTTCTTTCTATATTTTTGTTTCATTCGTTCTTTCATTATTATTACCTTTTTTTCTGCTTTTTCTTTCACTTTCTCCTACCTTTTTTTCTCCTTTCTTTCTATATTTTTCTTTCATTCGTTCTTTCACTATTATTACCTTTTTTTCTGCTTTTTCTTTCACTTTCTCCTATCTTTTTTTCTCCTTTCTTTCTATATTTTTCTTTCATTCGTTCTTTCAATATTATTACCATTTTTTCTGCTTTTTTTTCACTTTCTCCTACCTTTTTTTCTCCTTTCTTTCTATATTTTTCTTTCATTCGTTCTTTCAATTTTATTACCTTTTTTCTGCTTTTTTTTTCACTTTTCCTACCTTTTTTTTCTCCTTTCCTTCTATATTTTTCTTTCATTCTTTCTTTCAATATTATTACTTTTTTTTAATCTTTTTTTTTTCACTTTCTCCTACCTTTTTTTCTCCTTTCTTTCTATATTTTTCTTTCATTCGTTCTTTCAATATTATTACCTTTTTTTCTGCTTTTTTTTTTCACTTTCTCCTACCTTTTTTTTCTCCTTTCTTTCTATATTTTTCTTTCATTCGTTCTTTCAATATTATTACCTTTTTTATCTTTTTTTTCACTTTCACCTACCTTTTTTTCTCCTTTCTTTCTATATTTTTCTCTCATTCGTTCTTTCAATATTATTACTTTTTTCTGCTTTTTTTTTTCATTTTCTCCTACCTTTTTTTCTCGTTTCTTTCTATATTTGTCTTTCATTCGTTCTTTCAATATTATTACCTTTTTTTCTGCTTTTTTTTCACCTTCTCCTACCTTTGTTCTCCTTTCTTTCTATATTTTTCTTTCATTCGTTCTTTCAATATTATTACCTTTTTTTCTGCTTTTTTTTCACTTTCTCCTACCTTTTTTTCTCCTTTCTTTCTATATTTTTCTTTCATTCGTTCTTCCAATATTATTACCTTTTTTTCTGCTTTTTTTTCACTTTCTCCTACCTTTTTTTATCGTTTCTTTCTATATTTTTCTTTCATTCGTTCTTTCACTATTATTACCTTTTTTTCTGCTTTTTCTTTCACTTTCTCCTACCTTTTTTTCTCCTTTCTTTCTATATTTTTCTTTCATTCGTTCTTTCAATATTATTACCTTTTTCTGCTTTTTTTTCACTTTCTCCTACCTTTTTTTCTCCTTTCTTTCTATATTTTTCTTTCATTCGTTCTTTCACTATTATTACCTTTTTTTCTGCTTTTTCTTTCACTTTCTCCTACCTTTTTTTCTCCTTTCTTTCTATATTTTTCTTTCATTCGTTCTTTCAATATTATTACCTTTTTCTGCTTTTTTTTCACTTTCTCCTACCTTTTTTTCTCTTTTCTTTCTATATTTTTCTTTCATTCGTTCTTTCACTATTATTACCTTTTTGTCTGCTTTTTCTTTCACTTACTCCTACCTTTTTTTCTCCTTTCTTTCTATATTTTTCTTTCATTCGTTCTTTCGATATTATTACCTTTTTTTCTGCTTTTTTTTTCACTTTCTCCTACCTTTTTTTCTCCTTTCTTTCTATATTTTTCTTTCATTCGTTCTTTTAATATTATTACCTTTTTTTTCTGTTTTTTTCACTTTTCCTACCTTTTTTTCTCCTTTCTTTCTATATTTTTCTTTCATTCGTTTCTTTCAATTTTATTACCTTTTTTTCTGCTTTTTTTTTTCACTTTCTCCTACCTTTTTTTCTCCTTTCTTTCTATATTTTTCTTTCATTCGTTCTTTCAATATTATTACTTTTTTAATCTTTTTTCACTTTCTCCTACATTTTTTTCTCCTTTCTTTCTATATTTTTCTTTCATTCGTTCTTTCAATATTATTACCTTTTTTCTCCTTTTTCACTTTCTCCTACCTTTTTTTCTCCTTTCTTTCTATATTTTTCTTTCATTCGTTCTTCCAATATTATTACCTTTTTTTCTGCTTTTTTTTCACTTTCTCCTACCTTTTTTTATCGTTTCTTTCTATATTTTTCTTTCATTCGTTCTTTCACTAATATTACCTTCTTTTCTGCTTTTTCTTTCACTTTCTCCTACCTTTTTTCCTTTCTTCTATATTTTTCTTTCATTCGTTCTTTCAATATTATTACCTTTTTTTTCTGATTTTTTTTTCACCTTCTCCTACCTTTTTTTCTCCTTTCTTTCTATATTTTTCTTTCATTCGTTCTTTCAATATTATTACCTTTTTTTTCTGCTTTTTTTTCACTTTCTCCTATCTTTTGTTCTCCTTTCTTTCAATATTTTTCTTCATTCGTTCTTCCAATATTATTACCTTTTTTTCTGCTTTTTTTTCACTTTCTCCTACCTTTTTTTCTCCTTTCTTTCTATATTTTTCTTTCATTAGTTCTTTCAATATTATTACCTTTTTTTTCTGCTTTTTTTTTTCACTTTTCTCCTACCTTTTTTCTCCTTTCTTTTCTATATTTTTCTTTCATTCGTTCTTTCAGTATTATTAACTTTTTTTCTGCTTTTTTTTACTTTCTCCTACCTTTTTTTTTCCTTTCTTTCTATATTTTTCTTTCATTCGTTCTTTCAATATTATTACCTTTTTTTCTGCTTTTTCTTTCACTTTCTCCTACCTTTTTTTCTCCTTTTCATATTTTTCTTTCATTCGTTCTTTCAATATTACTTTTTTTCTGCTTTTTTTTTCACTTTCTCCTACCTTTTTTTCTCCTTTCTTTCTTATATTTTTCTTTCATTCGTTCTTTCAATATTATTACCTTTTTTTTCTGTTTTTTTTCACTTTCCTACCTTTTTTTCTCCTTTCTTTCTATATTTTTCTTTTTCATTCGTTCTTTCAATATTATTACCTTTTTTTTCTGTTTTTTTTTCACTTTTTCCTACCTTTTTTTCTCCTTTCTTTCTATATTTTTCTTTCTCTCATTCGTTCTTTCAATTTTATTACCTTTTTTTTTCTGCTTTTTTTTTTTCACATTCTCCTACATTTTTCTCTCCTTTCTTTCTATATTTTTCTTTCATTCGTTCTTTCAATATTATTACCTTTTCTTCTGCTTTTTTTCACTTTCTCCCAACTTTTTTTCTCCTTTCTTTCTATATTTTTCTTTCATTCGTTCTTCCAATATTATTACCTTTTTTCTGTTTTTCTTTTCACTTTCTGCTACCTTTTTTTCTCCTTTCTTTCTATATTTTTCTTTCATTCGTTCTTCCAATATTATTACTTTTTTTCTGCTATTTTTTTCACTTTCCCACCTTTTTCTCCTTTCTTTCTATATTTTTCTTTCATTCGTTCTTTCAATATTATTACCTTTTTTTTTCTGCTTTTTCACTTTCTCCTACCTTTTTTTCTCCTTTCTTTCTATATTTTTCTTTCATTCGTTCTTCCAATATTATTACCTTTTTTTTCTGCTTTTTCTTTCACTTTCTCCTACCTTTTTTCTCCTTTCTTTCTATATTTTTCTTTCATTCGTTCTTTCAATATTATTACTTTTTTTTCTGCTTTTTTTTCACTTTCTCCTACCTTTTTTTTTCTCCTTTCTTTCTATATTTTTCTTTCATTCGTTCTTTCAATATTATTACCTTTTTTTCTGCTTTTTTTTTCACTTTTCTCCTACCTTTTTTTCTCCTTCTTTCTTTTCTATATTTTTCTTTCATTAGTTCTTTCAATATTATTACCTTTTTTCTGCTTTTTTTTCACTTTCTCCTACCTTTTTTTCTCCTTCTTTCTATATTTTTCTTTCATTCGTCTTTCAATTTTATTACCTTTTTTTCTGCTTTTTTCACTTTTCCTACCTTTTTTTCTCCTTTCTTTCTATATTTTTCTTTCATTCGTTCTTTCAATATTATTACCTTTTTTCTGTTTATTTTTCACTTTCTCCTACATTTTTTCTCGTTTCTTTCTATATTTTTCTTTCATTCGTTCTTCCAATATTATTACCTTTTTTTTCTGCTTTTTTTTTTCACTTTCTTCTACCTTTTTCTGTCCTTTCTTTCTATATTTTTCTTTCATTCGTTCTTCCAATATTATTACCTTTTTTTCTCTGCTTTTTTCACTATCTCCTACCTTTTTTTATCGTTTCTTTCTATATTTTTCTTTCATTCGTTCTTTCAATATTATTACCTTTTTTCTGCTTTTTTTTTCACTTTCTCCTACCTTTTTTCTCTTTCTTTCTATATTTTTCTTTCATTCGTTCTTTCAATATTATTACCTTTTTTCTGCTTCTTTTTTCACTTTCTCCCACTTTTTTTCTCCTTTCTTTCTATATTTTTCTTTCATTCGTTCTTTCAATATTATTACCTTTTTTTCTGATTTTTTTTCACCTTCTCCTACCTTTTTTTCCTTTCTATATTTTTTCATTCGTTCTTTCAATATTATTACCTTTTTTTCTGCTTTTTTCTCACTTTCTCCTATCTTTTGTTCTCCTTTCTTTCAATATTTTTCTTTCATTCGTTCTTCCAATATTATTACCTTTTTTTCTGCTTTTTTTTTCACTTTCTCCTACCTTTTTTTCTCCTTTCTTTCTATATTTTTCTTTCATTAGTTCTTTCAATATTATTACCTTTTTTCTGCTTTTTTTTCACTTTCCTACCTTTTTTTCTCCTTTCTTCTATATTTTTTTCTTTCATTCGTTCTTTCAGTATTATTAACTTTTTTTCTGCTTTTTTTTACTTTCTCCTCATCTTTTTTTCTCCTTTCTTTTCTATATTTTTCTTCATTCGTTCTTTCAATATTATTACCTTTTTCTGCTTTTTCACTTTCTCCCTACCTTTTTTCTCCTTTCTTTCTATATTTTTCTTTCATTCGTTCTTTCAATATTATTACCTTTTTTTTTCTGCTTTTTCTTCTTTCACTTTCTCCTACCTTTTTTCTCCTTTCTTTCTATATTTTTCTTTCATTCGTTCTTTCAATATTATTACTTTTTTTCTGCTTTTTTTCACTTTTCTCCTACCTTTTTTTCTCCTTTCTTTCTATATTTTTCTTTCATTCGTTCTTTCAATATTATTACCTTTTTTTTTCTGTTTTTTTTCACTTTTCCTACCTTTTTTTTCTCCTTTCTTTCTATATTTTTTCTTTCATTCGTTCTTTTTCAATATTATTGGTCTTTTTTTCGTTTTTTTTCACTTTTCCTACCTTTTTTTCTCCTTTCTTTCTATATTTTTCTTTCTTATCTTTGTCTTTTCTAATTTTATTACCTTTTTTTTTCTGCTTTTTTTTTTTTCACTTTCTCCTACATTTTTCTCTCCTTTCTTTCTATATTTTTTCTTCATTCGTTCTTTCAATATTATTACCTTTTCTTCTGCTTTTTTCACTTTCTCCCAACTTTTTTTTCTCCTTTCTTTCTATATTTTTCTTTCATTCGTTCTTCCAATATTATTACCTTTTTTCTGTTTTTCTTTTCACTTTCTGCTACCTTTTTTTTCTCCTTTCTTTCTATATTTTTCTTTCATTCGTTCTTCCAATATTATTACTTTTTTCTGCTATTTTTTTCACTTTCTCCTACCTTTTTCTCCTTTCTTTCTATATTTTTCTTTCATTCGTTCTTTCAATATTATTACCTTTTTTTCTGCTTTTTTTTCACTTTCTCCTACCTTTTTCTCCTTTCTTTCTATATTTTTCTTTCATTCGTTCTTCCAATATTATTACCTTTTTTTCTGCTTTTTCTTTCACTTTCTCCTACCTTTTTTTCTCCTTTCTTTTCTATATTTTTCTTTCATTCGTTCTTCAATATTATTACTTTTTTTCTGCTTTTTTTCACTTTCCTACCTTTTTTTCTCCTTTCTTTCTATATTTTTCTTTCATTCGTTCTTTCAATATTGGCCATCTTTTTTTTTCTGCTTTTTTTTTCACTTTCTCCTAACTTTTTTCTCCTTCTTTCTATATTTTTCTTTCATTAGTTCTTTCAATATTATTACCTTTTTTTTTCTGCTTTTTTTTTCACTTTCTCCTACCTTTTTTTCTCCTTTCTTTCTATATTTTTCTTTCATTCGTTCTTTCAATTTTATTACTCTTTTTCTGCTTTTTTTTCACTTTTCCTACCTTTTTTTCTCCTTTCTTTCTATATTTTTCTTTCATTCGTTCTTTCAATTATTACCTTTTTTTTCTGTTTATTTTTCACTTTCTCCTACATTTTTTCTCGTTTCTTTTCATATTTTTCTTTCATTCGTTCTTCCAATATTATTACTCTTTTTTTCTGCTTTTTTTTTCACTTTCTTTCTACCTTTTTCTGTCCTTTCTTTCTATATTTTTCTTTCATTCGTTCTTCCAATATTGTTACCTTTTTTTCTGCTTTTTTTTTTCACTTTCTTCTACCTTTTTCTGTCCTTTCTCTATATTTTTCTTTCATTCGTTCTTCCAATATTATTACCTTTTTTCTGCTTTTTTTTTCACTATCTCCTACCTTTTTTTATCGTTTCTTTCTATATTTTTCTTTCATTCGTTCTTTCAATATTATTACCTTTTTTCTGCTTTTTTTCACTTTCTCTCCATCTTTTTTCTCCTTTCTTTCTATATTTTTCTTTCATTCGTTCTTTCAATATTATTACCTTTTTTTCTGCTTCTTTTTTTTTCACTTTCTCCTTTCTACCTTTTTTTCTCCTTTCTTTCTATATTTTTCTTTCATTCGTTCTTTCAATATTATTACCTTTTTTTCTGATTTTTTTTTCACCTTCTCCTACCTTTTTTTCTCCTTTTCTTCTATATTTTTTCTTTTCATTCGTTCTTTCAATATTATTACCTTTTTTTCTGCTTTTTTTCACTTTCTCCTATCTTTTGTTCTCCTTTCTTTCAATATTTTTCTTTCATTCGTTCTTCCAATATTATTACCTTTTTTTTTTTTCTGCTTTTTTTTCACTTTCTCCTACCTTTTTTTCTCCTTTCTTTTCATATTTTTCTTTCATTAGTTCTTTCAATATTATTACCTTTTTTCTCTGCTTTTTTTCACTTTCTCCTACCTTTTTTTTCTCCTTTCTTTCTATATTTTTCTTTCATTCGTTCTTCAGTATTATTAACTTTTTTTCTGCTTTTTTTACTTTCTCCTACCTTTTTTCTCCTTTCTTTCTATATTTTTCTTTCATTCGTTCTTTCAATATTATTACCTTTTTCTGCTTTTTTTTCACTTTCTCCTACCTTTTTTCTCCTTTCTTTCTATATTTTTCTTTCATTCGTTCTTTCAATATTATTACCTTTTTTTCTGCTTTTTCTTTCACTTTCTCCTACCTTTTTTTCCTTTTCTATATTTTTCTTTCATTCGTTCTTTCAATATTATTACTTTTTTTCTGCTTTTTTCTCACTTTCTCCTACCTTTTTTTCTCCTTTCTTTCTATATTTTTCTTTCATTCGTTCTTTTCAATATTATTACCTTTTTTTCTGTTTTTTTTTTCTTTACTCTTTTCCTACCTTTTTTCTCCTTTCTTTCTATATTTTTCTTTCATTCGTTCTTTCAATATTATTACCTTTTTTTCTGTTTTTTTTCACTTTTCCTACCTTTTTTTTTCTCCTTTCTTTCTATATTTTTCTTTCATTCGTTCTTTCAATTTTATTACCTTTTTTTTCTGCTTTTTTTTTTTCACTTTCCTACATTTTTCTCCTTTCTTTCTATATTTTTCTTTCATTCGTTCTTTCAATATTAGTTACCTTTTTCTTCTGCTTTTTTCACTTTCTCCCAACTTTTTTTCTCCTTTCTTTCTATATTTTTCTTTCATTCGTTCTTCCAATATTATTACCTTTTTCTGTTTTTCTTTTTCACTTTCTGCTACCTTTTTTTCTCCTTTCTTTCTATATTTTTTCTTTCATTCGTTCTTCCAATATTATTACTTTTTTTCTGCTATTTTTTTCACTTTCTCCTACCTTTTTTCTCCTTTCTTTCTATATTTTTCTTGCATTCGTTCTTTCAATATTATTACCTTTTTTTTCTGCTTTTTTTTCACTTTCTCCTACCTTTTTTCTCCTTTCTTTCTATATTTTTCTTTCATTCGTTCTTCCAATATTATTACCTTTTTTTCTGCTTTTTCTTTCACTTTCTCCTACCTTTTTTTTCTCCTTTCTTTCTATATTTTTCTTTCATTCGTTCTTTCAATATTATTACTTTTTTTCTGCTTTTTTTTCACTTTCTCCTACCTTTTTTTCTCCTTTCTTTCTATATTTTTCTTTCATTCGTTCTTTCAATATTATTACCTTTTTTTCTGCTTTTTTTTTCACTTTCTCCTACCTTTTTTTCTCCTTTCTTTCTATATTTTTCTTTCATTAGTTCTTTCAATATTATTACCTTTTTTTTCTGCTTTTTTTTCACTTTCTCCTACCTTTTTTTCTCCTTTCTTTCTATATTTTTCTTTCATTCGTTCTTTCAATTTTATTACCTTTTTTTCTGCTTTTTTTTCACTTTTCCTACCTTTTTTTCTCCTTTCTTTCTATATTTTTCTTTCATTCGTTCTTTCAATATTATTACCTTTTTTCTGTTTATTTTTCACTTTCTCCTACATTTTTTCTCGTTTCTTTCTATATTTTTCTTTCATTCGTTCTTCCAATATTATTACCTTTTTTTCTGCTTTTTTTTTTCACTTTCTTCTACCTTTTTCTGTCCTTTCTTTCTATATTTTTCTTTCATTCGTTCTTCCAATATTATTACCTTTTTTTCTGCTTTTTTTTCACTATCTCCTACCTTTTTTTATCGTTTCTTTCTATATTTTTCTTTCATTCGTTCTTTCAATATTATTACCTTTTTCTGCATTTTTTTTCACTTTCTCCTACCTTTTTTTCTCCTTTCTTTCTATATTTTTCTTTCATTCGTTCTTTCACTATTATTACCTTTTTTTCTGCTTTTTCTTTCACTTTCTCCTACCTTTTTTCTTCTTTCTTTCTGTATTTTTCTTTCATTCGTTCTTTCAATATTATTACCTTTTTTTTCTGCTTTTTTTTCACTTTCTCCTACCTTTTTTTCTCCTTTCTTTCTATATTTTTCTTTCATTCGTTCTTTCAATATTATTACCTTTTTTTTCTGTTTTTTTTCACTTTTCCTACCTTTTTTTCTCCTTTCTTTCTATATTTTTCTTTCATTCGTTCTTTCAATTTTATTACCTTTTTTTCTGCTTTTTTTTTTCACTTTCTCCTACCTTTTTTTTCTCGTTTCTTTCTATATTTTTCTTTCATTCGTTCTTTCAATATTATTACTTTTTTTCTGCTTTTTTTTTCACTTTCTCCTACCTTTTTTTTCTCCTTTCTTTCTATATTTTTCTTTCATTCGTTCTTTCAATATTATTACCTTTTTTCTGTTTATTTTTCACTTTCTCCTACATTTTTTCTCGTTTCTTTCTATATTTTTCTTTCATTCGTTCTTCCAATATTATTACCTTTTTTTCTGCTTTTTTTTTTCACTTTCTCCCAACTTTTTTTCTTCTTTCTTTCTATATTTTTCTTTCATTCGTTCTTCCAATATTATTACCTTTTTTCTGTTTTTCTTTTCACTTTCTGCTACCTTTTTTTCTC
Organism: Ascarosepion bandense; assembly: GCA_037127315.1. NCBI lineage: Eukaryota > Metazoa > Mollusca > Cephalopoda > Sepiida > Sepiidae > Ascarosepion > Ascarosepion bandense. The sequence goes on from JBBBDQ010000637.1 coordinate 1,661,807, forward strand.
CTTTCTTTCTATATTTTTCTTTCATTCTTTCTTCCAATATTATTACTTTTTTTCTGCTATTTTTTTCACTTTCTCCTACCTTTTTTTCTCCTTTCTTTCTATATTTTTCTTTCATTCGTTCTTTCAATATTATTACCTTTTTTTCTGCTTTTTTTTTTCACTTTCTCCTAACTTTTTTCTCCTTTCTTTCTATGTTTTTCTTTCATTCGTTCTTCCAATATTATTACCTTTTTTTCTGCTTTTTCTTTCACTTTCTCCTACCTTTTTTTTCTCCTTTCTTTCTATATTTTTCTTTCATTCGTTCTTTCAATTTTATTACCTTTTTTTCTGCTTTTTTTTCACTTTTCCTACCTTTTTTTCTCCTTTCTTTCTATATTTTTCTTTCATTCGTTCTTTCAATATTATTACCTTTTTTCTGTTTATTTTTCACTTTCTCCTACATTTTTTCTCGTTTCTTTCTATATTTTTCTTTCATTCGTTCTTCCAATATTATTACCTTTTTTCTGCTTTTTTTTTTCACTTTCTCCTACCTTTTTTTCTCCTTTCTTTCTATATTTTTCTTTCATTCGTTCGTCCAATATTATTCCCTTTTTTTCTGCTTTTTTTTTAATTTCTCCTACCTTTTTTTATCGTTTCTTTCTATATTTTTCTTTCATTCGTTCTTTCAATATTATTACCTTTTTCTGCTTTTTTTTTCACTTTCTCCTACCTTTTTTTCTCCTTTCTTTCTATATTTTTCTTTCATTCGTTCTTTCACTATTATTACCTTTTTTTCTGCATTTTCTTTCACTTTCTCCTACCTTTTTTTCTTCTTTCTTTCTGTATTTTTCTTTCATTCGTTCTTTCAATATTATTACCTTTTTTTCTGCTTTTTTTTCACTTTCTCCTACCTTTTTTTCTCCTTTCTTTCTATATTTTTCTTTCATTCGTTCTTTCAATATTATTACCTTTTTTTTCTGTTTTTTTTTTCACTTTTCCTACCTTTTTTTCTCCTTTCTTTCTATATTTTTCTTTCATTCGTTCTTTCAATTTTATTACCTTTTTTTCTGCTTTTTTTTTCACTTTCTCCTACCTTTTTTTTTCTCCTTTCTTTCTATATTTTTCTTTCATTCGTTCTTTCAATATTATTACTTTTTTCTGCTTTTTTTTTCACTTTCTCCTACCTTTTTTTCTCCTTTCTTTCTATATTTTTCTTTCATTCGTTCTTTCAATATTATTACCTTTTTTCTGTTTATTTTTCACTTTCTCCTACATTTTTTCTCGTTTCTTTCTATATTTTTCTTTCATTCGTTCTTCCAATATTATTACCTTTTTTTCTGCTTTTTTTTTCACTTTCTCCCAACTTTTTTTTCTTCTTTCTTTCTATATTTTTCTTTCATTCGTTCTTCCAATATTATTACCTTTTTTCTGTTTTTCTTTTCACTTTCTGCTACCTTTTTTTCTCCTTTCTTTCTATATTTTTCTTTCATTCTTTCTTCCAATATTATTACTTTTTTTCTGCTATTTTTTTCACTTTCTCCTACCTTTTTTTTTCCTTTCTTTCTATGTTTTTCTTTCATTCGTTCTTCCAATATTATTACCTTTTTTTCTGCTTTTTCTTTCACTTTCTCCTACCTTTTTTTTCTCCTTTCTTTCTATATTTTTCTTTCATTCGTTCTTTCAATATTATTACTTTTTTTCTGCTTTTTTTTCACTTTCTCCTACCTTTTTTTTCTCCTTTCTTTCTATATTTTTCTTTCATTCGTTCTTTCAATATTATTACCTTTTTTTCTGCTTTTTTTTCACTTTCTCCTACCTTTTTTTATCGTTTCTTTCTATATTTTTCTTTCATTCGTTCTTTCAATATTATTACCTTTTTTCTGCTTTTTTTTCACTTTCTCCTACCTTTTTTTTCTCCTTTCTTTCTATATTTTTCTTTCATTCGTTCTTTCAATATTATTACTTTTTTTCTGTTCATTTTTCACTTTCTCCTACCTTTTTTTCTCCTTTCTTTCTATATTTTTCTTTCATTCGTTCTTTCAATATTATTACCTTTTTTTCTGCTTTTTTTTTCACTTTCTCCGACATTTTTTTTTCTCCTTTTTTTCTGTATTTTCTTTCATTTCATGTTTTTCTTTTTTTTATATATGTTATTCCCAAGCGCCCATCCATCTAGATAATGACCAGGCTCGACATTGCTTAACTTCGGCGTATAATGCGAAAGCTGATGTTTCTAAATGATGTGGCCATAAGCCATCCTAAAAATCATATGCACATATTTGCTTCAATTTGTGCATAAGTGATCAACTCGGACTGAATTTACAGAGTAAACTTGACTCTATTAATTTTTATAAAATTTAATCCAAAAATGTTAGAGGGGCAAAGTTTAACAAATGTACCTGCAAAAAACCAAAAAAAAAACAAAAAAAAAACAACAAAAAAACAGGCATTCAAAAGCGTATTTTTTTCTCTTCATACTGCTACATTGTATTTGCTCGAAAGTGAATGCAACGAATTCCATTTGAATTCGTTGCATCCACTTAGACCCAAATGCCCTTGAGAAATGTATTAATCAGTAACTTCTCCCTCCAACCATGGGTTAGATAGCAGGACTGATTGGGTTCTATAGCCTTGGTTTGGCAACCAGTCTACCGCAGAGTAGACAAATAATAGTAACCTACTGCAGGAAAATCTTCTGCCCAGTTACTAATGCCTCTTTCGAGACGTGGTCGCCAAAGCCTGTATCATGTATGACACTTTACTGACTGACTGACTGACTGCTACAACTGTATAAGCTTTCTTTTTGTAGTTATGCTCAAGAGGCTGCTGTTTCACACTATTTCAGACAAAATGTTAGGAAGAAAAACCCCATCAATACTGGAAAGAGTGATAACAGTTACTAGACTTGGGAAACCTATTTTCCTGAAAAATGTTTTAATAGAAAGATTTTATAAATTTTAACCGAAATTAGTACTGCGAGAAGACAGAACACAAAAGACAAGGTTGTTAACAAAAGTATGAGCCCAAAATACAAATTACAAATCGGAGATATCAAAATCAAAGAAGTACAAAATTTATATATCTGAAAAGTGTTTTAAAAAAGGACGGAAAGTATTACACTGAAATCCGATTGGGCCTTGAGATAGCGAAAGAAGCTAAGCAATGTATTAAAAAAAAAAGAAAAAAAACTCGTTAAAAACAAAAGAAAGAGTACTAAACTGTTACGGGATATCTGTCCTCGTATATGTCATTGAATGCTAGACAATCTCCTCAAAGTTGAAGAGCCGTTGTACACTCTGGCCTACTTCACGCAACAGTAACTCAAGGACACATGTTCCGTTTGTTAGTTCCAGTGACTTGACCTTAAGAGTTACAACAGTGGTGAACTCAGGTAGCTAAGTTAAAGGGAGATAACTACATGGCTACCAGAAGTGGCATCGCACATGGAATGTGAATGATATATCCCAGGGATCGTAATAAAGGGTTCGGTTCGAAGTTCCTAGCACCTGAAAAAGACCGCAGCACACAACGGCCAAAACGTCGTAAACATGGCAATAAATATGAGGACAGTAGTCCGAACAATGTCAATTGTATAATAATACTTCATCTCAGAAGTATAGATAAATGATGAAGTAGAGACTTGAAGCAGCAGAAATGTTCTACAGAAGAATGGTGAGGATTCTATGGACCGAACATGTCAACAGCGACGAAATTTGAGAAAAACTGGAAGCAAAAAAGATAACTTATACTTAACATCAAGAAGAGACAGTTAAAATTGCTAGGACAGATAGCGAGGAAAGGGGGCTTGGAAAATGTGATACTCACAGGAAGAAAGAGGAAAACAATGCATAATCTACTCAGTGTGCTTGAGTAAATGAATGTCGGAATAAGTTTTAGGAGAAATAACAAAAAGATAAAATTTATTAAGTGCTACGAAGGACAGAAAATTGTGGAGAGTTTGGGTTTGAGTTTTGTTTAATGGCATATCAACACCTCTGTGGGTTATTTAATGCTAAAAATGTAGGGTTTTAAGGTATTGTTATTTTTTAATGTTTGGTTATAGTGAGAAGGTTGATTTAGTCAGATTTTAATGAACATTTTTTGTTTTTATTCTTTTTTATTTTAGAAAACTGAAAATGTTTTCTGGTTTTGTATTCAAAAATGTTTTGTTGAGAATAATTTTTTCCTTCAAAAACGTGTTAAGGTAATATTTTTTCTTTAAAAATGTATATTTTTCCATAAAAGCCTTTTCTTATGTATACATTTTCATAAAAGCGTATTTTTATACTTTTATATTGTGTTTTGACCTTAGTTTGGGGGTTAACTATTTGCCCATTGCTGGGACCCTAACAGGTGCTACCACTCCGGGTTAGATTAGACCTGGGAACAACAGCAATTAAGAGGTGGTTTTATGCTCCTCACAACCTCCCAATCAGAGGCCTTGCTGCCGGATGCAGTTTACCGTCATACCCATGACCGAAATTGTGAAGAGCTATGGTCACTTCCGTTGTGAAAGGACACGGTACATAAGAATCTTGGTCAAAGAATACTGAATATTTCCTTATAAGGAAACGGTTAATGTTATTGTTATCTTTGCCATATGTTTAATAAGAGATGGTACCTGTGGAGATCAGATCAGTCAGGTGCACAGCTGTAGTCGTTGGTTTGTACCCAGTGAGAATCGAACTCACTAACAAGAGGAAAGATCTACCAGCGGTAGATGACAGTGAATGACATCGTTGAATGAAACCTTTTACAAATCTTTTTATTTGGATGCCTGAACGTCTGTGTGTGTGTGTGTGTGTGTGTGTGTGTGTGTGTGTGTGTGTGTGTGTGTGTGTGTGTGTGTGGCTGGCAAGAAACGAAAAGAGAAAGAAAGAGAGGAAAGCGATAGTGGGAGATCTGTGTGTGTGTGTGTGTGTGTGTGTGTGTGTGTGTGTGTGTGTGTGTGTGTGTGTGTTGGCCAGTGATGATGTCCCAGTCCTGGCCACTTCAATATATAACACATTATTGGCAGCCCTCCAACGTCTATCAAGTCTCTCGTCTTGTTGGCAACTTAATGCAGTTTTGCATCTCCGTAATAACATCTGTATCCGGCGGGGAGAGGAGAAGAGTGGAGAGACAAAGTTGTGGGTCGGTGGGAGAGTAAAATGGATATCGAAAAGAGGAGGAGAGTCGTAAATGTGGAAGAAGCATTAGGAGGGACAATGGAAGGCCAGCAGCCGAGAGGCTGAGACGACTTTACTGGAATCACATGCAGGCAAAATCTGATTATAGATCCAACGGGATGAAGGGAACAGAACACTTACCCCCTACCTCAAATAATTCCCCCCGCTCTCTCATACGGAGTTTACTTTCTTCACCATTTTGCGCCTCGTTCTCATTTTTCTTCTTTCTTTTTTCTTCTTTGCCATCAGCACCAATGGCAGCATTCCTCCTTCTTCAATTTTTTTGTCTTCTGCATTTTTTTTTTATATGGTTTGAATTTTTAGGATGAGGAGTTATCATTATTTACGTTATTTACATTCGGACTAATATCCTTATCTTTATTGTTGCTATTTTTGCCTTTTTTCTTCTAATTCTTTTTATTTTATAGTATATCTTTTTGTTTTTTGTTTTCTTACAATCTTTTCACTTATTCCTTGAAATTTTTCCTCCATTTTCTTGATATTTTTTATTTTTCTTCTTTTTCTTCTTTTTCTTCTCTCTTTTTTCTTCTTTCAGAATTCATTCTTCATTCAGGGTTTCTTTTTCTACTCCTCGTTTATCTTCCGTCACACATGACAAAATTTACTTCAGTTCCTCTTAAAATATTGTTTTATTTATTTATTTATTTATTTATTTATTTTTCTGATTTCTTTCTTTTTATGTTTTTATTTCCATCATTCTATTTTTATTTTTTCCTTTCTTTCTTTTCTTTTTTACGCTGTCCTTTCTTTTTACCTTTCTTTTTTGTGTTCCTTCTATATTTTCTTTCTTTCTTTCTTTCTTTCTTTTTATGTGACTTTCTTTGTTCTTTTTTTATCGTTCTTTCTTACTGTCTTTATTTCTCTACTCTCTTTCTCTCTATATTTTTCTTTTCTTCGATATTACTATCTTCTTTTTTCTCTTTCTTTTTGTTTGTTTACTTTCGCCTTTCTTTCTGTCTTTCTTTATTTTCATCCTTTTAATATTTTTCTTTCTTTCTTTCTTTCTTTCTTTCTTATTTGACTTCCTTTTTTCTTAGTTTCTTTATTTCTTTGCCTTTTTTTTTACATTTTTCTTCCCTTCTTTTTTCTGTAGTTTTCTTTCTTTATTTATTTTTATTTTCTTTCTATATTTTTCTTTCTTTCTTTCTTTCTTTCTTTCTTTCTTATTCTGACCTATTTTATTTGATTTCTTTTTTATCTTTATCCATTTCATTATTTTTTCTATTTCTTTCTTCTTTTTCTGTTGAATGTTGCCCTCTCTTTTACGTTGACTCTTTTCTTCTCCTTACCCTTCTTTTCTTTCTTAACCTCACCCTCTTTTCTTTCTTCTCCTCATACTTATTTTATTTCTTCTCCTCACTTTTCTTTTCTTTTTTCTCACTTTTCTTTTTTCTTCTCATACTTCCTTTCTTTCTTCTCGCCCTTCTTTTCTTTCTTCTCCTCGCCATTCTTTTCTTTCTTCTCCTCATACTTCTTTTTTTCTTTACCTCAGTATTATTTTCTTTTTTCTCCCTACTTTTTTTCTTTCTTCTCCCCACCCTTCTTTTTTTCTTATCCCGACCCTTCTTTTCTTTCTTCTTCTCACTCTTTTTTTTTTTTTTTTCTTTCTCACCAATCTGAACGTCGTTATCGTCGAACGACTCTTTCGTTTTCCTATTTCGCTATCTTTTGAAAAACGGAAACTTCTACCTCGGACCAATTTTAAACATTTCTCAACATCTCCACCCAACATGTCCAATGTTCTCATAGCAAGGAACAATTTCTCATTTTTGAAGAAAATCGCGGGCGAAGAATCTTCAATGCATTTTCCGGAGGCAAATTGATTCTTCACTTTTAGAGAAAGTGGACGTAAACGGCGACTATATAAACGCGACGTATATATATATATATATATATATATGTGTGTGTGTGTGTGTGTGTGTGTGTGTGTGTGTGTCCGCGTGCGTGCTTTAGTGTGTATTCGTTTGAGTGTGTGTGCTTGTGTGCGTATGTGCGCATTTTTTGTTTGTGTGCGTATGTGAATACAAAAACTAACATTTCGTGTGTGTTTTTGTGTTTTCGTCTCTCTGTGTGTGCGTAAATAATAAAAATAACATTTCATGTGTGTGTTTGCATGTGCTTGTTATTCTGTGTGTGTGTGTGTGTGTGTGTGTGTGTGTGTGTCTGTGTGTCTGTGTGTGTGTGTCTGTGTGTCTGTGAATACCAAAAATAACATTCTATCTGTGTGTGTGTGTGTGTGTGTGTGTGTGTGTGCGTTTGTGTCTGTGTGTAAATATAAAAAAAATATTCCCTCTCTGTCTGTGCTTTGTTTGTGTGTGTTGTTGTGTATGTGTTTGTGTGTATGTGGGGGGAGGGGGGTAAATGCTAAATGTATAAATATTATTCCGTCTGTGTGTGTGTGTGTGCGCGTGCGCGCGCGTGTGTGTTCGTTTGAGCGTAAATATCAAAAATTAACATTCCGTGGGTGTGTGTGTTTCTGTGCGCTTTTGTGAATGTGTGTGAACTTTGTGTGTGTGTAAATACGAAAATAAAAATATCATTCGCCTATGTGCGCATGTGTGTACGTGTGCTTCTGTGTGTACATTTTGCGTGTGTTTGTTTGTGTCTGTCTGTATCTGTGAGCGTGTGTGTCTACCAAAATTAACATTCCGTGTGTGTGTGTGTGTGTGTGTGTGTGTGTGTGTGTGTGTGTGTGTGTGTGCGCGTGCGCTTCCATTATTTTTAACCTTTTTTTTACATGAGTATGAATGTGCGTTGTGGTACAGTGGATATCGGCTCGGAACGAGAAATCGGGGAGCCGAGTTCGAATTCCAGTTGAATCCATTGTATTCACTTACGCGCAAATATCCTTTGGAAAGGTATTAGTCCGTCTCTTCCTTCCAGTTATGGGTTAAATAGCAGGACAGATTGGGTTCTATAGCCTTGGTCGGCAACCAGTCTACCGCAGAAAGCAATGACAACCTACTGCGGGATAATCTACTGCCCAGTCAGTCATGTCTCTTTCGAGACATGATCGCCCAAGCGTGTATCACGTATGGCACTTAACTGACTGACAATGATGTTATTACATTTGCATTATCGACGGATAGAGTTTGGTAGGTTGTATGTGTCTTTTAATGAGACCTAATAGAAGCATTATTTTAAAAAAATTATAAAATAAACACACAACTACGTCAACTATGAACATGGCCACAATGTGCTGACTGTGTTTGGAAAAAAAGATTTCTATAACTGTAGATGCATACATTAAACAATCCTTACATTCAGTTAAAAGCAAAATAAAATTCATCCTTGATATATATATATAAACCTATTTATAAATGGAACTTTGTGTGTGTCTGTGTCTGTGTGTCCGTTACCTATAGACTCCGAAATGGCTGAACCGTGTTCTACTATAAGCGTCTGCGAGTGTTCTTAGCTAGTTTTTGTATCGAGGTTTATGCATAAACTCTTTAATATATTAACTCTTTAATAAGCAAACGTATTGTTTTCTATTTTCAAATGTAAATCATTTTTACCAAATATTTATTGAGCATTACCTGATGACGAGATAAAAGCTTTAAATTTTGAAACATATAAACTTCCGTGTTGCAATATAAATAAAATTAATTTTAAATGAAAAACAAATTTAATTATATTACCCTCCACGATCTACATTGTATTTAGCACGTTTTTAAAAAGTAGATGCTGGTTCTCTCCATCTGAATATATATATATATATATATATATATATATATATATATATATATATATATATATATACAAATGAATAAGAACGAAGAAAATAATTGCAACATTCAAAACATTAATTTCAAACAGTGCTTAATATAAAAATAGAGCAATGAATATTTATTATTAGTTATTCTGTTATTCTTGAATTCTCATTTTATTTTCTGATTTTTTCTTCCCTCTTTCTTTCTCTTCTTTTTAATATCTTTTTACCTCATACAAAAAAAAATCACAAAATAAAAGCAGCGGGGTTTGTTAAATTTTTTTCTCAATAAAACATTTATTACTATCATTATTAACTACCTGATGAGACATTGTTCTTTCACTGTCGAAATAAAATGTACAATTTTGTAATAGTTTGTAGTTTTCGCATGTTCTAAAGTAATAATATATATATATATATATATATATATATATATATATATATATATATATATATATATATACACACGAAACATTCATCACTTACACACAAGCGTTTCTATATCAACATACACATATATTATTATACACTTTACCATCTAAAATATTTCACACACATACATTTATAAATTAAAGAATCTATTAGTTTAATACACGTGACATATATAACCAATAAGAACTAAACCAAATCACAACATACTTGTATAATGTTTCTTTGTTGGTATTTTCTTTTTTCTTTTTCATTTTTCTCTAGGTCTCTGAAGAAGCTTTAATAAAACCGAAACATGTTAGATTGAGATATATTTTCAATTTGTCTTTTATTTTATTCTATTCTCTCTCGTTCTCTCTCTCTTTTTCTCTCTCTTTCTCTCTCTGTCTATATATATATATATATATATATATATATATATATATATATATATATAGGCAGGTTTCATTAAAAATGACAGGCAAAGTGTGACGGTCAAAATTTTTATGTGATTTTATTGATGTTTTTTCTTTTGAGGACATAAATGATATAAAAATTGTCCAAATGTTTTGTTTATTCAAGAGCTTTCAGCTATACTTTTATCTATTTTCAAAGATGAATGTTATTTTACGTATGTGGTGTTATGTATGATGTAGAATAGTTGTATGTGTTATGTACCGAACACGGTAAGCATGTTGTTAGCGTGTTCGTAGTTGATGTTTTTGAGGCCTCCATTAAGTTATTAATGTTATTAAGGCTTTCATTATTCTTAGTATTTTTTGCTTGTGGATGATGCTATGTTTTTTTTTCTCAAAAATAACCGTTAGAAGGATTACCCATAATGCACCACTGGTCCGTATATATAAATAGCGAGAAAAAAATTAAAAAAATGTAGCCTGAGGATTACGCCTAGCATGAAACAGTCTGTCACCTCTGAGTGTTGAATACAATGTTTACTTATATATATATATATATGTATATATATATATATATATATATATATATATATATATATATATTCCAAACATATACTGTTAAACATAAGAGACAAGGAATGTCTATTATGTTTAATCATGAGCCGTTCTAAACATCGTACTTTGGATTTAATTTCAGGTGAGCAACCCACACTTAATAAAATCATGTTTAAATCTAGTTATAACACATTCAGTTAAAGTGCCATACGTGATACATGCTTGGCCGATCATGTCTCGAAAGAGACATGACTGACTGGGCAGAAGATTATCCCGCAGTAGGTTGCCATTGCTTTCTGCGGTAGACTGGTTGCCGACCAAGGCTACAGAACCCAATCTGTCCTGCTATTTAACCCAGAACTGGAGAGAAGAGACGGATTAATACCTTTCCCAAGGGTATTTGCGCGTAAGTGAATACAATGGATTCAACTGGAATTCGAACTCGGCTCCTCGGTTTATCGTTCCGAGCCGATATTTGGTTCTGTTAACATTTCGAGCTCTCACGCGGTGTGACGTCATAGAACGCATTACAAATTTACGAACTGCGTTTGCTATTTTTGGCAACTGCTATCGTTGCTTAGCAAAGTTTTATGTCAACACAAGATAACATCGTCTTTGACGGTGGATGTTTTTATGTTAACGTCCTTGTAACCTCTCTGAAGATGGCTCATGTGAGCCGAAAGCTTAGAACCAACTTAATAAAAAATTATCCAAATGTTGGAGAACTTTTGTCTTTATTTTCACCTGAAATTAATGCCAAATGGCGACGTTTAGAATCTGCTTCACCATATCACAGCTCATGAGTACGGTTAGACTCCGATTGCTTTTTTTACCCAGGATTGAAACCCGACTGAAATGGCGTCAGTCGGCGATTCTACCCCTGGGCTATGGGCGTTCGGTGGAAGTAGGCAGACTTTTTAGCGCATATCATTATACACGCCCAATATATATAAAATTCATATGCTGACAACAAGGTTTCTTTTATGCGTGTATTCTTAAAAAATCGGGATGCTGCGTTTAAATTCAGGTCGAGTTCGTTATATGTACTTTTGCACAAATATCCTGCGGGGATGGTATAAATCTATTTTCTCTCCCCAGCTATGGTTTAAATAACAGCGCAGACTAGACATCTAAAGTTTGTTGACAACCATTTCACAAGTGATCTTTTTGTTCTGTCTGCCCTGAAGATGACTTTTCGAAGTCTACGATATTCAGATCTTTTTTACAGACATCTTTGTAGCATAGTTGTCTACGTACAAGGTGTTTTCCTGGTCCTGGGCATGACGGTAAACTGCATCCGGCAGCCTATGATTAGGAGGTTGTGAGGAGCATGGAGCCACCTCTTAATTGCTGTTGTTCCCAGGTCCACCCTGACACAGAGTGGTAGAACCTTTTTGGGTCCCAGCTATGGGCAATAGTTAACCCCCAAACTGGGGTCAAAACATTATGATAGTATAAAAATACACTTTTATAGAAATACATAAATAAAATAAACTTTTATAGTAAAATATACATTTTTGAAGAAAAAATTATTACTATAAGACATTTTTGAAGAGAAAAACATTCTCAGTAAAACATTTTCGAATACAAAAAAACATTTTCAGTTTTCTAAAACAAAAAAGAATAAAAACAAAAACAATTTTATCAAAACCTGACTAAATCAACCTTCTCACTATAACCGAACATTAAAAAACAAAAAATACCTTAAAACCCCACCTTTTGGCATTAAATAACCCACATAGATGTTGATATGCCGTTAAACAAAACTCAAACTCAAACTCAAACAAGGCATTTTCTTTATACTAGCTCTCTGCATAAGATATTCGGTAGATATTCAGTAAAATTTATCCAACAATTATCATTGTGAAAAGGGAGATCGGTGATCCAGTTTTAGCTTCCTTTCGCTCTTATAGGAAAGATATGAATCTACCTGTGCTCCCCTAAGCTAGAGGTTAAATAGAAATGCAGTCATGACTCGTCCCCATAAGTGTCTACCTAGAAGACTGTAGCCGTAGGGAAATGGTTAATGTTTATTAATTCGGCCTTGTGTCATACATAACCGAACTCCCTACAGCTTACAAGTTTTCTGCAGAATTGTCCATCAGAATTATCAGAAGGTTTTCATCAGAAGGTTTGTGCATATTTGTGGAAGAATAGTGAAATGATGTGGAATAATATGATATACATTTTGCATTTTAAAATAGAAATTTACTAATGAAAAAGATAACATAAATTGTGGTAGAAATTAATGTTCAATGAGAAAGTTGAGGGTATCAAGAAATGTTCGTAGTAGTAATTTGTTGGAAAGAATTTATGCGTACGTACGTATGTATGTATGGATGAGCGTTTGTTCGTAGGAGAAGAAGAAGTAAAATGAATCAGCACACGAGAAAGAAGGAGAAAGAGAACGATGTGCAACCTGTTTGAAGTTTCTCCCGTTACATTTTAGTTGTGTCTCTCGCTGCTCCTATCTGAGTGTCTGATTGGCGCTGATCGAAGTCATTTATAGTCATCTACATTTTTTGCATTTGATTGCTAAGTCCTTTATAGTCTTGCAAGTCGTTTCCATTGGTCAGAATATCATTTTAACATCTACTTGCGAAATCCAGTTTTGACCTTCTCCCTAAGCACAAAACATTATGAAAGTATAAAAATACACTTTTATAGAAATATATACATAAATATAGACTTTTATAGAAAAATATACATTTTTGAAGAAAAAATTATTACCATAAGACATTGTTGAAGGAAAAAAAAATCCTTGACTTTCGTCAATCCTTTTTCTCTTTGGGAAAAAACCTCATTGTGAATTTTTGTAAAAGTGAAGAAGAAAGTTGATTTTAATTCTTAATTTCCTATCCACCACAAGACAACGACATAAAACCGTAAATAAAGCAACAAGAAACTGTTCCACTTTTTAACCCAATAAGTCAGGTCACTTAACAGATAATAAAAGGAAAAAGAATCTTTGGAAATCATATTAAAAATAAAAATGAAGAAAGAATGAAAAAAATAATCAAGAACAAACCCCGCAAAAAAATACTTTTATAAACTCAAATTTATCTGTTTATTTATTGTAAACATTACAATTTCGGCACAAAGCCAGTATTTGTGGTGGGGAAAAACTGAGGTTGGTGAACACTATCTTATACCTAGCGAATTAGAATCACGACCCAAACATTCTTTACAATTTCCCATTCACCATAAGGACCTATCCCTCGTCAATCGATCCTCTATGTACCAAAATACTTCATACGTTCTTCTTCTTCTTCTATGTGCCCTGTCCCTTCAGGACGTAGGCGATCATGGATCTCCACGTCTCCCTATCCCTTGTGGCTCTTAGTATGTTTGCTCCTGTTGCTCCTGGCAACCCCCGTTCCGTCATCCACCTGATCAGACTCTGGAGATATGTTATCCGCTGCCTTCCTCTGTCTCTCCTTCCTTCTATCTGACCAGTCAGTATCAGGTTCTCCAGGCTCTCCTTCCTCATTGCATGTCCCAGGAACTTCAGTTGTCTCTTCCTGATGCTCAGCATCAATTTCCTTTTTGTTGCCATTTTTTCTAACACTTCGTCGTTGCTTGTATGCTCAGTCCACGATATCCGTAGCATCCTTCTGTAGAACCACATTTCGGCCGCTTCCAGTTTTTTCCTCATTTTCGGATGATATTGTCCAGCATTCACAGCCGTACTGAAGAACTGACATCACGTAGCAGTCTAGCACTCTTTTCTTCGTTTCTATTGAGATCTTCCTGTGTGTTAGTATTTTGCTCATCTTCTGGAACGCGTCCTTTGCCATGCCAATTCGCCTTCGGATCTCCGTGTCGCACTTTCCATCTCCTGTTAGAACACTTCCTAGGTACTTAAATTCATACGTTCAGGGTACCTAAAAAGAACCCCCACATGAATAAAAATTTTCTTATATACAATATATATACAAAAATTATATAAAAATTCCACATGAAATGTAAAGGGAGTGGGTACATGAAACCAAAAAGAAAACCAAACAAAAATTTCAACTTAATATACAAAATAAATAAATAATTTGATGTTAGTTGGACCCGTGCAACGCGCAAAAATAAGGGGGTCGCTGTATTCTCTCTTTATGACAAAATCAAGAATCACTCTTTCAAAGGGAGATGGGGAGCAGAAAAAAATAAATACGGTCGGGAAAACACAAATTCTGACCCAGACGAGACGAAAGAACGGGATTTAAAAAACTGGAGAAGGTTGGGAATCTCGATTTGGATGATGACCAAAGACGAAGCCGGGAACAGACAAGGCACAACACATACTTAAATAAACTAGATATACAAGAGCGGCTAACTTAACCAGTGGGTGGAAGGTGTCCACAAGAATCTGTGTACTAACCTTTCAACGTGTACTGCTAACTGAATTGACTCTATCCACCCAGAGAAGTGGTAACATTAACTTGCATAACAGTTTTAAAAAAGGCATATCAATAAATTTTCCGTCTCTGTTATTTACCTTTAATTAATTTTTTTGAAAAATGTCATATATATGAAATGTTTCTGTCAATTATTGTTTTTAATTCATCGTGCTTGTATATAAATAATTTATATCCGCTTGCAAAAATTAAGTCGTAAGCGAGAAGACCTACGACGTTCGTCTGATATTTCACATTAATACAAATTGATCGCACGGAACCGAAAGAAATATATTTAGATATGATAAGATCCAATAATATAAGATTAACGTAAGAATAAATTAATCTATTTAAATAGATTTTCTTAAAACTATCTAATTTAAACAAGTGCTAAAAATAGTAAGTCTGCTAAATTGATTTATACAAATTCGCAAGATCAGCTCTCTGTAGCAACGTCAAAAGAAGAAACCTCGAAGGACTTTAGCCTCTTCTTCTATGTGCCCTATCTTTTCAGGACGTAGGCGATCATGGCTTTCCATGTCTCTTCATCCTTGATGTCTCTTAGCACGCTTTCTCCTGTTACACCATCCAAACCCCGCTCTGCCATCCACTAGCTCAAGACCATAAATCTAGAATATAAATGTATAGAAACTAGCATGGCCACAAAATGAGGGATCAGTTTATATATTGATTATAATATAGATTTGATCCCCCACTTTATATCCACATTATTTCTTATAAACAGTTGGCATATATCTTCTTCTATGTGCCTTGTCCTTTCAGGACGTAGGCGATCATGGCTTTCCATGTCTCTTCATCCTTGATGTCTCTTAGCACGCTTTCTCCTGTTTCACCATCCAAACCCCGCTCTGCCATCCACTAGCTCAAGACCATAAATCTAGAATATAAATGTATAAAAACTAGCACGGCCACAAAATGAGGGATCAGTTTATATATTGATTATAATATAGATTTGATCCCCCACTTTATATCCACATTATTTCTTATAAACAGTTGGCATATATCTTCTTCTATGTGCCTTGTCCTTTCAGGACGTAGGCGATCATGGCTTTCCATGTCTCTTCATCCTTGATGTCTCTTAGCACGCTTTCTCCTGTTACACCATCCAAACCCCGCTCTGCCATCCACTAGCTCAAGACCATAAATCTAGAATATAAATGTATAGAAACTAGCATGGCCACAAAATGAGGGATCAGTTTATATATTGATTATAATATAGATTTGATCCCCCACTTTATATCCACATTATTTCTTATAAACAGTTGGCATATATCTTCTTCTATGTGCCTTGTCCTTTCAGGACGTAGGCGATCATGGCTTTCCATGTCTCTTCATCCTTGATGTCTCTTAGCACGCTTTCTCCTGTTTCACCATCCAAACCCCGCTCTGCCATCCACTAGCTCAAGACCATAAATCTAGAATATAAATGTATAAAAACTAGCACGGCCACAAAATGAGGGATCAGTTTATATATTGATTATAATATAGATTTGATCCCCCACTTTATATCCACATTATTTCTTATAAACAGTTGGCATATATCTTCTTCTATGTGCCTTGTCCTTTCAGGACGTAGGCGATCATGGCTTTCCATGTCTCTTCATCCTTGATGTCTCTTAGCACGCTTTCTCCTGTTACACCATCCAAACCCCGCTCTGCCATCCACTAGCTCAAGACCATAAATCTAGAATATAAATGTATAGAAACTAGCATGGCCACAAAATGAGGGATCAGTTTATATATTGATTATAATATAGATTTGATCCCCCACTTTATATCCACATTATTTCTTATAAACAGTTGGCATATATCTTCTTCTATGTGCCTTGTCCTTTCAGGACGTAGGCGATCATGGCTTTCCATGTCTCTTCATCCTTGATGTCTCTTAGCACGCTTTCTCCTGTTTCACCATCCAAACCCCGCTCTGCCATCCACTAGCTCAAGACCATAAATCTAGAATATAAATGTATAAAAACTAGCACGGCCACAAAATGAGGGATCAGTTTATATATTGATTATAATATAGATTTGATCCCCCACTTTATATCCACATTATTTCTTATAAACAGTTGGCATATATCTTCTTCTATGTGCCTTGTCCTTTCAGGACGTAGGCGATCATGGCTTTCCATGTCTCTTCATCCTTGATGTCTCTTAGCACGCTTTCTCCTGTTACACCATCCAAACCCTGCTCTGCCATCCACTAGCTCAAGACCATAAATCTAGAATATAAATGTATAGAAACTAGCATGGCCACAAAATGAGGGATCAGTTTATATATTGATTATAATATAGATTTGATCCCCCACTTTATATCCACATTATTTCTTATAAACAGTTGGCATATATCTTCTTCTATGTGCCTTGTCCTTTCAGGACGTAGGCGATCATGGCTTTCCATGTCTCTTCATCCTTGATGTCTCTTAGCACGCTTTCTCCTGTTACACCATCCAAACCCCGCTCTGCCATCCACTAGCTCAAGACCATAAATCTAGAATATAAATGTATAGAAACTAGCATGGCCACAAAATGAGGGATCAGTTTATATATTGATTATAATATAGATTTGATCCCCCACTTTATATCCACATTATTTCTTATAAACAGTTGGCATATATCTTCTTCTATGTGCCTTGTCCTTTCAGGACGTAGGCGATCATGGCTTTCCACGTCTCCCTATCCATGGTGGCTCTTAGTACGTTTTCTCCTGTTACACCACAGAACCCTCGTTCTGCCATCCACCTGATCAGGCCCTTCAAATATGTTATCCGATGCTTTCTTCTGTCTCTTTTTCCCTCTATCTGGCCTGTCAGTATCAGCTTCTCCAAGCCCTCCTTCCTCATTGCATGTCCCAGGAACTTTAGCTGTCTCTTCCTGATGCTCAGTATTAATTTCCTTTTCGTTTCCATCCTTTCCAAAACTTCATCATTCCTCTCATACTCAATCGATGATATCCGCAGCATCCTTCTGTAGAACCACATTTCGGTTGCTTCAAGTTTTTCCTTCGTCTTCGATGATATTGTCCAGCATTCGCTGCCATATTGAAAAACTGACATCACGTAGCAATCCAGTACTCTTTTCATGTTTAGCGAAATTTTCTTGTCTCTTAATGCTCTACTCAACTTCTGGAACGCGCCATTCACCATGCCAATTCGCCTTTGGATCTCTGTGTCGCACTTTCTGTCTTCTGATAGAACACTTCCCAGGTATTTAAATTTTTGTACCTACCTGATTTTAGTATCTTCTACCTGTATTTAGCATTTTGGGCTGCCCTTTTTACTGATGACCATACATTCGGTTTTCTTGCAGTTTATTTGTAGTCCTTTCTTTTTACTCTCTTCAGCTACCTTCTGTAGGATGTCTTGTAGTTTTCTTTCTGTGTCTGCTATCAGCACTGTATCATCTGCGTAACTTATGTTGTTCAAATTGTGGTCTCCGATGACAAATACTGGCATAACATCCAGGGTTTTAAGAATAGTCTCGCTGTACAAGTTGAATAGATCCGGTGAAAAGACACATACTTTTTGTACGCCCCTTTCTATCTTTGTATATCTGATGAATTCGTTACCTGTCTGTATGTAGGCAGTTTGCTGCCAGTAGAGATTACTTTAATGTCTTTCACAACAATGTCGAGGCTGCTGAGCATCTCTCATTAATTCTTTGTGGCGTATTTTGTCGAGTGTCTTTGCATAATCGATAAAACATGGATACAAGTCTTTCTTCATTTGCATTGCCCTTTCGAAGAGCATCCTAATCATAAATATGACGTTCCTTGTTCCAGTGTCTTTGACGAACCCGCATTGTTGTTATCATATCTCTAGCCTGATTCTGCTTCTCGCTCTGTTCATCAAGATTCGGACGATCAGTTTTGTAATGTGACTCATTAAACTAGTTGTTCGGTGGGACCTTAGCATAAACCAAATTTTCCAGTATGACATCAATTTTAAAAAGTTATTTAAGACCTTAACATAACAACTTAAATAACGTTCTAAAATTGATGTCTTACTGAAAAATGTTGTTCTTACAAAAGTTTAAAGAGATCAGTGATAAAATGCCTTCAATGACAATTTACTTTGCTTTGTTCGTAGAACGAGTATTTGGGTAGGAAATGAAAATTGATTTTATTGCATTATGAAGATCGTATATTTCAGTTTAGCGACGCTCTTTTCCCACAGCATCGGCTGCATAGAAAGGTTAGTATATTATTGTCCTTGGCTTCATTTCCAGCGAGGAGGACGTCATGCCTCAGTTTTTCTTTCAAAAGGGTCTGAAAGTCACCGCTGAGATCTACCATGAGGTGCTGAAGAGCGTGGCGAAGCCCTGGATGGACGAGATCGCCCTGAACGCTCCTACGTCTTCCGACTCCGCTTCTGCAAACAACGCCAAGACAACCCGGGCGTGGCTGCTCAACAATGTTCCTCACCACTAATCGCCGGACTAGAAGACGCCCTCCTCACCTGACTGCAACTCTCTTGACTATTTCTTCTGGGGCGTTCGCCGCTATGGATGAGGACATG
The DNA here is from genome assembly GCA_037127315.1 of Ascarosepion bandense. Classification (NCBI taxonomy): domain Eukaryota; kingdom Metazoa; phylum Mollusca; class Cephalopoda; order Sepiida; family Sepiidae; genus Ascarosepion; species Ascarosepion bandense. The sequence goes on from JBBBDQ010000637.1 coordinate 1,680,989, forward strand.
GTCGCAAAAGTGTGTAACTAATTTCGCGCCTGTCTTGAGATGTTCATCGACGGCAGCAGCGGTTATATTGAAAAATAATGTATGTAACTCTAACTGTCGCTAAATAAACTGTCGTGTCTCTGCATATAGAGCTTTTGTTTTTTTTTGCCTATTACGTTTTCTTTTTGTCAAGTGTTGGATTTTACTGTAACGCCTTATATATATATATATATATATATATATATATATATATGGTCAATTTTTTAAAAGAAAACAGTGCAAAGAAGGACTCCAAATTCTGGAGGCTGTTGTAATTAAAAAGAAACGCACTGGATAAACTAGATGTCTTGCTCCATATGGTGTCTATCATTGAAGACTTAAAGTATCTAAACTTATTTATAAATGAAACTTTGTCTGTGTGTGTGTGTGTGTGTGTGTGTGTGTGTGTGTGTGTGTGTGTGTGTGTTCGTTACCTATAGACTCCGAAACGGCTAAACCGATTTTCTTAAAAATTTACACAGTTGTACTATAAGCGTCTGCGAGTGTTCTTAGCTAGGTTTTGTGTCGACGCACCCCCCGATAAATATCGAAAATTGATAATCGAAAAAATCGGATTATAGAAGGAGTGGTTCGATTTTAATCAAATTTGATACACTCATAGACAAAGACATCAGAAACGATATTCAGAAGTTTCAAGGTTGCAGTTCTTACAATAGTGCAGAAAATTTGATATCGATACAAGGAAATCAAAATTTGACTGACATCCATTCATTTTTCTTTCAGTCTACGGTTTCGTTTTAACTGGAAACAACTACTGCTTTTTAGTCTTTCGTGCCAACGTCCAAAGAGTCTGAGCTCTGGGACCATGGATTAGTTTTAAAGCTTTCATTACAGCCGAGCAACGCCGGGCTATCCTGCTAGTTAAAGAAAAATGAAGATACACTTTTTCAACAGACCTAAAGTGGAACGAGTATATCGGATCTATATCTGCGTCTACTGTTAGGAAGGTTGGGTCTTTGTGTCGAGACAGAAAGTTTTTTTTGCCAGAAGCCATCTTGTACATTTATAAATCTACCATTCGTCCGTGCATTGAATACTGTTGCCATATCTGGTCTGGTACTCCTGCTTTACATCTCGTGATTCTTGACAAAATCCAAAGAAGAATCTGCAATATAATAGATCCTGACTTGGCATCTCGACTTCACTCACTTTCTAACCAACGTGACATGGCTCCCCTCTGTTTTTTCTACGAATATTTTCATGGCAACTGCGCTGACAAGGTTTTTCCCTCTGTTGTCCCGCCCACGTGAATTTAAGCGTGCTACTAGATTTGCATCTAGATTCCCCCCTCTTACCTTTGAAAATAGTTAAATGTAATCGTCTCTTCAACTCTAACAGTTTCTTTTCTCGCATTTCCCGTCTGTGAAACCCCCTAAGGTTTCCATGCTTTCCTGATAGCTACAATCTCTAAAAAGTTTAATTGCAACGTCAATTGACATCTTCTATTTTCTTGAATCTTATTCATCTTTTATCCTTTCTTCAATACCCAACTGTACCCAGGCTTTCTTTCACTTTAACCCCCTACAAACTAGTGGCTGTCCCGCCATGTTCTTTTTCTATAAGCCGTGTCCATTCAGGACGTAGGTGAACATGGACTTCGACATCTCTCTGTCCCTTGTAGCTCTTAATACGCTTTCTCTTGTTACGACTCCCAAACCCCGCTCTTCTACCCATTTACTCAATCCCAACTAGTATGCCACCCATTGTATTCCCAGGTTTCTCTTTCCGTCTATTCATCCTTTGAGTATCGCATTCTCCAAGCTTTCCTTCTTTATTACATATTCCAGGAACTTCAGCTGTCTTTTTCTTATGCAAAGTATTAGTTCCTTTTTCGTTTCCATCCTCTTCCACAACCTCATCGTTGCTCAAATGTTTAGTCCATGGTATCCTCAGCATCTTTCTGTATAACCACATTTCGTTGCTTCAAGTTTTTCCTTCAACTTTGATGAGATTGTCCAGTATTCGCTGCCATATTGAAGACCAGACATCACATAGCAATTCAATACTCGCTTCTTTGTTTTCAACGAAATTTTCCTGTTTCCGAGCTTCTGGAATGCATCATTGGCCATACCAGTTCACCTTGTTGGGAGTGAAATGATTTTAAAAAAGTATGAACATTCCGGTTAAACCGTTTAAATGACTTCAATAAAAGTGATTTGACATTTGTTCCAGTAAACGTAAGAACACTGGGATCAACCAAAAACAGTTTACAAAACATATGCAAAACACAATCATTTAAAAATGAACGTCGCAACATTTGAAAGCACCCATGAAAAAATAATATAAAATAAAAATAAGTATGAATTTACCGACAAATAAAACCCCTATATTATTTAAACAAACATGTCTACAAGAATTACTGCTGCTGAAACACACCTTTTATTTCAAGCTAACAGATTAAATTTAACTGAAAAGTTTACAGTTTTTCTATTTGAATTTTCTGATGAATCTTAATTCTTAAGTTAATAATTAAATATGCTCATGGCCAGTTCTACGACTATAAAATGTCCATAGGATATAATCCTATCTCATCGTTAAATATTTGAGCTTAACAACTTTAACAAAATATTGCAATAATAATCAGAAATAAGAATTCTGGTTATTATTTTAAGAAGTAAGAGGGAACAAATGCAAAGATTTTAAATTGATGACTTTTTTCATTTCTGTTTCGCTTATTGATTTGGTTCGGTTTATTTTGTCGTACAGCATATCAACTTCAATATTTTATTTAATGCCGATAACATTTTTAGAGTAGGTTAGTATGAATAGAATATGTATTCTTTGTAAGAAATCAGTTTGTAGATCAGGTTTCATTGGCGTATTTTGTAAAGAGAGTTTTTGTCAAGATTTGAATGTACTGTTGGTTTTCCTATCAAATCGTGAAATGAAGGTCATTATGAACGGGCACGCTTCCAGATCATTTTAATCTATCTATCTATCTATCTATCTATCTATCTATCTATCTATCTATCTATCTATCTATCTATGTCGTTGTCTGTTCATATCTATCTATCTATCTATCTATCTATATTAGATAATTCCACTCATTTTTAATACTGAAGTTTTAATTGAATTTTTGAAAATAAAAGCTTTCTTGAAGCTTTCATTTTAACTTTAATTGAAAGCTAAATGATTAAATTTACTATTTCCAATAACTAAAATACTATGGTGCATTTCAAATAAAAATTATATTGATTGGAATCTCCAACTTTTTTAGAGTTTTCAAAATTCATGATTGTTTGCGTCCATTTTAACAGCTTGACAACTTTAGAAACAAAAGTTAATTCTCGTTTTTAAAATTCTTGCAAAAATAAAATATACGTCTGTATTACGTTATCTTTTGAAAAATTAGCAAATGTAAAGTTACATTAATCTGATTTACACAAGTATTACTTGTTTATTGCATGAAATTTAAAGTAAAAGTATTTCTTAATCACAGAGGTGCAAAGAGATTGATCTGCGAAATAAGCTAAGTATGGTTTGCCAGAATAGACATAATTATTCAATTTTTCCTGAAAATGGAAGAAACCGTGAAACACGTGACCTATTAATGTCACACAGAAAATACCATAATTTAAAAACAAAAAACTTCTTACACACACACACAAAAAAAAAAATTAAAATTATTTCAAAAATCATTTGGTTCGAAGGTTTGTATTAAGCGTTTCAATTTTCGATTAGTAAACATAGTTTTGACTAAATAACTTAATAATAACCGAAGTGCAACAAGGCTTTGAAGAATTTAAAAAATATTTTTGAAAATTTATAAATTATTATAATTTAAAAAAAAGAAAAATGGAAACAATTATTGTGAACATTAATTATTCATAGAAAATGTTTTTCTGTAGATTACTGTCCTTAATATATATATATATATATATATATATATATATATATATATATTAATTTAAATGCTTATCTAATTAAATATCATAGGTTTTTTTTTATTTTAATATTTGAGCAGACTTTCGAAAAAAACGGCCAACTGGTATAAAAACAAGTAGATGATTTACATACCCCAAGGAGTCCAGCAAATTTGCAACAGAACATTTAATTTCTCGAAATTTCATTAATTTACGTTTGAGGAGGCGGTAACAGGTGTAAAAAACATATTTTTTGCAAAATTTTATAAAAACTAATGATTTCAAAAGTAATATAATTCATTTTGTATATAAGTCCTTAAAGTTTAATCAAAAACCGAGATTAATTGATTTTGCAAGAAGTTCAAAATCAATGTTTTTCGCCAGAAAACATAAGTTGCGTAATATTACATTCAGTCAGTGATGCAGTGGGTATCGGCTTGGAACGAGAAATCGAGGAGCCGAGTTCGAATTCCAGTTGAATTCCTGGCATTCACTTACGCGCAAATATCCTTGGTAAAGGTTTTAATTCGTCTCTTCCTTCCAGTTATGGGTTAAATAACAGGACAGATTGGATTCTATAGCATTGGCTGGCAACCAATCTACCGAAGAAAGTAATGGCAAACTAACTACGGGATAATGTCCTGCAGTCAATCATGTCTCTTTCGAGACATGATCGCCTAACCATGTATCATGTATAACACTTAACTGACTGAATATTACACTATCTATAGTAAACACTGGTAACGATTTGCTTACGCGTAGTCAAACATTTTTTTTTAACAAAATTTCGAACGTGTTAGAAAGGATTAGAAAATTTGAAAAAATACGTATACTTTATGCTATACTGTTTTTTAACGACTTATTGGTGGTACCTATTGTATATATATATATATATAGCCGTATCTGACTACCGGGCACACCGGGCACGGGTCCGGGCCAATCCGTGCAAACATAGTGAAAATCCGGGCAAGGAAAATGTCTTCGTCAGAAATCAAATTAAACAATTCACGAAGAAAGAAAGAAATAAAGAAATAAAGAAAGAAAGAAAAACGAAGAAAACATCCGAATGAACGTAGTAAAAATCTGTTTATTTATTAATTTTGGGAGAAAAGACTGGTTATACTCAGAAAGTCCGAACCCGATTTCCTGGTTTCGTTCACATTCTGCGCCTAATTTCCATTGGAATAGCCGAAAAAACTGATGACGTCATCACATTGTCAACTAATAAATCCGGGCAATTTTTTCTGTGCCCGGTGTTTTTTTTAGCATCAGCTACGGCCCTATATATATATATATATATATATATATATATATATATATATATATATATATATATATATCTCAGCAAATATCCATTCAAACAAGTTTTGTTGAAGAGAACAGACTGGTTATAAGAATTATATTTCTTTATTAGAAAAAAACTGTGAACATTTCACGGTTTTCCTGTTTTAATATTTGATGAATCTTAATTCTTTAGATAATGATTAAATAAGCTCATGATCAATTCTACGACAATATAATATCCTTGGAAATTCCCTTATCTCATTGTTAAATATTCGAGGTTAGCAACTTTAACAAAATATTACAATAACAATGGTAAATATGAATGCTGGTAGCTATTTTAAGAAGTAAGGTGGTAAAAACGAAAAGATTTGAAAATGATAACTTTTTTTCATTTCACTGATTGGTTTTTGCTTGGTTTATTTTGTTTTACAGCATATCAACTTCAATGGGTCATTTAATATTTTTAATATTAGATTCGTATAAATAGAATATGTATTTTTTGTAAGAAATCAGTTTATTTTGTTTTACAGCATATCAACGTCAATGGTTCATTTAATATTTTTAATATTAGATTCGTATAAATAGAATATGTATTTTTTGTAAGAAATCAGTTTATTTTGTTTTACAGCATATCAACTTCAATGGGTCATTTAATATTTTTAATATTAGATTCGTATAAATAGAATATGTATTTTTTGTAAGAAATCAGTTTATTTTGTTTTACAGCATATCAACTTCAATGGGTCACTTAATATTTTTAATATTAGATTCGTATAAATAGAATATGTATTTTTTGTAAGAAATCAGTTTATTTTGTTTTACAGCATATCAACGTCAATGGGTCATTTAATATTTTTAATATTAGATTCGTATAAATAGAATATGTATTTTTTTAAAGAAAACAGTTTATAGATAAGATTTTATTTGTGCATCTTCACTAATTCACTAAAAAAAAAAAAAAAAAAAAAATGAAGCACAGCATAGTATGAAGAAAAAAAAGCCCCGAACCTAATAAAAACTAATTTTATTCCATCAAAATTTTTGTTATTATTTAGAGAAAAAATCATAATATTTTAAATTTTTTCTAACACGTTCGAAATTTTGGTAAAAAAAAAATCTTGCTTTGATTTTAGTTAGCTGGTAACCAAATCGTTACGAGAGTTTACAATGGAAAACGTAATATTACATAACGTAATATTACATAACGTAATATTACATAACGTAATATTACATAACTCATTTTTTTTCGGTGACAAACACATTAATTTAGAAATTCCTTGCAAAATCAAATAATTGTCGCATCTTAATGAAACTTTCATGATTTATTCACAAATGAATGAAATTATTTTTGAAATTATTATTTTAAAAAATTTTGGTAAAAATAGTTTTATTTTATATCTTCCATAAAATTTCAAAAATTTAAATTTTGTAAGAAAACTTTTTTTATTAGTTAAAACGCAGGACTCATTATGGAATGTAAATCATGTATTATTTTTTAAACATTTAGCCCTTTTTCCGGAAATCCGCTCCAAATAATAATAATAATAATAATAATAATAATAATAATAAAATATAATATGACACTTTTTAATTAGATACGCTTTTAATTGCTTTAATAAACAATACGTATTATAGGCATTAAAAATCTGAAGAAAAATTTTTTCGATTAATAATGAAATTTTAAAAGAATTGTCTTGATTTTTTTAATTACATTAATTTATAAAGTTTCAAAAATACTTTTAAAATACCTCAAAAATTTATAGGCGTTAGGTTATTAAGTTATTAAGTGAAAACAATATTTACTAATCGAGAGAGGATGTAAGTTAGTGATACAGAAGATGACTATTGGCTTTACATTTAAATTCTTGGAGATTGTGACTGTCGGGAAAGCAAGTATGCGGAAGAGAATTCCACAGGCGGGAAGTGCGAGATAAGAAGCTGCTGAAGTAGAATTTGCGTTTACAATTTATTGGTTTCACAGTAAAATGGTGACACACACACACAAACGCACATATACAAATATACAGAAGGACAAATATATACATATACTGACTTTAAACAATATTATTTTCGATCTAAATCGATTTATTTTCGATCTATATCTATTAATTTTCGATATATATCTATATTTGTTCATAAGTATTATCCCTATGTCTACACACACGCACACATACAGACACACACGTATATATATATATATATATATATATATATATATATATTAATTTATTAGTAATTGTAGGATGTATAATATTATCCGAAACAAGAGTGAACTTCATGAGACATGTGGAAAATTTAGGTTCTCTTTGATTTTCTCAGGTTAGATTGAAAGAAAGATAAAGATGTATGTGAGGAAAAATGACTTTGTTTTTGAAGATAAATGAAAGCCATAAATCAAATTAAATAACGTCAGCTTATCACATAAAAAGAGTGTCTCTCCACCTGTTTGTTGTGGACGCAAACACACACACACACACACACACACACGTGCATATATATATATATATATATATATATATATATATATATATATATTGTAATTTTGTTATTGGTTTTATAAAGCATTGTAATAACAAAATTACCACATTAAACTCTACTCTGTATCGACCACTCTTTATAAAATAAATGCTTGAACAGTTGGTTTTAATCTACTTGTTCTGTCACTTTCTTGTAATATATATATATATATATATATATATATATATATATATATGTGTGTGTGTGTGTGTGTGTGTGTGTGTGTGTGTGTGTGTAAGTTAGAGCCGTTAGGTGTTGCTAGATTTTGAATCAGTCTAGCGAAATTAGAAAGGATTTTTATGTATATACTTGCATATTCGTGTATATAAACACAGACATGCATCCATACATATATATGCATTAAAGCCTATTTTTGTATACTTGTACATATATATTTGTGCATATATATATATATATATATATATATATATATAACACGCATATACACATTATAAAGAATTGTTGTATACTTGTACAAATATGCGCATGTATACATACACTTATTTGTAATATATATATATATATATATATATATATATATATATATATGTACAGACATTTAAATTTGTTCACAGTTATATATACCGTGCACGCACACACACACACTCACAAATATATACTCGAACATTCATATACATAAAATATATATATTAGAGCCAATATTAGTTGGTAAAGAGTGCTTTTTTGCATTATATTATGGGTCGTATTGAGATGCCTGCTTTGTTTGCTTGTTTGCCTATATATACAGATACACACACACAAACACACCCACACACCCACACGCTCATATATATATATATATGAAATGAACAAGAAAGAAGAAAATAACAACGTTCAAAACATTAATTTCAAACGGTGCTTAATATAAAAATGAATTTTGTAGTAGTTTGTTTGTAGTTTGCACATGCCCTAAAGTAATAATTAATAATATATATCTTCCTTTATCTATAAATATACAGCATAAGCCTGATATATATATATATATATATATATATATATATATATATATATCAGGCTTATGCTGTATATTTATAGATAAAGAAGGATCAGTAATATTTTTGGTCCTGAAATGACATCTTTTCTCAGTGCCGTAACGTAACTGGGCCTTTTCTAGAAATATTTTCATGGCTATTGTTCCGATGGACTTTCCGCCATGTAACTAGAGTTTAGGAATTTAGGAGCAGTGCTAGATTGGCAGCTAGGTATGAACATTTTACTGTTGAATTGGCTAGATATAATCGTAAGTTTTATGATATACTTTCTTTTCTCTTATTTCTCACCTGTGGAACACTCTTCTGGCCCCATATTTTAATGGAATTTTCAGGACTTATTCACATATGAATAAAATTATTTTGGGAATTAATATTTAAAAAAAAAAACTAGGTAAAAATATTTATTTTTTTTTACATCTGTTATCCACCCTCCACGTAAATTCATGAAATTTTACGAAATCAAATTTCGTTGCGCAAATTGGTTTTATTAGTTAAACGCGAAAATCATTGAAAAATGTCAGTCAGTTAAGTGCCATACGTGATACACGCTTTGGGCGATCATGTCTCGAAAGAGACATGACTGACTAGCTGGAAGATTTTCCCGCAGTAGTCTGCCATTGCTTTCTGCGGTAGACTGGTTGCCGACCAAGGCTATAGAACCCAATCTGTCCTGTTATTTGACTCATAGCTCGATGGGGAAGAGATATATTTTATTAAGTAGTAATAAATGGGGGATCAGTTTATTACTTCATAACAATATAAAACTGATCCCCCACTTTATGACCAGTAGAAGCCTTAATCATTATTCCAACTATTATGTTCAGTCAGTCAGTCAAGTGCCATGCGCGATACACTCTTTGGGCGATCATGTCTCGAGACATGACTGACTGGGCAGAAGATTATCCCGCAGTAGTTTGCCATTGCTTTCTGCGGTAGACTGGTTGCCGACCAAGGCTATAGAACACAATCTGTCCTGTTATTTAACCCATAACTGGAGGGAAGAGACGGATTAATACCTTTCCCAAGGGTATTTGCGCGTGAATGCAAGGAATTCAACTGGAATTCGAACTCGGTTCCCCGATTTCTCGTTCCGAGCCGATATCCACTGCGCCACAACGCAAATCATCTATTATTTTTGGAAAAAAAATTTGTTTTTATTTCCAAAAATCTGCTCCCAATAATAAAATAAAAAATGCAATATAACTATTACATTATTTCAATTGATAAGCTTTTAATTCTTTGAATATATAATATAAATTAAGGACATTATAGTCCGAAGAAAAAATTAATAAATGATGAGATTTTAAAAGCAATTTTTTCATTTTTATTTTTTAAAATAAAATATTATAAAATAATAATTTATAAAGATTCAAAAATATTTTAAAATAGTTCAAAGATTTGTTGGGGTTAGTTTAAAACTTATTAAGCGAAGATTATACTTACTAATCGAAAATTAAAAACTTTGATATCAAATCAACGTGCCTTCTTATTCTTAAAAAGGTTTTTTTTTGTCATTTTTTTGTACAATTAAGTCACTTGCGATCGATATACACTTACCTTGTCTCGCATCTGTCAAATCTGTCAACACATACGGCGAAAAGGCCAGAAAGTTGAACTCTGTCTTTAAGAAGTAGTTTTATTCTAAATCTCATGCGATAAATAAGTCATACTTGTGTAAATCAGATTATTTGACATTAAATTTGAAATTTTTCAAAAATAATGTGTCACAGATCTATATTTTATTTTTGCAAGATAATTAACTTTTGTTTACAAATGTGTCGATCGCTTAAAAATGGCCGAAAAATTGAAAGATTAAGAAAAGAATTGAAAAAATTTAAACTCTAATCAATATAATTTCTGTTTGAAATACACCAGAGTATTTTGCTTACTGGAAATAGCGAATTTAATCATTAAGTTTTCAATTAAAACAAAAATTAATTTTCAAGAAAAGATCTATTTTTAAAAATTCGATTTAAAATTTAGATATCGAAAATGAACGGAGGTACCTAAATAACAAAGTGTTGATAAACCGCAAAAAATAATTTGAATTTTCTTCTACCTCTCTCTCTCTCTCTCTCTCTCTCTCTATATATATATATATATATATATATGATTGCGATTTTATTCGTAGTTAGGAAGGATTTAAGTGCTTACCGCCTCGCAAATGGCACCTTATTTACGTTCGTGATAATGGTGTCACTTCAGTTTGGAGTACTTCCGTTTCCGCTGTCATCACCTTTTCCGTCCTTTTCCGTTCTCAGTTCGCTCCCCGGATTTCACATTTGCCTTGTTTACTTAACTTGTACGGTAAGTAAACCGTGTCTTGGTTCATTGACGTCAATAGGAAATCCGTGCATCCTTTTTGGCTGGGCCACTCGACATTTCCCAACCTCAACTCCACCTACTGTAACGTTGCGTTAAACTTGTCCGAAAATAAACTTGCGTAGCGACTCAACGAGCGGGTCTCGTTTTCTCTTGCGGTATCCTCAACTATTCTGACCGGGATTTGAAACGTTTACTGGCACACGGATGCGACATGGCTACACTGCATTCCTCTGATGCACGTATTCATCAATTCCATAACAGAACAGCAAAGGAGAGTAACGACTATTAGCTCAAAAATTAAACACGGTGAACCGTGTTCAAATCCATGGTTCGTCTGCTGATTTAATTTAATTTATTTATTCATTTATTGTACAAATGTCTTTGGCTAAGGTATAAATCTATCTGTGCAGCCCAACACAGTGCATAAATGAATTTGTAGCCGATAAAATAATTAAAATCAACTCTCTTCTTCACTTTTACAAAAATTCACAACGATGTGGGAAATCATGGTTTTCCCAAATAGAAAAAGTATTGACCATCTGCTTAACGAAAAAGTCGAAACCAGATTCCGCAAGTAGGTGTTAAAATGGTTTTTGTCCAATGGAAACAACTTGTAAGACTTGGAAGGACTTGGCGATCCAGTGTGAAATTCAAAAAGACCATATAAATGAACTCGGCGTCACTCAAGAGACAGATGCGAACCGAGAGACGATAAGACTAAAATGTAGCCAACTTCAAATCGACCCGGAGATAAGGTTAAGTCGCACCTTGTTCTCTTTCTTTCTCCTTATCTATCTCAACAATTACTACTAGAACATTTTGTACGAACTCTATCGCTAACCTCTTAATAATGTTTCTAACTGAACATTAACTCCTCCAACTTATGTCAGTATTTCCCTTTAATAAATTTCTATTTAAAATGCAAAATATATATTTTAATATTCCACTCTTCTACTCTAATCCACACATTTCAATCGACAAACAACCTTCTGATAACGATGAAAACTTTCCGATGATTATAACTCTGCATAAAACTTGTAATCTGTAGGGAGTCTGACACAAGGCCGAATCAAAGAAACATTAACCAGCTCCCCTACGCTACACTTGTTAAGCAGATGGTCAATCCTTTTTCTATTTGGGAAAACCAGGATTTCCCACATTGTTGTGAATTTTTGTAAAAGTGAAGAAGAGAGTTGATTTTAATTATTTTATCGGCTACAAATTCACTATTTTTGAATGGTAATCAATCGAGGAGAAGGATAACTCTAAATTCAAACCCGTTGAGAAAATAACTGGAAGCCACTCCACGTTTTTCCGAAAAATGTTTGGTGATGCCCAGATAATAAAAAAGGAATCTATTGAGAAAGCAATGGGAAGCCACTCCACTACATTTCTAAGAAGGCATAGATATCTAAACTTATATAATAACTGGAACATTGTCTGTGTGTGTGTTTCCGTTACCTATAGACTCCGAAACGGCTGAAACGATTTTCTTGATATTTACACAGTTGTACTATAAGCGTATGCGAGTGTTCTTATCTAGGTTTTGTGTCGAGGTACTCCCGATAAATATCGAAAATTGATAATCGAAAAAATCGAGTTATAGAAGGAGTTGTCCAATTTTAATCAAATTTCATACACTCATAGATAAAGACATAAGAAACGATATTTAGAAGTTTCAAGGTTGAAGTTCTTACAATAGCGCAGAAAATCGATAATATATATATATGTTTGTGTGTATGTCTGTTTATCTGCCTGTATGTCTGTATTTTTTCAGCAATTTTATTTTAGCTTTTGCTTTGGGTATGGCTCTAAGTAGGTATAATTGTAGTTCTTAGTCTCAGCCATGATGCCATTTACTCAGAGGAGCCTTCAAAATTCAGTTTACGACGAAATAACTTACTTGATATCGATACCAGGAAATCAAAATCTGACTTATATCCATTCATTTTTCTTTCAGGCTACGGTTTCTCTTTAACTGAAAACAACTATTGCTTTTTAGTCTTTCATGTCAACGTCCAAAGAGTCTGATCTCCAGGACCATGGATTAGTTTTTAAGCTTTAATTGCACCCGAGCAACGCCGGGCTATACTGCTAGTACACAGATAATAAAGGAAATGAATCCATTGTGAAGTCTACTAGAAACAAATCCACTGCTTTCACAAGAAGGAGTAACAATTCACAGATTATAAAGAAATTTAATCTGTAAAGAAGGAAAGAATTAGCACGACATTATCTTCCACGAAATGTTATTCACAGGTAATCGGAAAAAGAGAATTTATAGAGAATGGAATTGGAAACCACTTCACCATCTTTTCCAAGAACGCATCACAATTTCTAGATAATTGAAAAAAAAAATGAATCTATGGAGAAGCCAAGAGGAAACCACTCTAATATCTTTCAAAAGAAGGCACAACAATTATAATATAAAGAAAAGTAATAGAGAAGGCGACAGGAAACCACTCTAATATCTTTCAAAAGAAGGCACAACAATTATAATATAAAGAAAAGTAATAGAGAAGGCGACAGGAAACCACTCTAATATCTTTCAAAAGAAGGCACAACAATTATAATATAAAGAAAAGTAATAGAGAAGGCGACAGGAAACCACTCTAATATCTTTCAAAAGAAGGCACAACAATTATAATATAAAGAAAAGTAATAGAGAAGCCAACAGGAAACCACTCTAATATCTTTCAAAAGAAGGCACAACAATTATAATATAAAGAAAAGTAATAGAGAAGGCGACAGGAAACCACTCCATTATTTTTTCCTAGAAAGCATAACAATTTCCAGAAAATAAAGAAAAGGAATCTATGGAGAAGGCAACAGGAATCCCCTGAACTATCATTTCCAAGAAGGTATAACAATTCCCAGATAATAAAGAAAAAGAATCTATGGAGAACCACTCCACTATCTTTCCCAAGAAGGCACAACAAGGATTCCCAGATAATAAAGAAAATGTATCTATAAAGAAGACAACACGATACTATCCTTCCCAAGAACGCATCACATTTCATGGATAATAAAGAAAAGTAATCCATGGAGAAGGCAACAGGAAACCACTCCACTATCTTTCCCAAGAAGGCTTAACAATTCCCAGATAAGAAAAAAAAGGAATATGTGGAAAAGGCAACAGGAATCCACTGCAGTATTTTCATGACAATTCCTAGATAATATAGAGAAGGAATCCTTGTAGAAGACAACAGGAAACCATTCCACAATATTTCTCAAGAAGGGTTAATAATTCTCAGATAATAAAAAAAAATATGTGGGGAAGGCAACAGGAAACCACTCCACTATCTTTCCCAAGAAGACATAACAATTTCTAGATAATAACATAAAGAAATTAATGGAGAAGGTAACAGAAAACCACTTCACTATCTTTCCCAAGTATGCATGATAATTCCTACATAATAAAGAAAACGATTCCATGGAGAATGCAACAGCAAACCACTCCTTTACTTTTCCCAAGAACGCATGATAATTCCTAGATAATAAAGAAAAAGAATCAATGATGAAGGTGAAAGGAAACCACTCTACTATCTTTTCCAAGAAGTCATGACAATTCCTATATAAAAAAAAGAAATCAATAGAGAAGGCAACAAGGAACCACTCCACTATCTTTCCTAGAAACACATGGTAATTCCTAGATAATAAAAAAAATGGAATCCTTGGAAAAAACAACAGGAAGCCATTTCACTATCTTTCACGGAAAATCTTAATAATTCCCAGAAAAGAAAAAAAAAAGAATTTATAAAGAAGGCAACAACAGGAAACCACTTCACTATCTTTCCCAAGGAGACATAACAATTCCTAGATAATAAAGAAAAGGAATCCGTGGTGAAGGCAACAGGAAACCACTCCGTTATTTTTCCCAAGAAGACATAAAAATTCCCAAATAATAAAGAAAAAGATTTTTTGGAGAAGACAACCAGCCCACTATAATTCCCAAGAATTCAAGCAATTCCTAGATAATAAAGAAAAATAATATATGGAGAAAGCAACAGAAAACCACTCCACTATATTTCCCAAGAGGGCATAACAATTCCCAGATAATAAAGAAAAGGAATCTATGTTGAAGGCAACAAGAAACCACTCTCTTATCTGTTCCAAAAAGGCATAACGATTCCTAGATTATTAAGAAAGCGCATCTATGGAGAAGGTAACAGGACTCCACTCCACTATCTTTCCCAAGAAGTCATAACAATTCCTAAATAATAAAGAAAATAAATCTGTGAAGAAGGCAACAGGAAATCACTTTACTATAATTCCCAAGAATTCAAGCAATTCACAAATAATAACGAAAACTAATCTATTAAAAAGCAGTTCTGAATTCTAAACAGTAGAGAAAAACAACTTGAAACAACTTTCCCAAGGTGAATGGCAAATCATAGGTAATAAAAATATGATTAGTGAAAGAGACATGATCACCTAAAAATCGAAGGGCCATAAAAGACTAAGAAAATGTAACTCTTTATATATATATATATATATATATATATATATATATATATATATATTTTGCTTGATTTGTAAAATTGTTTTTGTAATGAAGCCCATTTTTTTACGCTGCATTTCTTCAGGATACCGGCAATCATACCTCTGCTCAATTTCATGCTTTAGTAAAGATTTTTTGTGCGTCAAATTTTCCAAGCATTCTTTTCTCATTACGTACCCTAAAAATTTCAACTCTCGACGTATAAGTGACTTTTTTGTACAGTTTCTAAAACTTCGTCATTTGCTCACGCGCTCAGTCTATGACCAACGTTCTGAAAAGACATGGCATATAGAGGAACAGCTGTAACAACACTGGGCGTTCATCTCTCTAAAATATATTTAAATCTGTTTTTATTTACCCAATAATGTTATTTAAGTTCCATACGTGATATATGCTTGAGCGATCATGTCTCGAAAGAGAAATGACTCACTGGGCAGATTTTCCACACTAGGTTGCCATTAATTTCTGCGGTAGACTGGTTGCCAACCAAGGCTACAGAACTCAATGTGTTCTGTTATTTAATCCATAGATGAACTTAACAACTTCTCAAGTGTATTTGCACGTAAGTAAAAAATAGGAATTCGACTGGAATTAAAACTCGGCTCTCCGATTTTTCATTCCGAGCCAATATCCACTGCATCACAACAAACAATGTTATTTCAATCCTCCTAAATGGTAGTGGATGCTGGACAATTCCCTCACATGTGAAGAGGAGACTGGAGACAACAGAGATGTGGTTCTATAGAAGGATGTTGAGAATACAAAGAAAAGAGTGCTTAACTGCTATGTAATATCAATCCTCTTATATGGAAGTGAATGCTGGACAATTTCCTCACAGATGAAGATGGGGACTGGAGGCAACAGAGATGTGGTTCTATAGAAGGATGCTGAGAATACAAAGAAAAGAGTGCTTAGCTGCTATGTAATATCAATCCTCTTATATGGAAGTGAATGCTGGACAATTTCCTCACAGATGAAGAAGAGACTGGAGGCAACAGATGTAGTTCTATAGAAGGAAGCTAAGAAAACAACGAAAAACGTGATTAACTGCTATGTAATATCAATCCTCCTATATGGAAATCATATGCGAAAGCAGAATAACATATCATATTTTTACTACTTCAAAGCTACAAAAAATGTGCTACTAAATGACACATAATTAGCGGTGTCAGTAAACAAACAAATCAAATTACATAGAAGTTTTATATTCTTTATACTACGCCAGATAATCAATTGTGCCTATGTGATACACGCTTGGGTGATCATGTCTTTTTCGATCCAAGATCGACTCGGCAGAAGATTTTCCTGCAGTAGGTTGCCATGTCTTTCTGCGGTAGATTGGTAACCAACCAAAGCTGTAAAACCCTGCTATTCAACCCCTAGTTGGAGGGAGAAGTGATGGATTCTTACCTATCCCAAGGGTATTTGTGCAAAAGTAAATGCAACGAATTCAACTAGAATTCGAAATCGGCTCCCTCGATTTCTCATTCCCAGCCGATGCCCAATGCACCAAAACCCGCAAAGTTCACTCTAAACAAGACACAGTTTTACTGGTGTAGTTTTTGTATAAACGTATCAAAAGGCAAGGACTACAGTTCATGATGTTATGAAAGAAGGATAAAGATTAGAATTGAGGTAGTGAAGTGAAGTAATGAGGCAAAACATCTCACTGGAAGTCTGTTCCACACAACAGCAGTTCTTGGGAAGAAGTCCATGTCAAACTAACTTCTTATTAATAGATTACAATGTGAATGAAGATGACACACAACTGTGTTGAACAAAAACAATAGATGGTATTGTGCAAGGTTTTAAGTAGCTGAAATAGCAGTTGATGCGTTAATTGTTCCAATCTTCGCGAGTCATACAAGTGGTTGACCGAATTAAGTTAACAAATGACCGCGTTTTGGATGGATAGTTTAAAGTGTTGTGCTCATTCTTCTTCTTCTTCTTCTTCTTCTTCTTCTTCTTCTTCTTCTTCTTCTATGTGCCGTGTTCCTTTAGGACGTAGGCGGTCATGGCTTGTCACATCTCCCTATCCCTAGTAGCTCTTAACACGCCTTCTCCTGTTACCCCTCCCAAGCCCCTCTCTACCATCCATTTGCTCAAGCCCATCAAGTATGTTACGCCTTGCTTTTCCCTGTCTCTCTTACCCTCTGTCTGACCTGTGCGTATCAGATTCTCAAAGCTCTCCTTCCTCATTACTTATTTTAGAAACTTCAACTGTCTTTCCCTAAAGTTAAATATTAGTTTCCTTTTCGTTTTCAACTTCTCCAAAACCTCATCGTTGCTCACATACTCGGACCATAGCATCCACAGCATCCTTCTGTAGAACCACATTTCAGTTGCTTCAAGTCATGTCTTCATCTTTGGTGAAATTGCTTAGCATTCGCTGCCATGTTGAAGAACATGCATCGCATAACAATTCAGCACTTCCTTCTTTGTTTCCAGCGAAAATTTCTTGTCTCTTAATACTCTTCTCAGCTTCTGGAATACATCTTTGGCCATGCCAATTCGCCGTCGGATCTCAGTGTTGCACTTTATGTGCTTCGTTAGAACACTTACCAGGTATTTAAATTTCTGTACCTGTTTGATCTTATTATCCCTAGCCTGTGGTTGGTATTTTGGGCTATTCTTTTTACTAATGACCATGCTTTCTGGTTTCTTGTAGCCTGGCATGACTTCTAGTTCTGTCAGAATTACCTCACTGTACAGGCTGAATAGATCTGGTGCTCATTGGCGAGCTGGAAAACATCAAAATCCAAGTGATTGGGTGCTTATAAGAGTAGTAGCCAGAAAAACATATAACGTCTTGGCTCCTCGTTGAGTCTTGTGTCATTCTCAGTGAAGTTTAACAGAGGGGTAAATACTGGTCAAACGCAAACTGCTCACGGGTTATTTTTCTACGGCTGTATGCGACCCACGAACTAATTTATATAGTAGTTGCTCTATCTCTCTGTAACCATTTTCGTAACCAATATTTTCCTCAAATATTAATAAATAGAATATGTCACTTGCCTCTTTCATACTAACGCACCAGCCCACCAAGTGACTAAAAGTCAAGAAACGATCCACACAACACCTCGGTATTGTGTCAGAGAACAGGTAAATTTTTTCCTATTTGAAATTTATTAAAGGTAATTTAAACTCTAGTTAACTTTATCCCTATGTCAGAATTCAAATAAAAAAATAAAAGTTTTTGTTTACACTTTACGCTTACGTATTTTAACTGGCATATATGGAATGCGCGTTGTGGTGCAATGGATATCGGCAGGGAACTAGAAATCGCAGAGCCGAGTTCGAATTCTAGTTGAATTAAGTAACCCATAGAGATGTTAATATACCGCTGATAATAGACATTAAGACCAGAGATAATAATTTTTGTTTTTCAACATTTATTCATAGATTCTCGAAAGGAGAAATCGGAGAAACGAGTTCGAATTTCAGTTGAATTCCTTGCATTCATTTACGCGCAAATACCCTTGGGAAAGGTGTAAATCCGTCTCTTCCCTTTAGTTATGGGTTGAATAACAGGACAGATTGGGTTCTATAGCCTTGGCTGACAACCAATCTACCGCAGAAAGCAATGGCAACCTACTGCGGGGTAATCTTCTGCCCAGTCAGTCATGTCTCTTTCAAGATATGATCACCCAAGCGTGTATCAAGTATGACACTTAACTGACTGACTGATTCAAAGATTAAAGATTTCCAGTCAAGAATATCAACAACAAAAGAAAAAAGAAAAGAAAAAATAAGAAAAGAAAAGAAAAAACACTAGCAAAGATTATCAAACGGACTATCCCCAAAGAAAAGTACGTCTCTCCTCGGGGGGAACTTTTTTTTCTTCCTATTAAGAAATGTCACAATGATGTTTATTCTCGGGTAAAAGCTGGCATCGATTCTGTTAGGCCATGTCAGAAATACCAGTGAAAACCAAAGTCTTCTTGGCTGAAGCCTCCCAGTTCAGCTGCTATAGCCGCTAAATTTTTTTTTTTCCGGTGATAGTTCTGATCACAGCAGACGCTTCAGTTTATCTGCTCGTAACAATTGCATATCCATCCTCCATGACTCTAAGCGTTTTGTTCACTGACAGATTGAGGCAGCGTATAGCCTCTAACATGTTTGATTCTCGTGACAACTGACGACTCTGTAGTCGTGTGTTAAGCCCTCGTCCCTCTTCTCTTCACACATTTTCATCTGTTGCAAAAATTTTATGTTATCATCTGCTGATAAAGCAAAATGCTTTGCTCGTACACATCTAGAGTATCTTTGCCTGATTTTCTACTTAGAACCGATTCTTTATTGAGATATTGGATGTGCGTTGTGGTGCAGTGGATATCTACTCGGAACGACAAATCGGGGAGCCGAGTTCGAATTCCAGTTGAATTCCTTGCATTCACTTACGCGTAAATACCTTTGGGAAAGGTATAAATCTGTCTCTTCTCTCTAGTTATGAGTTAATAAATAAGACAGATTGGGTTCTGTAGCCTACCGCAGAAAGAAATGGCAACCTACTGCGGGATATTCTTCTGCCCAGTCAGTCATGTCTCTTTCGAGACATGATCGCCCAAGCGTGTATCACGTATGGCACTTAACTGACTGATGCATATAACTCCCTCTATGGTACCTGCTATCATCTCTAACCTAGCTGCTCACAAAGCTTGTAGTCTTCCAGATATCCCTGCAACAGTCCTTAAAATGTGCTCTTGGAATGCTTCTTGTTCTCTTTAACGAATCCATCGCTATCAGTGGAGCATTGGCCGTCGACGACCTCTCCTTATCGACGAGAGGTTCGTCGAGGCTTCTGTAACTTTTTTTTTTACAGGTAGTTGTGTTGACCCTCCGGGCAAGGTAGAGTTGTTGCTAACCAAGTCTATAGAATCTGTCCTGCTATTTAATTAAAACTGGAGAGGGAAGTGATGAATTAAAACCATTCCTAACGGTATTTGCGCGTAAGTGAATGCAACGAATTCAACTGGAATTCGAACTCTGCTCTCGGATTTCTCGAATTGTACTGAATTGTTAAGCGATGCCTGTTCTTCAATATGGCAGCGAATGCTAAACAATTTCACCAAAGATGAAGACGCTTTTTTATTTTGTTGTTGATATTCCTGACTGGAAATCTTTAATCTCTGAATCAGTCAGTCAGTTAGGTGCCATACTTGATACACGCTTGGGTGTTCATATCTCGAAAGAGACATGACTGACTGAGCAGAAGATTATCCCGCAGTAGGTTGCCATTAGCTTTCTGCGGTAGATTGGTTGCCAGCCAAGGCTATAGAACTCAATCTGTCCTGTTATTCAACCCATAACTAGAGGGAAGAGACGGATTAACACCTTTCCCAAGAGTATTTCCGCGTAAGTGAATGTAAGGAATTCAACTGAAATTCGAACTCGTCTCCCCGATTTCTCCTTTCGAGAATCTATGAATAAATGTTGAAAAACAAAACTTATTTATTTCTGGTCGCAATGCTTATTATTAGCTGCGTTTTTTTAGCGGCATATCAACATCTCTATGGGTTATTTAATGCCGTCATCCAAATAATTTATACGGAATTTTATTTTACTTTTGCGATAATTATGGTCTTAGTGATACAACTCTTTCTAATTAACCCATAGCTGGGGAAAATTAATATAACACATCCACTTGAACTCGACACTTCAGTTAACCATTCTCAACCATCATCCATTACACCAAGAGCACATTCAATCGCACAGCGCCTGGTATTCCAGAGTGTCACCCATACTGACTAGGCTCGACGTTGCTTAACTTCTGTGATCCTTCAGGAATCGATGTTTTCACGTGATGTGGCCGTAAGGCTTTCACCGCCAAGTGTACATTGCTGCCAAAATAATTAAAGCGTCATTGTCCCAGGTAGGTTAAGTTTCATTAATATTAAATATGCAGGCAAAAGTGTGAGGGCAAATATCTGGATATTTGCCCGTACACTTTGATTAATTTCTATCTGAATTACTTCGTAGCAGTATATACGAGTATTTTCATTCGTGAAGTTTTTGGTTGCAAAATGAGAACTCTTTCAGTATTTACAATCTGCTGTCTATAGTCGAATCTCCGTAACATATCTGATTTAGGCTATAATGCTAAAGTTTTCATCATTTACACGCGCACTAATAGAATCATCCAATTTTTGTCACAATGTCCCGCTTTTATTCCCCGGCCTTCTTCAGAACTAAACTATTTATTTAATCTACGGGCGTAGGTTATTTCATGTACATTTTTAGATATCTTTTAAGGATTGTGTGGTTTTTATTACTAACACTGTTTTATTTTGTCCTTTGTAAATAGTTCGCATTTTTCATTGTAAATATTCATTAGGTTTTTCTGTTTTTTCTTGTTAAATGTTGTTGTTTTATTTCCTACGCTCCACAGAAAAAATGTGCATATGGGATTAGTTACGACTTCATAAAGTCTCTGAGGTATCTAAGAATTTGTTGTTTTGGTGCGAGGATTATTGTACAATATTTACATTATTTAGACTATTGTTCTCATCTTGCTATTTGTACGAGGTTTCGGCCGTTGTACGCTCTGGCCTTCTTCAGGTGCTAGGAATTTCGAACAGAACCCTTTATTACAATCACTGGGGTGTATCATCTCCATAGAGCATCTTTTTAGTTGCCATGAGTTATTTCCCTCTAACCCTGTAAGTTACTTGTTCACCACTGCTGTAACCTGGTATTGAACTCACAACTCTTTGGGTCAAGTCACAGGAACTAACCAATGTCTATATCCATTAGACCATGTGTCCTTAAGAACAACATAATTTTTGGGACTTATAAACTTAATGTTTAGTAACCCTTTTTTTACCAGAGTTCATATTGCAATCTTTTTATAGTAATTGTTATGTTAATGGTTTTTTTCTAGTATTTTTTTTAGCAGAGCTCATATTGCAATTTTTGACACTAATGATTTTCTCTGGCATTCCGTATTACTGGTTCCCATATTGTGTTCATCTCTATGCTTGTTCCTAGTACCTGAAGAAGGCCAGAGCGTACAACGGCCGAAACGTCGTACAAATGGCAACATAGATGGGGACAATAGTGCGCATAATGTAAATACTGTAAATATTACCTCATCTCAGAAATATAGACACATACTGAAGGATTATTGTATTATGCTAGGGTCATTAACTGTGGCTAGCTAAGTTTAAGATTAAGACAGTTTTACTTCATCCTCTTTTGGCTATGCCACATTTGTACTAACTGTACAATAAATATCACATTTCTAGATATCTTGTTATTTTTAGTACTGCTTCCTCTGTTTGCCTTTATTTTTAATCCATTCACCCCAAACAAGGAAATTAAGTGACTAAGACTCAAGGGATCGTTGAGTGTGAAAAAATATGAGAAAAAGAAAACAATATTAACGAGGGAAAACAATAAAAGAACAGTTTTCTTTCTAATTATTTCACCCCAAGCAAGGCAGAACTGCCACTGGTGCACCGAGGGTTACATAAGAGATGAGTGATGAGAAAGAGGAACAAGTTAAGGGGATGTCAGAGAATGAATAAGAGAAGGATGAGAACACTGGCGTGAAGAAATCTGCATGAGAGTAGAGTGAAAAGGGAGGAGAACATGATACAAGGCTTGTCGGGGAAAGGATGCGAGTCAAAGAGATGGCAATTGATTTTGCATTTAAATTCTTGGAGATTGTAGCTGTCAGGGAAGCAAGTATACAGAAGGGAATTCCACAGGCGGGAAGTGCGAGCGAAGAAGTTGCTAGAGTAGAAGTTGCGGCTAGATTTGATTGGTTTCACTGTAAAAGTGTGGGACTTAACCGATAGTCATCTTTCCCTGAATCTAAGTCTTCCATATGGTTTAAACAAACAATTATTAATGATCCATGCAAAGTAGATTACTACTTAGGTATTTTCTGTGAGGCCATCTCGAACCTAGAACTTTGATTCCTAAAGCTAATTTTCTTCTTTCCTGCTGCTGGCATTGTTGCTGCTTAAACTCTCTCAATACCATTTCACTTTTTTCTTATTCTTAGTGCTGCTGAATCTTTATCGTTGTTTCTCTTTCTTTATTAATAACCACCATATGGAACTTATTTTCATGCTAGGTCTGCTGAGGAGACCCTCGTATCATAGTATACGCGCTTATTCGTTGTTCTATTTATCTATCTATCCATATCTCAATCGAGAGGGGCGTCGTGCCTATAACGTAATGCTTAGCGATTATGAATTCATACCTAAAGCAGTAGAAATTCTTGGCGACTCAATTTTCTTTGTGACGATCTTCGAGTGCCAAGCCATTTTGTCTGCTCCTGATCTTTTCATCGAATACCGACCTGCCCACCACACCCACTACCACCGAAAGAAAGAATTTACTTCCGAAAATTCGCTCTTTGTAGTTGCTGGGAATTTTTTTTTTTTCGAGATAAATACCGCTTTATTAACATGAAAGGCGAATTCCTAGAAGCTGTCTTAAATTGAACGGCATGACAAAAAGAATACTTCACTTGCACCACAGTAGCAGAGAATTCATTTTCCGCAAAAAATGTAAAAGTTTTAAACAGGGAGTTCACACACACACACACACACACACACACACATGTATATAACTAAACTTTTTTTTTTTTACTGGCTACACATGTTTTTGTTTATTAAACATTTTTTGTTTACTTATTAAACATTCAGGCAGGTAGACAAAATCAGAAATGCTGTTTAATAAATAAACGAAGAGTTTACTCAAATATGAGTATCCACTAAAAATAACGTTTAAATTTATAAAATCTGTCGGATTAATATATATATATATATATATATTAATGTATATTTTGGCAGCAATCTTTCATTTAAACATGTTTCGTTAAAAAAGAATTACAAAGAAGATTTTATTAATATTTAATTAAATTTTTCCTGTATTCTTATATGTTTCCTTTTTGCTGGAGATAACGAATATAAAAATGTTCTATAATTTTCAATTTTCCAAACACTTTCAGCCACTTCACAGGCCATTTTCAAAGATGTTATTTTTCCGGTGTTGTTATGTCCTCATGTTTGACAGTAATGTAATTTTTCTGTTTTTAGTGTTCTTTTTTTAAGGATGATTATTTAAAGCTGTCACGTGATGCAAGCGGCAAGGCATCGTGCGAGTGTCTATTTCTTTTTTTTTTTTTAAATTTCACAAGTCTATTTTCACTGTTAAATTGTGAAAGGTTGATGGTAGAAGAAAATTGTTAAAAAAAATAGACGGACGCTCACATGATACCCGCTGCGCACATCATTAATCTCTAATTTTTCTGTTTTTAGTGTTTTTTTTTTGTTTTTTTTTGTTTTTGAAAAAGGGACTTCTTTAAAGCTGTCACGTCTTTCTATTTTTTTACCATATTTTTAATTTCGTGTAGTAGATATTTTTACATGTCAACTAATGTTGGGTTATGAAATGTATTTATTTTAAATTATATGTTTTTACAATGGTAATAATCCTGTATGAGAGCCACTTGACAAAGTAAGAGCCACATTAGAGAGTAAGAGCCACCACTCCAATCAAGGAGATAATGCTACTAAGATGCAAGTGATCGGGAGCATCAGAAGTGAAAGAGGAAGGTGTTTTCAACAGGAGTAAAGTTTTCCTGATGGGAAAAGAAAATTTAATTCAATAGTAAATAAAAGTTTAGTGTTTTAGGCGGAGACCTTAAAAGAAACCGGACACCTAAAACAAAACAAGAAACAAAGGATAAACCCCGACTCCACCGGAAAGGAGTGTGAACTGCATGATCGGTAAACGTATTCATTTCTATAAGCATTTAGTTCATTCGGGGAAAGTAAATATTGGTTCTTTCTACTTTAATGTATCAGCATTTAGTTGGTTCAGGAATCTGAAAATAATGGTTTTTTATATTTGAATTTATAAGCATTTACTTTTTTGTATGAAATCACCCCAAGCAAGTGGCTATGAGGAGTAAAAGAGAATATTAAGGCTTTAGAAGGAACCGGATACCCAATCCTAAACAGGAAATCAAATCGGGTGATAGACGAACCTGTTGTGGTCTGGACAACGTGGTAGTAATTTGAAAGTGGAGTCACCATTATAAAGTAGACTGGTTGTCCAATCCACCACATTAATAATAAAAATAACTCAGAACAATATAACAAGAATAATAACAATGTATTAAACATAGTTACAGGATTGATTATTTTGTGCATGCAAGATTTAGTGGAGAAAGTTCTCTCTTGGATGTTGAAGAAAATGTATCAATGTTCATACTGGAAGAGTTCCTGATAAAAGGAAATATGATGTTTGTACTAATCAGTAGTTGAATATAATTGTATATGTAGTGAAGTATTTTTGTTTAATCATTTCACCCCGAGCAAGGCAGAAATGCCACTGATGAGCTGGGGGCTACATAACTGTAAAAAGATTAATTAGAAAAGAGTGAGGAGTACAAACTAGTTAGAAAGGAGCAATAGAAAGCTGAGAATGCAGGTGCGATGACAGATACATAGGTGGGGAGAAAGGGAAGGATGCTTGTAAGAGAGCGAGAAATATTTTTGGTGTAACTAATTGCTAAACGCAATTAGCGCAGTATGTGAGTTGGAAAGGAACTAACGGCATTCGGACTGTTAGCTCTGAAAGACAGATTCCAACTTGTCTACACACGTGTGAACATCAGCTTATATATTTCTGAATGAAGCGCGGGTAAAAGAGGTTTCACGTGCGGTACTAATGTATAAGTATGTGCGTATATGTGTGTGTGCGTGCGTACATGGCGATTTGTGTATAAGTATGTACATGCGTGTAGAAGTGATTCTACAAACCTATCTACTCCTATTAAAATAAAACTAAAAATATTACTACTGCAACCTCGACCTCTATAAAAAAATAAACCTATAGCAATCTCGTTCATTTTTTTTAAACAGATATAAACGTCATTTTTAGTTACGTTATTTTTTTTTGTATTTGCATATAAATATTTATTAATATTTATCTATTTTTTTAAAATTTCCTTCTATGCAAGGCATGACCGCCACTGGTGCGCAGGGAGTTACAGTGAAAGAAAAAGACAAGTTACAGGGGATGTCGAAGAAAGGATAAAATGATGGGAATCAAGGACATAGAAAATTACAATTGACTTTGCATTTAGACTTTTAGAGATTGTAGCTATCAGAGAATCAAGTAAACGGAAAGGCGTTCCACAAATGGGAAGTGCGAGAAAATAAACTTTTAGAGCAGAAGAGACGGCTACATTTAACTATTTCGACGGTGAAAGGGTGAGACGTTGAAGCCAATCTAGTAACTCGCGTAAATACATGTGGTCAGGGAGCCAAGTAAAAACGCTCATCAGAGCAGTTGCCATGAAAATACTTGTAGAAAAGACAGAGGGAAGCCACATCACGTAGGTGAGAAGTTATTAAAATATATATATATATTGTCAATGGAAGTTTTCTGGTGATGTTTCGAAGTGAAGATTCGTCCTGTTTTTAAGCTCTATGCATTTGGTTTTTGTCGAAAATATTAATGTTATTGTTATTATCCATGTGTTTATTGTTGTTATTGGTCAAGTTTGAAAGAAAAGTTTAATACATGTAAGTTTTCAAGTTTGAAAGAAAAGTCTAATATATATATATATAATTGTGCTACTAGATTGATATCAAGGCATCACCCTTTTACCATCGAAACAATTAATTGTAACGAACTCTTCTACACTAATAGTTTCTTTTTTCGCACTTCTCGTTTGTGGAACTCACTTCCATTTGCTTGCGTCACTGATAGCTACCGTCTCCAAAACACTTGATTTCCATCCATCTCTTATATATATATATATATATATATATATTGTTGTCATCCGAAGACAGATCAGTTTCGCTGTATCACAGCTCATCAGTACGTTTAGATTCCGATTGCTTTTAACCCAGGAATTGAAAATCCGACCGAATTGGCGTCAATCGGCGATTCTACCTCTGGGCTATGGGCGCTCGGTAGAAGAAGTTAGACTTTTTAGCGTGTATATTATATATATATATATATATATGTGTGTGTGTGTGTGTGTGTGTGTGTGTGTGTGTGTGTGTGTGTGTGTGTGTGTGCTGTTATTTTGTTATAACGATGGTTTATATTATATGGTTCTTCCTCAGATAACATTTAAAAACCAATGCTGAAAAATGATTTATTCTATAAAATATGAGATGAATTCAGGGTCTTTCAGAAAATTAAGGAGGGGTAGTTAGAGGAAGTTAAACAATATGATTGT
The DNA here is from genome assembly GCA_037127315.1 of Ascarosepion bandense. Lineage (NCBI taxonomy): Eukaryota > Metazoa > Mollusca > Cephalopoda > Sepiida > Sepiidae > Ascarosepion > Ascarosepion bandense. Next base: position 1,708,724 of record JBBBDQ010000637.1, read on the forward strand.
GGGTGTTTTAGTATTACTAAAAGTGAGAATTAAGTTTAATTATGGAGTTGAACATTGAGTCGCGTATAGAACATAGTTGCTAATGTCAAAACATGACATTTATTTATTTTGTCTGGATAAGATATATATTAGGAATATGCATTATGCAAATGAGTAAACAAAAGTTTTGTACTCGCAGGTTGGATTTTAGGTTTTTAAAAATCTTATTTTGTACTACTTCATTTGTTAAAGGTGTTGGATTGTTTAGGTTAAAGTTAGAATTAAGTAATTATGGCATACTAAAGTATATCGGTGTTATAAATACCAAATAAGTATCAAGTAAGTATTGAGAGGGTTATTGGGGTAAAATGATTATAGGAAATGTACTTACATACAAAAGTAATATTTGTGGTTTTTCAGTCAGGCTTGGTATCAGTTATTTTCTTAACGCGTCAAAGGGAAGCGTCGACTCTCTTTGATTTCAGAACGCTACAAATTATACTAACGTTTGATTAACAAGTCAAATGCACGTGAAATGTGATTAACCAATGAAAATCGTAGAACACAAAAATAAAAGTAACAGAATCTTTCTTCCTTGTCCCCATATCAGGGAATGCTCTGGTGAAGGTTTAATAAAATGTTAGATTGATAAACCTTTCTTTGTTCTTTATCTTATCGTATATATATATATATCGAAATATTCTTGTATATGATCTGTAGAGAGGTTGTTGGTTGGCTGATTTGTTTAATGGCATATCAACCTCGGCGGGTCTTTTATTGCCAACTAAATTTTATTTATTTATTGCTGGTAATACCTTTTTCTTTTAACAAGTTATTGTTGTTTACGTAAGTTTTGTGCGTAGTAATACTTTTTTCTTTTCGAGTAACAAGATTCATTGGGATTTGTTTTTAAGGGCAGGGTCCCCAAGTTCTACCCTTGTTATTTAACCCATAACTGGAGGGATGGTACGATTAATACCTTTTCCAAGGTTACCAGTGCTTAAGTGAATGCAGGGTATTCAACTGGAATTCGAACTCGGCTCACGGATTTCTCTTTCTGAGCTGATATCCACTGCACCACAACGCACATCCGTCACTAAACGCTTACCTGGTATTCCCAAGCGGTCACCCATCTAAGTACTGACCAGGCTCAACCTTGCTTAACTTCGGTGATCCAGCGAGAACCGGTGTATTCAACGTGGTATGGCCGTAAGCCCTGTAGTGAGGAACACGATTAAAAAAGAGATAATAGAAAAGCTGTATTTAGTTTTAGCCGACGAGTTTCGCCCACTGACAAAAACAAAGCGAAAAAAGAGATGAATTTAATTTGAATAAAGTATCTATAAAAGAAAAAAAATAAATGTTGTTAGCTACTAGGAAATTATAAAAAGTTCATATATATTAATTAGGTCAACTGAAAAATATTAGATGTTTAATTACGTCATTTTGCATACTCGAAGAGAAATTTTCATGTATTGCTGGTATAAGACGTTGAAATGATGGATTTAACCGTTTTCTTTTAATTTATTTATGTTTTCTGTATCTGCTGCCTTGGGAAGATATTGGTTCCATTAATAATGGTGAGATTTTGAGAAAACCGAGGTACATATTAATATATTGATAATATTTGGTGGCAGCACTCTCTAGGATTTTCCTTTTAGAGAAACTATTTTCTTTTGTGATGAGTATGTCATTTTTAGGTCGAAATTGTGGCCGAATTTATTTCTATCTATGGCCAGTGCAATTGTTAAACTGTTATTAATGAGGTTCCTTTTGTGTTCATAGATATTTTTTTCATTTCTGCATGTTTCTCAAATGTTTTGCGAGTAAAAGTTTTGGCAACTTATTTTATATATTCCTGCTTCTGAGTTATAATTGTTTTTTTTTTTATTTAGATCGGATTACATCCATAATGGGTTTGAATATTTACAATTTGTACATCACTTTATACACAACATAAAATTAAAGACAGATAAATTCCAAAACCGCAACTTGTATATATATATATATATATATATATATATATATATATATATATATATATATCCAGGTTTCATTGAATAATATAGACAACTTCTGTCTATTTTGTGTAAGATCCTTTCGTATGATCTGATTAGCTTGATTGTGTTGTCATGGAAAGACGACAAGAAATCGCAATAATTGTTGATTTTTTTTATCAGGTCTGAGCTTTCGGCTTACATAAGCCATTATCAAAGGATGAACAATTAATATTCAGTGAACATAGAACATTTAAATTATTAACAAAGTGGATTTATACAGAGAAAATTAAACATGTCCATTTTTTGCGTCGCACGTGGCTGCAGGCTGAGAAGGAATGGTGGTAGTGGGTTTTTTGTTCAATTGAGAGTATAGTGGAATGAGGGGAGTGGTCTGGGAACTGCTACTACTATGCTGTAGGGGGTAAGTATAATAACTATGACCTCTCCCGTCGATTATAGGCATTGAATTATGTTAGTGAAGGTGTCGAAATTTATTTTATTTAGGCTAGGTTTAAACTGTTTGATGTAGATAACTTCTGGAGTTTTAAGTTTTCGTTTATTATTTTCTTGTCTAAGTATATACGTATTTTCAACAAGTGTTTTCCTAAAAAACACTATACTCTCATTTGACCAAAAACCCACTAACACCATTCCTTCTCGGCCTGCAGCCACATGCGACGCAAAAAATGGACATGTTTAATTTTCTCTGTATAACTCCACTCTGTTAATAATTTAAATGTTCTATGTTCACTAAATATTAAATGTTCATCCTTTGATAATGGCTTATGTAAGCCGAAAGCTCAGACCTGATGAAAAAATCAACAATTATTGCGATTTCTTGTCGTCTTTCCGTGACAACACTATCAAGCTAATCAGATCATACGAACTGATCTTACACAAAACAAATAGACAGAACTTGTCTATATTATTCAATGAAACCTGTATTAATGAAAAAATGCTGCCAAAATACACACAATATATATATATATATATATATATATATATATATATATATATATGCTTGTGTGTCCGGTGTGATTCAATGCTCATGTGAAACTACGGTATATAGACGCCTTCTTTCCCCACAAAATGAGAGTTGTGAGCGTGTCGCTTCATCGCTGTCGGAAAATTGTGAAGACGAATAGAAGTCGATGAGGACCACGTGATCCATCTCGACATTACATAAGAAATTGCTGACATTTTTACATTTCATTCCATATAACATTATTATTACTGTTTTTTTTTGTTTTGTTTTGTTTTTTGTTTTTTTGTGTTTTATTTTATTTTACTTTTATTTCTTTGGCCGGTTCTGACGCGACTGGCGCGATTTTCACTTTCGTTTTCCTTTGTTCAGAAACGCGTCATCGAAATATTTCTTCGAATCAGTGTGTGTGTGTGTGTGTGTGTGTGTGTGTGTGTGTGTGTGTGTGAGGCAGGGCAGGTAGCATATCGTGTCACTAAGGCGGACTTGGTAGCCATTTAAGTTATACATCCACAACTTCTATGTTCTTTTCTTTAAAAAAATCGATTATTCCCTCTCCTCAGCTTTCTTATTTATCACCTTCAGCCTCCATCCCCACTTTTCTCTCTCTCTCTCTCTCTCTCTATATATATATATATATATATATATATATATATCCCCCACTAATATATATAAATATATATATGTGGATATTGAAGTCAACACCCAAAGGCGGCAGTCTGTTTCAGTTTCGTTTAGCCTGATGATGGTGCATTAAGCACCGAAATTTTGCAGCTATTAAGTTGCATTATGCTAATTTTTAAAATACTAATAATAACTATATATCTATGCTTTACTTTTCGTATTGAGCACTTTTTAAAAGTAAATATCTAAATGTGAAATTTACTTCTAATAGTATTAGCAGCTTATATATATATATATATATATATATATATATATATATATATAGTCATCCGCAGGCAGATCTGTTTCGCTGTATCACACCTCATCAGTACGGTTAAACTCCGATTGTTTTTAACCCAGGATTGAAACTCGACCGAATTGGCGTCAGTCGGTGATTCTACCTCTGGCCCATGGGCGCTCGGCAAAAGAAGGCAGACTTTTTAGCATGTATATTATCATTATACGCGCCCAATAGCCAGAGTGATCTGATTCATTACTGAATGAGCGATGTGTACATGCCAGAGTAGCTACTGTTTTTCAGAGCCTACCATTCTTCTAGAGTTCTCAATCAGGGTGTGAGAGCGTACCAAAAAAGTGAAAAACACGTAGATGAAAAAGGCACTGTTAAAAAGAAATCCAACTTGCTGTTAAAATTTATTTACCTATTTAAGTATTATGTGGTGCCACTATCTCACTCAGACAAAGTAATTTTCTGTTTCATTTATAACTTATGCTCTAACATAAATAAAAAATGAATATTATTTTAATAAAATAAATGACCCATACAATACTAAATTGTTGTTCTAAATACATTATAACTAAATATACCACAATTATTTAATCCTAATTCTGACCTACGCTACTAGATAGTAGTAACAAAAATCTATTGTTCAATAAAAAAAAAATAACTAAAATCGAATCTCCTGATTAAAATTATTCTCTGCCCTAGGTCTCACTATGTATCTTACCCAGACAGAATTAAAAAGTGACATGTCTAAATCTAAGCCATCCGGGCCCCCTTTCATAACCCACATATTAAATCTCCATGGTTACATAATACTCAATTTTGATTGAACAATTTTGACACACCTTAACCAGATTGGCAACTGGGTCCCACCCATTCACAGTTAGGTTAGTCAAATGCAGACGACAATTCTACTCCTGCAGCTTCCTCTCTCGCACTTCCTGCCTGTGGAACTCGCTCCCATATTCTTGCTTTCCTGACGGCTACAACCACCAGGAATTTAAATGCAAGGTCAATACTCATCTATTAACCACTTGACTCTAGTTCTTTCCCCACCCCGTATATCCCTTCCTTTCTCTCCACCTTTGAAACTGTCATCACACCTGCATTCTCATCTTTCTATTGCTACTTTCTATTGCTTCTATTGTTTCCTTTCTAACTGGTTCGTCTTCCTCTTCACCCTCTTCTAATTAATCTTTTTACACTTATGTAGCCCCCTGCACATCAGTGGCATTACCGCCTTGCTCGGGGTGATACGATTAAAAAAAAACCTAAATGCATTTCCTTCAACTACCACTCCCTAATTGTCTAAACAACCATGAATTCATCTGATATTTTCAAAAATAAATCGTTTTCACCATTTATTTTAACATATCACTTCAAAAGAAATAGTTTTGTTCTGAAACATAAAATTTTTTGTGTAGTGATATTATGCTTTTATAAACCATTGTAGTAACAAAATTACTATATATATATATATATATATATATATATATATAATTTCCGGTCTTTAATTTTGACTGGTTTACGAAACAAAGTAGCAATGAGTAAGAAGAACCATTTTTTCTAGTTACTCACATTTTCGAAGCTACAGCAAGTATCTCCGGTGGTCAAAGCAGTGTGAAAAGTGATCATTAAAACGGAACTTTTTTTAAGATAAAGTTTTTGTTCGTGTAGTTTAAATGTTTTGGTCAACCGCTTTTGGGCGTAACTTTTTGCTAAATAAAAAACGAATATTAGATAAAATTAAAAAAACAAAACTATTATTTAAGTGTACTCCTTGGCTATTTGCACACACACACACACACACACACACACACACACACACACACACATATATATATATATATATATATATAATATTAACTATAGTAATTACAATACTAATAGTAACAGAACTAACTAGTACGAATTAAGCTATAATTTAAATCGTCTTGAACAACCCACCGAGGACAAACTCGGGGGGAAAAGAGGGGAAGTAAAAAAAGTAACAAACGAAGTACATGAACAAAAAGTCAAGTACCCGTAAGAAAGGAAAAAACCCCAAGACGAAAACCCTAGCATTAAAGCGCTCAATACGAAGGTAGAGCAACAAAGACAGAAAATCGTAGGGTGAAACCTAGGTAGGTTTGTTGGCTCCTGCTTAGATTTTATATATATATATATATATATATATATATATATGTTAGTGTGAAAATGAAGACAGACGAACTTTTCGTGTAAAATCTTCTGTACAATAAAGACGGAAGCTGATGATGGTTCGCTTGAAATAGGCCAAACTCCCGCTTAACCATGTAATAACGTGTCTGTCTTCATTTTTACATATATTTGGTCTATATGTATTTATATACATATATATTTAGAGCTCTCCTAGAGAGTTATCCTACCACTTTATGTACAGGATACTCCTTTGGATTATTCTATACCTACACCGCATGTTTATATATATATTGATTGGTGATCCCAATGGCTTTCCATATTTAATACTTCTCGCCTCCACTCTCGCGTGGACATGTGTGACGTCACAAACTGTAGTGCGATTTTCGCTTCCAGCACGCGCGCACGCACGTGTTCGCTGTTGCTTTGAAAATCTTTCATGCAAACAAAATAGAGGAGAACTACTATCATTCGCCCGCGAACTGCTTAATACACTCAATATGATTCTCATCTTTGATAATGGCTGATGTAAGCCGAAAGCTCAGAAAGGATTAAATAAAAAACATGTATCAATATATTGTGATTTTCTTTCTTCTTTTCTTTCTTTTTTTCAACGATAATGTTATTAAGCGATATGGAAAGAATTTGCATATATATATATATATATATATATATATGCAAATTCTTTCCAAGACGAGCTTGCTAACAATTACACCATGTGGAGGGGCATATATATATATATATATATATATATATATATATATATATATATATATATATATATTGTGATTTTCTTTCTTTCTTTTCTTTCTTTTTTCAACGATAATATTATTAAGCGATATGGTGAACTAAAATGTATATATATATATATATATATATATATATATATATATATATATATATATATATATATATATATATATATATATATATATATATATATATATATATGCAAATTATTTCCATATCGCTTAATAAAATTAATATATATATATGCCCCTCCACATGGTGTAATGGTTAGCAAGCTCGTCTTGCTAGAATCATTATAACTGAGTAGTGAGTTCGATCCTCACTGGGTACCCCCTACTTTCGGCCGTGTTTTAGGTCTAAGCTACGCTTAGAAATCACCTTCCTCCAGGTTGGGGGGGGCGCAGGGCTAAGAACCCTGCCTCATAAAAAACAGTTTGTTACGGAAAGAGCAAAAACGCTGCCCTACACACTATTGGGTGCAACGAAAAAGTTATATATATATATATATATATAAGGGTTGGACAAAATTAATGTGAACACCTTCGAAATTCTGAAAAATGAATTTTAATATGGGGTAGGACCTCCTTTTGCAGTAATTAACTGCTTTAGTCCTGCGAGGTATGGTCTTGTACAAATTTTGAATGGTTTCTAAAGGGATTTCTGTCCATTCTTTTGTCAAAACTATTTCAAGCTGGTGGTGGATATCGACATCGCACTTTGCTTTTTAATGTGCACCACAAATGCTCAATAATATTCAGATCTGGGAGCTGTAGTGGCCAAACAAGGTGCTCTGCTACTTCAGACGGTTCCTAGTACCATTCAGAGACCACTTTAGTTGTGTGGATTGGGGCATTATCATCCTGGAATACTGCATTTTCTTCTGGAAACAGTTCCGAGACACTGGGATGTACCTGGTCAAATAAAATATCTAAATAGTCCTGGCCGATTCTGCCATAGAGGGAAAACCATTCGGCCGGAGGATTTTCATTATATTGCTTATGAAAAATACTGTATGATTATATTTATATATATATATATATACATATATATATATATATATATATATATATATCCGCACTATATATACAAGTATAGGGTAGTTATGGATGGAATAAAAATCCATATCCAAAGAAACACTATTCTTATAAAGTGCTCAATAAAATTAATTTAGAATTTCTAAGACACAAGTAGTGTCGAAACAAAATGGCTTTATTGTCGTGATATTATAACATATTCATGTTATAAATTCTAAATAAATATTATATATATATATATATATATATATATATATATATATATATATATATATATATATATATTTATATATTATCCTACGTTTAACACAGGACTCGACGTTTCATACATAACTGTAATGTTCTCTGATTTTTCTTGAACGAGTGGAAGGCCAACGAAATTGAATCCACATTTGAATGAGAAATATAATTTCTTTCTTCTTTTTTTTTCATTATAACTATATTTATTACTGAAATTGAAACACTGAGTTATTTAACCAACACTAAGATGCAATGATTCTTGTTTTTCTTATAGCTACCAGACAGTTTTGAGGGAGGAAGGAAAGATGTACATGTGAGAAAGAGAGACGATGAAAGGGAGGGAACAAATTTTTTTCGTCTGCTTTGATTTGACGGCTTGCGGCTCTATGGTAATTTTCTAAGCGCCGATTAGATGTGGCACAAGGCCGAACGTATGGAATCCTCAGTGGGAATCGAACTCATTTCTCAGTTGCAATAGGTGCTAGTAAGACAAGCTTGCTAACCATTACACCAGGTCGAGGTGCCCGGCACGCGGTTCTATGAGTTTGTTTTTCTTTTTTTTAGGGATGTAGGGTGTGAGAGAAAATGAAAGAATAAGAAATGTGTCCATCTACTTCCCGCAACTTTCTCGGTTTGTTCTCTCCCTCTCTTTGTTTTTATAGATCTTCCATTTAAATCCGGGAATTTTTGTAGAGGATCACTTCCGTTTCCGGCTTCCAGAACATTCTAGAGCTTTCGTCCTAAATCGGAAGTCCCCTTTTTTCTTTTCTTCTTCTCTTTTTCTTTTCTTTTTTTATTCATTTGATATTTTCTTTTTATTTATCTCATTACATGACATACTTCTATATATATATATATATAGGTACCTCCACAAAATCGATAAAATAACAGCATATTATGAATAAAAAGAGCCCCAAACTTAATCAAAACGAACTTTTTCCATCAAAACGTTTATATTATTATTAAGAGGAAAGATCAAAGTATTTTTCATTATTTTAAAATTTTTAATCCATAACACGATAAAAATTCTTGTTTTGATTTGAGTTAGCAGATAACCAAATAGTTACGAGAGTTTAGAACGTAAAACAAAATATTACACAACTCAGTTTTCTTCCGATGACAAACACATTCATTTGGAAATTCTTGCAAAAATCAAATAATTGATGGATTTTAATGAAACTTTCAGGACTTACGCCCAAATGAATTAAATTATTATTTTTACAAAATATTACAAAAAAAAGCATTTTTATTACATCTGTTACTACCCTCCCTACTCCACGTAAATTCATGAAATTTCAAACAAATTAAATTGTGTAGGCAAAATTTGTTTTATTAGTTAAACGCAGGACTCTTTGGTGATTGGAAATTATGTATTATTTTTTAAAAGCATATAGCCTCTTTTACCGAAAATCTGCTCCGAATCGTAAAATAAAAAAGAGCAATAAAACCATGACGTTATTTAATTAGATAAGCTTTTAATCGCTTTAATAAATATTATAAATGTCAGACAGCATAGTCTGAAATAAAAAACAAACTTCCAATAATAATGAAACTTTAAAAGAAATGTTTTTTTTTTTGTTTTTTTTTAATTATAATAATTTACAAAGTTTCAAAAAATTTTTTAAAAAATATTTCCATTTCTTGTAAACGTTAGGCTGGCTGGTTACACAGTGAAGACTTATATTTACTAATCGAAAATTGAACGTTTAATACAAATCATTCAGCCATCGTATTGTTAAAATAATTATAAATTTTTTTTGCGTGTATTTGAAGTCTTCTTTTTTTTTTGTATGGCAATTTCTATGTGTAAATGAAAAGTTCATGTGTTTCAGGGTTACTTTCCTTTACCGGAAAAAATTGTACAAATATGTCACTTGTGATCGCTATACTCTTACTTTAGCTTGATCTGTCAACACATTTCAATTACGGTGGATAGGTTAAAAAGGTCAACTCTGTATTTAAAAATAGTTTTATTATAAAAATCATGCAATAAATGTGTATAAATCCGATTCATTTAACATTAAATGTACTAATTTTCTAAAAGTAATGTGTCAGAGATGTATATTTTATTTTTGCAAGAATTTAAAAACCCAGAATTAACTTTTGTTTACAGATCTGTCGAACGTTCAAAAATGGCCGAAAAACATAAAAATTAAAATATATTTCAAATTGTTTATTTCAATAAATTTCTGTTTGAAATACACAAGAGTATTTTGCTTACTGGAAAGAGTAAATTTAATCATTTAACTTAAATAAATATTTAAAAAAACATTTTATTTTTAAATATTCGGTGAATGGTTAGGTCTTGAAGGCTGTCACAATGCGTTTGGTAAAATAAAGGAAGGTAAAGTTTTGGGGTATTATCTATTTATTATACATTAATATTTCGAGATCAAAATCTCATCTTCAGAATGGCAGAGAAGAGTGTGTCTGTCCGAGTGAGTCCGTGTCTTTCAAGGAACGGTCATTCCTGGCTGCTGCTGCTGTCATTAATTGTAGCGAGTGGTGCTTGTGTGTGTGTGTGTGTGTGTGGTATATATATATATATATATATATATATATATATATATATATATATATATATCGCTAATTCAGTAAAATGAATTAGAGCACTCTGGCGCGTATAATGATAATATACGCGCTAAAAGGCCTGCCTTCTTCCACCGAACGCCCATAGCCCAGAGGTAGAATCGCCGACTGACGCCAATTCGGTCGTGTTTCAATCCTGGCTTAAAAAACAATCGGAGTCTAACCGTACTGATGAGCTGTGATACAGCGAAACAGATCTGTCTGCGGATGACAATATTTACGCTCTCACACCCTGATTGAGCACCCTGGAAGAATGGTAGACTTTGAAAAACAGTAGCTACTATTGCATGTACGCATTGCTCATTCAGTAAAATGAATTTGAGCACTCTGGCTATTGGGCGCGTATAATGATAATATATGCGCTAAAAAGGTCTGCCTTCTTCCACGGAACGCCCACAGCCCAGAGGTAGAATCACCGACTGACGCCAATTCGGTCGGGTTTCAATCCTGGGTTAAAAAGCAACCGAAGTCTAATCGTACTGATGAGCTGTGATACAGCGAAACAGATCTGTCTGCGGATGACAATATGTAATATGTGTGTGTGTGTGTGTGTGTGTGTGTGTGTGTGTGTGTGTGTGTGATTGACACTTGGGACCTTTTTCTGCTCTGATGATATCTTCTTCTTCAATGTGACCTATCCCTTCGGGACGTAGGCGACTATGGTTCTCCATGTCTCCCTATCCCTTGTGGCTCTTAGTATGTTTGCTCCTGTTACTCCTGGCAACCCCCGTTCCGTCATCCACCTGATCAGGCCCTACAAATGTGTTATCCGCTGCCTTGCTCTGTCTCTCTTTCCTTCTATCTGGCCAGTCAGTATCAGGTTCTCCAAGTTCTCCTTCCTCATTGCGTGTCCCAGGAACTTCAGTTGTCTCTTCCTGATGCTCAGTATTAATTTCCTTTTTGTTGCCATTCTTTCCAACACCTTATCGTTGCTTGTATGCTTAGTCCACGATATCCGCAGCATCCTTCTGTAGAACCACATTTCCGCTGCTTCCAGTTTTGTCCTCATTTTCGATGATATTGTCCAGCATTCACTGCCGTATTGAAGAACTGACATCACATAGCAATCCAGCACTCTTTTCGTTGTTTCTAGTGAAATTTTCCTGTGTGTTAGTACTTTACTCAGCTTATGGAACGCGTCTTTTGCCATGCCAATTCGCCTTCGGATCTCTGTGTCGCACTTTCCATCTCCTGTTAGAACACTTCCTAGGTATTTAAATTTTTGTACTTGCTTGATTCTGGTATCCCTCACCTGTATTTGGCATTTTGGGTTGCACCTTTTGCCGATGACCATGCATTCAGTTTTCTTGCGATTTATTTGTAGTCCTTTTTTGTCACTCTCCATCGCTACCTTCTGTAGGAGGTCTTGTAGTTTCCTTTCCGTGTCTGCAATCAGCACTCTATCATCTGCATACCTTATGTTGTTCAAGTTGTGGCCTCCGATAACAAATCCTGGCGTGTGATCTAGAGTCCTCAAAATATTCTCGCTGTACAAGTTGAACAAATCTGGTGAAAAGACACATCCTTGTCTTACGCCTCTTTCTATCTTTGTAAATCTACTGAAATCGTTACCTGTCTGTATGCAGGCCGTTTGCTGCCAGTAGAAATTCTTGATTACTCTTATGTCTTTCCCAAAAATCTCGAGGCTGCCGAGCATCTCTATCAATTTTTTGTATCGTATCTTGTCGAATGCCTTCGCATAGTCAATGAAACATAGGTACAAGTCTTTCTTCATTTGTATTGCCCTTTCGGAGAGCATCCTAATCATGAATTTGGCGTTCCTTGTTCCAGTGTCTTTGACGAACCCGCACTGTTCCTGCCCTATCTATGGCCTGATTCTGCTTCTCGCTCTATTCATCAGGAATCTGACAATCAGTTTGTAATGTGACTAATTAAGCTGATAGTTCTGTTCACACTCCTTTGCACCTGGTTTCTTCGGCATTGCTGTAAATATCGACTTGCATAGGTCGTCTGGTATTATTCCACTATAAATTTCGTTTATTATGTCGGTAATTTTTTCTATGCCATATTCTTCTAAGGCTATCAGCAGCTCTATCACTATGCCGTCTGGACCAGCTGCTTTGTTTCTGTTCAGTTTGGCCATTGCAGCTCCCACTTCGGATTTTAGTATTCCCGGTCCATCCACCTCCATGTGTATTCTCGGTTGTTCTCTCCTGTCGCAAAAAAGACCCTTTATATACTCTTCCCATCGCTGGAGTATTTCCTCTTTCTCCAATATCCTTGTTTCCATCCCTGGGTTTTTATGCATCCTGTTGAGGAGCAGGTTTTTTGTCCTGTCAGTTCTCTTAGTCTGCTTTAATATGTGGTTTATCTAAGTATGTGTGACCTGACCGTTAGTTTGACTTTTGTCAAAGTTGAAAAGGATTTGTTTTATTACTTTTGTTTTATATACCTGCTTTATCTCGTGGTGTGTGCATAGTGTAATGAAAAAGGCCACAAACTTAATGAAAACAAAGTTCTATTGTTGATGTTATTATTAAGATGAAAGAACAAATTATTTTCTATTTTTTTTATTGATTTGTTATTATTATTTCGTTTTTTTTATTCATTTTTTAATCTTTCTAACAAACAGCATAGCGTAATGAAAAACGCCATAAACTTAATGAAAATTAATTATTTTTATTAAATTATTATTATTATTATTTTGTTTTTATTAATTTTTAATCCTTTCTAACAAACGGCATAGCGTAATGAAAAAAGGGCACAAACTTAATGAAAATGAAGTTTTATCGTCAACACGTTGATGTTATTATTAAGATAAAAGACCAAAATATTTTTTAATTATATTTTTAATTTTTTTTTAAACCTTTCTAACAAATAGCATAACGTAATGAAAAAGGTCGCAAATTTAATAAAAATTGAGTTTTATTGTAAAAAACTTGATGTTATTATTAAGATGAATGACTAAAGTAGTTTTATTATTATTTTTTGAAATTGTTTTAAACCTTTCTAACAAATAGCATAGCGTAATGAAAAAGACCACAAACTCAACGAAAGCAAAGCTTCATCGTCAAAACATTGATGTCATCATCAAGATGAAAGATCTATTCTTTCTTTTTTTCATTTTTTCTTTTTTCTTTTTCTTTTTTTTTTTTATAATCCTTTCAAGCCTGTTCGAGATTTTGGTTAAAATCTTGTTTTGTTTACGTCATCGTCTTCTACAACTTTTGACATTAATTATTTTTTTCGTTTTGCTTAGTGGAAATAATAAATTTAATCGTTAAGCTTTTAATTAAATCTAAAATGAAATCTTCAAGAATGCTTTTTCATTTTAAAACTTTAATTTTCAACGTAGGCATTGAATCACTATGCCGAAATATTGGACCTAAATGTGTGTATGTGTTCAGTGTATAGTATGTTGGAGTGTGTGTGTAAATATATATATACATATACGCATATATATATATATATATATATATATATATATATATATATATACACATACACATGTGTGTGTGTGTATATGTGTGTGTATGTGTTCCGGTATAAGGTGTGTTGGGGTATGGGGTAAGCGTGTTGAGGTATGGGTAAATTCAAGACCTAACCATGCACCTAATATACACAATGCTTCAAGCAAATTACAAAACTTTACTATTTTAAATATTCATTTTAAAATTTGATATCGAATATATATATATATATATATATATATATATATATATAGGTAAATAGGTAATTGCGTGTTTAAGCAACAATCCCTCTTTTATACAAGTTTCATTAAAGACGACTGAACAGGGTACTTCGTTAAAGCTTTTTATACAATTTGTTGTGTTCGTATAAGTGATTTCTTTTCTGATCCTAAAGTGTGTAAAAACAGTCCGAATATATTTTAAATCTGAGAGATGAAAAAACAAACAAACACGCAATACCAGTCTGTGTTTCTTTGTTTTTTCGAAATACTATTTTCCTTTCTCTTTCATTCTGTAACGAAGTTTTAATAAAAGTGAAACATATTTGTCTATATTTCTGAGATGAGATAGTATTTACAGTATTTACATTATTCGGACTATTGCCCTCATCTGTCTTTGCCATTTGTACGACATTTATGCCGTTGTACGCTCCGGCCTTCTTCAGATGCTAGGAGTGATTGTAATAAAGGGTTCGGTTCGAAATTCCTAGCACCTGAAAAAGGCTACAGCGTACAACGGCCGAAACGTCGTACATATGGCAACAAAGATGAGGATAATAGTCCGAATAATGTAAATACCGTAAAAGTGAAACATGTTAATTTGAGATACGTTTCCTATTTGTTCTTTATTTCATCATATGGCAAAAAATTCCTAAATTTACATTCGTTGAATGGCCATTTCGGCGACGATCGGAAACAAAAAATTTATTAATTCAAATACGGTACAATATTTTTATACCAAAAGAAGCCCAAAAACATACCCAAACACAGGAAGTTAAAAAAAGTGGGGGTGGGATTAAGAAAGAAAATTTTTTTTATTTAAATTTGTCGGCCAGGCATAAGAAAACGGAAACGCAGAAACAGAGTTTCATGACTCGACCACTCTGATCTATTTTAATATTAATATTAATAAAATTAATATTAATAGGATCTGGTTTTGGGGATTTTACCTATTTGCTCATGCATTTTGGGGGATTTATATATATATATATATATATTGTGTGCGTATTTTGGCAGCATTTTTTCATTAATACAGGTCTCATTGAATCATATAATGTTGATTTTTTTATCAGGTCTAAAAAAATCAACAAGTATTGCGATTTCTTGTCGTCTTTCCATGACAACACTATCAAGCTAATCAGATCATACGAACGGATCTTACACAAAATAAATAGAACTTGTCTATATTACTCAATGAAACCTATATGTATATATATACTTTTATCGTCAAAACCTTGTAAACCGGGTGTAATGAAAGCTTTAAAACTAATCCATGGACCTGGAGCTCAGGCTCTTTGGACGTTGGCACGAAAGACTAGAAAGCAATAGTAATTTCCAGTTAAAGCGAAACCGTAGACTGAAAGAAAAATGAATGGATGTAAGTGAAATTGTTTTCGTCGTAAACTGAATTTTGAAGGCTAAATAAGTCCTCTGAGTAAATTCAGGGCTGAGACTAAGAACTACAATTATACCTACTTAGAGCCAAACCCGAAGCAAAAACTAAAATAAAAGGGCTGACAAAAATACAGACATACAGGCCGATAAACAGACACACGCACAAACATTTTGCCTTATATATATATATATATATATATATATATATATATATATATATATATTATCGGTTTTGTGCACTATAGTAAGAATTGCAACTTTGAAACTTCTGAATATCGTTTCTTATGTCTTTGTCTATGAGTGTATCAAATTTAATTAAAATCGGACCACTCCTATAACCCGATTTTTTCGATTATTGATTTTCGATATTTATCGGGGGTACCTCGACACAAAACCTAGCTAAGAACACTCGCAGACGCTTAAAGTACAACTGTGTAAATTTTCAAGAAAATCGGTTCAGCCGTTTCGGAATCTATAGGTAACGGACACACACACACACACACACACACACACATACACATAGACAAAGTTCCATTTATAAATAAGTTTATATGTATATATATATTGTGCTGCGCAAAAATAAGTGAATCCCTAAGATGATATTAAAAAGATTGACATTTTTCACAGATAATTTACAAATCTTAATGAAACTATATATTTATTAAGAAAAACCGTTATTAAACGAATTGCAATCATTTTATATTTATTTATCAAGCTGGAATAAAAATATTATTTGACCACTCGACCATTGATAGCCTCTTGATCAGACGAGGTTTTTATCATTCTTATATAACACAAGTCGGTACCACATCAAATGGTATGCTTCCCCTATGTAATAGGGGTCGCAGGTTCGAATCCTGCTGGATAGCACACATTTTCGTAATAAAAATTTATCGTAAATAATCAAGCCGGTAGATATAAATATAAAAATACTGTTTAATTAAAAACAGAATATCTACTTAAATACGAGTATCGGTAAAAATAATGTTCAAAATAATTCATTACAAATTGTCGGTTGCTTATAACCAAGTTTCGTTAAAATTCGTTAATTTCCGTAACATGTTTATATATATATATATATATATATATATATATATGTCGAAATTTGATACATTCGAAATGTTGTATGAAAAGAAAGGACAGATTGGATCAAATATCTGATTTAAATAAATATGTATACATACACAAACACACACACACACACACATTATATATATATATATATATATATATATAGTGTGTGTGTGTGTGTGTGTGTGTGCGCGCGCGCGTGTGTGTGCGTGTGTGTGATTATGGCAGCGTTCCTCAACTTAAAGAAGAAAATCACCCAGAAGAGCTGGAGGATATTCCGAAGTCTTCTGTGATTTTATTGAATGGATTTACTCTTTAGTATTACAATATATTTTTGTATAGGAAGGAATATTAATAAAAAGTTTAGAATTTAAAAATGTACTTTTTTAAACAGTATTTGTTTATTTTTGTTATATTTTATATTTCAGACCGTCCTCGGTCCTTCATAATTTAAAAATCACTTGCTTCTGATGAAGGACCGAGGACGGTCTGAAATATAAAATATAACAAAAATAAACAAATACTGTTTAAAAAAGTACATTTTTAAATTCTAAACTTTTTATTAATATTCCTTCCTATACATATTAAGACAGTATACGTGGATGATCATCACTACACAAATATATTTTTGTGTAATTTTGGTAAATATACCTGTTAAAATGAAATGTCTGATTTTTATTTTTGAGTCCTTTATACGACAATTCATCCATCGCACCCAATAATGTTATGGTGGAGTGTTTGCTTACCGAGCGGGAGGTTGTGGGTTCGATCCCAAAACTTAAAAAAATTGAACTTGACGCCTCTCTGCTAAGCACTCAGCAACAAAGAGAAGTGGGTAAGTGGAAAAATCCAGGGATAGAAGCCGTGCCAACCCCATAAGAAAATGAAACCTTCTGGTCGCCCTCAACGTAGCGGTCGACCACCTTACTTAACTACGAATGATCATAAAATATTTTCTAGGGTCGTTATTTTATAATCATATGGCACAAATATGGTACCGGTCCCAGGCACACTGAAAAAGCTTGTTACGTCAATGATGACTTCCCTTAGAAAGAATAAAACATCATGTCCTCGTGTTCAGTAGAGATAGACTAAAACTGACTCTGAAATCAGTCAGTTTCTTAATTGCCATACGTGATACACGCTTGGGCGATCATGTCTCTTTCGAGACATGACTGACTAGGAAGACAATTTTCTTGCAGTAGGCTGCCATTTCTTTCTGTGGTTGACTGGTTGCCAACCAAGGCTATAGAACCCAATCTGTCCTGCTATTCAATTATTTTATCCAGATCAGTCGGTTAAGTGCCAAACGTGATACACGCTCGGCTATTCATGTCTGTTTCGATCCATGACTGACCTTTCCTGCAATAGGCTGCGATTTCTTTCTATGGTAGACTGGTTCCCAACCAAGGCTATAGAACCCAATCTGCCCTGCTATTCAATTATTTTATCCAGATCAGTCAGTTCAGTGCCATACGTGATACACACTTGGGCGATTCTGTCACTTTCGCGACATGACTAACTAGGCAAAAGATTTTCCCACAGTAGGTTGGCATTTCTTTCTGTGGTAGACTGGTTGCTATCCAGGCTATAGAACCCAATGTGTATTGTTATTCAATCCATAGATGAATGGAGAAGTGATGGATTAATCCTTTTCAGAAGAGTATTTGTGCGTAAGTGAAGGTATTGAATTCAACTGAAATTCGAACTCGCCTCTCCCGATTTATCATTTCGAATCGATATCTATTGCACCACAATGCAGATGAAATATGTTGTCTACAAAAAAGAAAAAAATATATATAGAAGCGGGGGTCCCAAACTCCAGCTGTATTAAATAGCTTCCATCGCCGGTCCCTCGCACCTTAAAAAAATTTCCGTACGCCATCTCAGATAGTTTAAGAAGTACTGTCATACACCTACTTCAGTAAACATCTACCTTGAGTGGCTCTAGAGCTTTGCTAGAAAAATATAATTGAGGCAGGCTAAAAGAACTGAACTTGCGACACGAGTGCAAGGTTTAGAAATTTATTAATCACCCCGTCTCTGAACCCGTCGTTCTCACTTACGCCTTCTTATTCTTTGGTTCGGTCATTCTTATAAGTTATGTGGCATTCGTTGGAAATTAAGGCAAATAATTAAAAAAAAATAGTTGAAAGGCGAGTGTGAATAAGAAGCGAAGAAAAATAAAATGTTGGTAACAAAAGTGTCGCGGAGTGTTGAGAGAAAAATCACATTCAGCCATTAGTTTGTCCTGATCTTCACTCTCCCCCATTAAGTTTGCCATTCTCTGTTCCCCTATTAATTTAGCTGTCTATTAAAATAAGACTCAAGGCGATATTATTTCGGCTTTTTTACTTCTTTTTTTTTTTTTCGGTAACTGTGCCCCGGGATAAGTTTATTTCAATGACATTCACCAATTCTGGCTTGCTTTCTGTCTAAGGAACAAAAACATCGGTGAATTTACGAAATTGCAATTAAAAAATTCTCAGGCGGGCAAAAAAAGTGCAGTGGGTTGGGGTCAGAAATGTGAAATGTTGGATCCTTAAGTGAAAGAAAGTGAAGAGGCTATGATAGTCATGTTCTTGTGCATCGCCTTGGAGTAGTTAGATCCTCACTAGGTGACTCATATATTTTTTTCTGAAATAATTACATATCTCGTGTTGATGTTAGCATTCAAGTAAAATAAAAATAAAAATTTAAAAATCGAATACTGTTGTCCCCATTTTTATTGTCAAATTTACGACGTTTCAGCCGTTGTACACTCCAACCTTCTTCAGGTGATTAAAATTTTAAACCGAACCCTTTATTTTGATCACTGTTCTTGTTCCATGAGTCATACCATTTCCGGATGGTTTAGTTAACTTTATTTAACTCATATGTCTAATTTTTTTCCCGCTACTGCTGTCGCTAAATATTGAACTCACAACTCTTTTTAAAAAATCAGTTGATTTAAATAACGCTTTTATTCATTGGTCAATGTGTCCTTGAATACACATTGCACAGTGGATAAAACACAATTTAATACGTTTCAGATCATCTACTTGTAATACGAACAATCGACTATAATAACGTTTCAAGTAATATATATATAGTCATCTGTAAACAGATCTGTTTCGCTGTATCACATGTCTAACCGTACATCAGTACGGTTAGACATGTGATACAGCGAAACAGCCGATTGCTTTTTACTCAGGATTGAAACTCGACCGAATTAGCGTCAGTCGGCGATTCTACCTCTGAGCTACGGGCGCTTGGTAGTAGAAGGCAGACTTTTTAGCGTGTATATTATCATTATACACGCCCAATAGCTGAGAGTGTTCTAATTCATTGCTGAATGAACGATGCGTAGATGCCAGAGTAGCTACTGTTTTTCAAAGTCTACCATTCTTCTAGAGTGCTCAATCAGGGTGTGAGTGCGTAAATAGTCATCTGCAGACAGATCTGTTTCGCTGTAACACAGCTCATCAGTATGACTAGACAGCTGATTGCTTTTTACTCAGGATTGAAACCAGACCGAATTGGCGTCAGTCGGCGATTCTATCTCTGAGCTGTGGTAGAAGGAGGTAGACTTTTTAATATATATATATATATATATATATATATATATATATATATATATATATATATAAAATAAAAAATCCAGAAGAACATTGGTAAATAATCCTAGAGAATCGTTTAAATATTAAAACTGATGCAACATGGAGCTCAATGTAACTTGAATTTACAGAGCAGGTAATCATTTATCTATAAAGTCAGTGAGATAGGAGATGACTATTGACTTTACATTTAAATTATTGGACATTATAGCTGTCGGAGACGCAAGTAAACGGAAGGGAATTCCACAGGTGGGAAGTGCGAGTAAAGAAACTACTGTAGTAGAATTTGCGTTTACATTTTATTGGTTTCACAGTAAAAGGTGGGATCTGGCTGCAAATCTTGTGGTTCGAGTAAATTCACCAGTGAGCTAAGTTCATCGGAGCAGAAGCCGTGAAAGTATTTGTAGAAGAGACACAGGAAAGCCACGATGAGAAAATGACTGTATCAGCGCTGCGAAGTCGGGATGGATTACATTACAGATTCTCCGTTGGATTTTGTCAAGGACCCCTAGGTGGATAGCAGGAGCACCGGACCAGATATGGCAGCAGTATTCAATGCACGGTAGCTTTATACATGTGCAGGATTGTTTATATATATATATATATATATATATATATATATATATATATATATATATATATACTATATATACACACACACATACATACATACATACACACACACACAGACACACACACACACATATATATATATATATATACTTAGTGATGATCATCCACGTATACTGTCTTAATATGTATAGGAAAGAATATTAATAAAAAGTTTTGAATTTAAAAACGTACTTTTTTAAACAGTATTTGTTTATTTTTATTGTATTTTTATATTTCAGACCGTCCTCGGTCCTTCATCAGAAACAAGTGATTTTTAAATTAGAATTGGAAACGTATTTTACGATAGCGTCCGAATACTTTTTTGTTTACATCACGTGGTGTCGATAAACCAATCAGCATGCGGCACGTCCGTTTGTTTATTTTCGGTAAACCAATCAACACGCGGCACGTCCGTGGAGAAAGTCTGTTTGTTTTAGACAAAAAATCTCTTGGAATATCTATTTTTTTGTTTATATCGCGTGGTGTCGATAAACCAATCAGCATGCGGCACGTCCGTTTGTTTATTTTCGGTCAACCAATCAACACGCGACACGTTTAAATATTTAAATAATACAAACCTATCAGGGAATTTAAAATGTGGAAAGCCCCGTTGTTTAATCTGTAAACATCTAATAACAGACAAAACATTCTCTGTACCCAACACAAAAATAAAATTACACCCACCAAACCTTACTTGTGATAGCAAAGACATCATCTACTTTCTCTTCTGCTCAATTTGTCCCAACAGTGGATATATCGGCGAATCCGGTAATAGCTTTAGATTTCGCTTCAATAATCACAAACTAAATATACGACAAAAAAATGTATACTCCCCAATTGCAGCACATTTTAATCAACCCGATCACACTTTAGAAAATTGCAAATGTTTACTAATAGACTCCAATTTTAGTTCTACATACACACGCAGAAAGAAAGAAAAATACTGGATTTTAAAATTAAACACACACAAGCTAGGGTTAAATAGGGACTTAGGTGTGTTGAATCTCTACAAATATTTCAATAGGTAAAAAGAATTTTCTTTCAGATATTCCAAGGAATTTTTTATCTAAAACAAACAGACTTTCTCCACGGACGTGTCGCGTGTTGATTGGTTGACCGAAAATAAACAAACGGACGTGCCGCATGCTGATTGGTTTATCGACACCACGCGATATAAACAAAAAAATAGATATTCCAAGAGATTTTTTGTCTAAAACAAACAGACTTTCTCCACGGACGTGCCGCGTGTTGATTGGTTTACCGAAAATAAACAAACGGACGTGCCGCATGCTGATTGGTTTATCGACACCACGTGATGTAAACAAAAAAGTATTCGGACGCTATCGTAAAATACGTTTCCAATTCTAATTTAAAAATCACTTGTGTCTGATGAAGGACCGAGGACGGTCTGAAATATAAAAATACAATAAAAATAAACAAATACTGTTTAAAAAAGTACGTTTTTAAATTCAAAACTTTTTATTAATATTCTTTCCTATATATATATATACTTATATATATATATATATATATGATATTCTGTTTTTAATTAGACATTATCATATATTTATATCTACCGGCCTGATTATTTATCGTCTAAACAAGGTTTTAATCAAGCCTATATAACACAATTTTCGAGTCATCGCAATAACCATATCGGCTCTGAAATGTATCGTAATGTCAACAAATGTAAACATGTTACGGAAATTAACGAAGATTAACGAAACTTGGTTATAAACAATCAACAATTTGAAATGATTTGTTCGATCAAAAATAATGTGCAAACAAATCATTTCTTTTATATATACATACACACACACACACACACACACACACACATATATATATATATATATATATATATATATATATATATATACACACGCTCACAACTGTTTTTATTATAATTGAAAGAATATATATATATATATTCTTCACGACTCGTCGACATAATTATTGCAAAAATAATAACGCACTGTTAAAGAACAAACACAAATAAGCCGAATAATAGTGCAGTTTTTGGTTAGAAACCCTTTTTTTAATAATTATTTCACTCCAAGCAAGGCGGGATAACCACTATTGCGCAAGAGGTTACAGCGAGAGTAAAAGACTGGGTACAGTGGGTATATAAGGATAAAAGATGAACGGGATTTAAGAAGAGCTTTTCATAAATGGTAGCAAAGTTTGATAACTTGTAGTAAAGAGAATGAACAGCCGACACTGTCTCACTATTCTCTCTCTCTCTCTCTCTCTCTCTCCATGAGCGAGACAGGAGCGAAATATATATCTTCATTATAATAAAAAGGATAATTCAACTTGTGTAATAAAAAAGTAACAAAATCTGAAAGAAATATGAAGCAAACATGTTCAAGATAACTGAATATACTATTGGGCTGGAATTGGTTCATATTCTTTTACAAAAGGTAAGATTTTAATATGTGATTTCGTTTCACACATAACTAAAATTTCTCACATATATACTTATTTTTCTAAAGAAAGGTCACACGATACGGGACCTCGCAGAGATACTCTACATATCTCATGAGTCTTGTAAAGCATCTACGTACACTTGGATATGCGAATCGCTACAATGCTTGCGTGCTTAAAGATTTGACGATAAATAAAATAACGGACAATATTTTCATGTGTGTTTCTTTGCATAAATGCAATAAACAAAAACAACAACTAAGTTTTGAAAGGCACAATCCCAGGAAATGACAAAATGAATAGTTTACAACAATGTGGTTCGAAAATAATGCATAGGTAAATTAAATGATCTACCGTTAACTATTACAAAGCCAGTCAGTATCCGAAGCCACTTTGCGTTACCATTCATTTCAATCCCTAAAAAATTCTCTTAATAGGAAGAACTTCAATTTACTGGAAGCCTTTAAAAGTCACTAAATCGAGATCAACACCGTTTTTACAGGATGACTATAAAGGCGTGATGCTTGATCTATGAAATAATGACACTAGATTTTACGCTTTTCCTTATCTATATTAACGATCTCCTCGATGTAATAAGATCCCGAGTAGGCATATATGCTGGCGACACGGCGGTTTACTCTCGTATCGATCAAAAATCTGCCGAGGCTAACAAAGCAAACTTTGCTGCCGAGTTTGAAAAGGACCTCCAATGGTGGTGAACAGGAGTAAAAAATGCCTCGTAAATTTTAATGCTTCCAAAATAAAGCTGCTATCTATTAACCATCACAGACAATCATTCCTCCTGCCCATTAGCATGGATCAGGCTAGTATAAAACATTGCGGCTCCTTGGATTAACTCTCACAACAGACCTCAAGTAGAATGACTATATAGAATCTATAGCTAAATCTGCTGCTAAGAAGGACAGTTCTCTGTGCAGGGTTAGGAAGTTTTTCTCGTCTGAGTCCATCCTGCACATATACAAATCTACCATCCACCCGTGCATTGAATATTACTGCCATATCTGGTCGGGTGCTCCTGCTATACACCTAGGGGTCCTTGACAAAATCCAATGGAGAATCTGTAATGTGATCGATCCTGACTTAGCAGCTCAGAGACAGTCGCTTTCTCACCGATGCAGTGTGGCTTCCCTGTGTCTCTTCTACAAATACAGCTTCTGCTCCGATGAACTTAGCTCACTGGTACCCCCTATATATAAATTTCTTCGTGACACAGGATTAACAACTAGGTCCCACCCTTTTAGTGTGAAACCGAAAAATTGTAAATGCAAATACTACTCCAGTAGCTTCTTTTCTCGCACTTCCCACCTGTGGAATTCCCTTCCTCTTACTTGATTTCCCGACAACTTCAAGAATTCAAATGTAAAGTCAATAGTCATCTCCTGTCTCACTAACTTGCATTCTCTCTCATGCTTCTTTCTCCGTCCACCCGACTCTCATCAGTATTCTCTTCTTTCTCATACCCTCTTCCTGACACGCCCTGTAACCTTTCACTCTTTTTCATAACATTCCTCTTATGTAACCCCCTGCACAACAGTGGCAGTAAAATGCCTTGCTTGGGGCCACACAATTATAAAAGAAAATCCCTACATTAATTTCAGATGTTCTTATTAACAATTGCATTGTTTCTTTACAGATACGAAACTGGGCAGAAAAGTTCATAGGCTGATTATGAAGGTGTGATGCTAGTGTTGCGAAATCTATTGGTTGATCACATTCCCCACCCCTGAACAATAGGAACACCCGATGGGAACGATCTTAAGTTGTCTCTGAGGGAGAGAAAAGGTTCAAATTCTGCCTTACATGACCAGTTTGTTTTGTTTTTGTTTTTTTAGCTCTTTTTTTTTTAAATTAATGAAAGCTGTAATTCACAAGAACAAAATCTACATTAGTAAGGGGGAAATGATATAATCAGCGATACATATCAAGGCATAAAAAATTTTTCCACAAATTTTCTCACTCATATATCATTTAATCTGATTCTCATCAAACCTTTCTCCTAACCAGATCCACAAACACACACATACGCACGCATATATATCAGTGTGTTTTGAGTTTTGTCTGAGAACAGGAAACGTGTAAAAAGGTGTTTTTCACAAAATGAAAAAAAAAAAACAGTGCCATCACCAGAGCCAGAGTCCTGTATAGAAAATTCTTTGTGTTTTGGTGAAATGTGTCGTCCATTACGCGCTTCTGAAACATGGAAAAAGCATCTATCCGGATGACTGAGCAGGTAAACAAGGTATTGAAACATTGAAATTGTCCTGTTTTTTTTAAAACATAAAAAGTATTGTCCTTTCCATCAGGTCAATATAAAGTCACTATCTGCAAAACGGCTTTATTATTATTATGATTATCATTATCATTATGATTATTCTGATGATGATGCTGATTCTGAAATAACCAGAATAACTTGTAATCCATAGTTGTCATATATGGTGAATATGAAATTGGGCAGGATACAACACGAGGCTATTTTCATGTGGGGTCTCCTACCTCTTAAGCTTGACCAAAAATATTCCATAGACTCTGCACAAGGCAGTGTCGGGGCTACTGTTGATTTTCGCCAGATGTGGTACTATCTTACGGCGGAGCCCCGTCTGGGTTCCTCGTGCCCGAAAACGGTGAGGATGACAACTGCCAACCAGTCCGCATCGAGACTTGTGACGCTCTTTGGAACATGTACTTTAAGGTTATTCTGATAGAATATTACACTCTTTCTTTTAACTTATTCTGGTCGGATGTTTCTCTTTGGGTGGAATTTTCATTTTATCCAACTCGGAACAGTAGTTCGAATCAACTGTTTGGTTCTTTGAAAGATAATAGAAAACAAAGACAGTTGCGATGAAAAAAAAAAAGCTGTTAAATTGTAAAAACAATAAAACTACTCGAAAGAAATATATATGAATATCGTGATTTTCTTGTCAGAAAAATGGCCAAGGTCTGTAAAAACGCACACGTCGCGGTCAGACAGAAATGTCTGCAAGGCAATTTCTTTCTTATGAATAATAATCATGTGTTTAGGTTGGAAGACGGTCGAACAAACACCAGATCAAGAAGGGAGTGAAGTAGCATCTTGAAGATGGTGAGATATGGCCGAGTTTCTTAGTGAATTTTTTTGTTTGTTTATTGAAGGCCGCTTGCAAAGTCTTAATGAGATGTTCGGGCCACGGAAATAAAAGAAACGAATAGATTTTGTATTCTGTCTGTTTAAAACTCGCCTGGTTAGAATTTTAGATAATGCAATTTTCACTCTAAGCGACAAGCTGATCCTCCACAACTTCACGTTTTTTTTTTGTTTTTTTTTTTGTTTTCATCCCTGGAACTGTTTCAGTGCTAGTCACTTTCCCAGTTTGCTTAATTAAGAAGCAGTAAATAATCTTATAGCTTTATTCTAATGAATATTTATATAGAGTCAGTGTTCAATCCCTATTAAAAGCCATAACAAATATGATTTGAAAACTTGGAAACAAAATAGACATATACGTACCATGAGAAAGAGACTGTTGAAAGTTTTAGGGTACGTAATGAGGAAAGATGGCTTGGAAAGTTGAAGACAATAGAGACAGAGGAAAGCAATATATAACCTACCTAGCAAACACGAACAAATATGCTGGTTGATTTGATTGAGTTTGTTTAGCGACACTTCTATGGGTCATTTAATACCGAAATCTAAACATTTTGAACATAATTTTATGTTTCAACTAAATATATTTTCAATTCAATTTCATGCCTTCAGCTACTGATAAAATCTGGTGTTAGTCATTTTGCTATAAAATGTATTGTTGGTAATTCTACTATAAACATACATTGTTGGTCATAAAATGTATAGTTGGTCATTTTTTAATGTAGAAATATACTGATGATTTTTTTTTACTATAAAAACTTCTTTTTATAATTTCATAGTGTTTTGTTATTGTTTGGGAGCTCACTCTTTGCTTATAGCTGGGACCCTAACATGTGACACCGCTCTAGTTGAAGGTGGATTTTAGAACAACAACAATTAAGAGGTGTTTTTACGCTCCTTAAAACCGCTAATCTCCCGATCAGAAGCCTTGCTGCCGGATGCCGGATGCAGTTTATCGTCACCATCATCACCACCATTCGACAGAATCCATTGACAATCCCACCCCACATAACACGGTCAAGCATGGCTGTACTCAGACCCTGGTGCTGTGAGTGGACGCCATGAACTTCTTTCGATGTCTGATACAGACGTGGATCGCCGGCCTACATCGAGATACCATCTCAAGGAAGATTGCTAACCAACGCTCGAAATTTCTTCTAACTACGGACGCCTCCAAAGGGTCCCATCTACCCAATTTAAATAAAAGACCTGGGTATGGTTTTCAGGCACTTTCCAAAACAAATGCTTCCAGACCGATAACATCAAAAAGTCACCTTCCTGACAAATCAATCATATAGTGAGATTCGAACCCGGGCTTTATTGCCTGAAAGTGCACTTTCTAACCACTCGTCTTCGCTCCCGGTATCGTAATACACAGAATATACTAGTAAATATGTGGCAGAACAGGGTTTAAGAGAAATGTCAAAAAGACAGAATTCATTAAGAGTTACAAAGAACAGGAAACTGTGGAGAGCCATGTTCGGAAACAGTACGTAAGAAGAAGATTCAGCATGTATAGATATTAGATCTCTATTAGAAATAACGCGGAACTTTCGTGATGTTGTTTACACGTTGGGTAAGGTTTCAACTCGTTATCGTAAATCAGTCAGTTAACTGCCATACGTGATACACACTTGGGTGATCATGTCTCTTTCAAGTCATGACCAACGAGGCAGAAGATTTTCGTTTATATTTCTTTTTTTGGTAGAGTAGTTGCCAACCAAGGTTATAGAATTCAATATGTCCTGCTATTTAACTCATAGATGGAGGGAGAAGAGATGGATTCATACCTTTACCAAAGGTAAGCGAATGCAACAAACTGACTTAGGAATTCAAATAAGGATTCCCGTTTTCTCATTCCGAGCCGATAAAAATTACACCACAACGCACATCGCGTCTTATTGTAAATACACGAAAATAAAAAAATGAAAAAATAAATTGTATAACAAGACACGATTATAACACGACCCCTGGCTGTGTCCAGTCAACCTACCTGACCTTTGGCCGATTCTGCCTACGTTGTGTTGATGATCTCGGATTACCTAAATCAAGACCGCTTATTACCACTTGACGAGGCTGGTCCGGACATACGAGGGATTGGTATATAATGAAAACCAGATTTTTAAGTCCGCAGCGACACGGTGTAGATTTATATATATTTATATATATCGAATAATTACAAGCAAGACAAAATAAATGACGAAAAGGAAATATCAGTTGGCTGGTATTTCAGTAGCATGATAATATTCGTGTTGTATTATTTCTACGAAGTTTCAGTTGGTTGAAGTTGCAATGTCTCTCTCTCCCTTCCTTTTGTTTTAGTAGCTCTCTCCCTTCCTGTTTCTAGCAGCAGCAGCAGGCCAGTTTCAGTCTGACCATATTATTGATCCCGCCTTTCAAATCTCTCTCCAGCCTCTCGTCCCAAGATACGTGAGCCGAACTGACTACGTTTGTCTTGTATTCTTATTTTGTTAAACAGGAACCCAGACCGGGGTGGGAAAGAGATGCATAATGTTTCCATTTCCCTCACTGTATAACTCTTACCAGCTCGAAATGAAAACAATTATATTTAACTATTTCGACTTCAAATAGAAGAGGAGAAAAAACCCACTCCCTTATTGTGTTCCTGCTCTTATCAACTGTCCTGATAATACAGTACACAGGAAATTCGACCTAGGGTCGCACATCGTCAAAACCCACTGACATATATTTTGACTAGAATCACTTTGATAAACTCTCTTAAAAATAATTTTGTAATCATTGTAGTTCGCACCTGTAATTTCCACTTATTAACATTTTCGGCTACTTTACCCGACACAAATAATTGTATTCCTCAATTTTAGAGAAATCTCTTCTCATGTTGAAAATCACTTCAAATTAAAACCAGCCATCTGAAAATAGGGTTACACAATTCCAAAAAATCTAAGTATAAATGGCAAACTGTGGGATTCACGGTTTGATTGTTGATTGATCTGCGTAAAAAATAAACTAGAAATGTCAGTGGATCAGAAATAAACGTCAGAGGATGAGAAACGGTAGAGGGCGACAAAAGAAAACTTTGGAGCATTAAATTAAGAGCGAGAAGAGAAAAGGATCCTGATAAAAGGACATCGTTGAATAAGGATCCTGATAAAAGGACATAGTTGAATAAGGATCCTGATAAAAGGACATCGTTGAATAAGGACAAAGAAAAAAAAGTGAGGATAAGAGACGTTGCTTTGCGATTTGTTGCATCTGTAAACAGATTTATAGAAAAAAGCTGTATTTACATCATTCGGACTATTGTCCTCATCTTTGTTACCATTTGTACGACGTTTCGACCGTTGTACGCTCCGGCCTTCTTCAGGTGCTAGAACCGAACAGAACCCTTTATTACAATCACTGGGGTATATCATTCTCATTACTTGCGAAACCTCGATTGAAAGTCAATTTTATAAATTTCAAATGAAAGCAGTACTGACTGCTCAGTCAATGAATACCAAATGTTTCCTTATAGGGAAATACCAAATGTTTCCTTATAGGGAAATACTGTATCAAATATGATACGAATGGCCCTAGAGGGTTAATCTCAGTCTGTTTATCTATCTGTCTATCTATTAACCCTCTAGGGCAATTCGTATCATATTTGATACAGTATGAAAACAAGCCTTGAAAGAAATATTTTCCTGAAAAATTTTTTAAGAGAAATATTTTATAAATTTCAAATGAAAGCAGTACTGACTGCTCAGTCAATGAATACCAAATGTTTCCTTATAGGGAAATACCAAATGTTTCCTTATAGGGAAATACTGTATCAAATATGATACGAATGGCCCTAGAGGGTTAAGTAGTAATTAGTGGCGGATCTGTTTATTACTTCATAACAATATAGAACTGATCCCCCACTTTATGACAAGTAGAAGCCTTAATCATATTATATTATTAAGTAGTAATTAGTGGGGGATCTGTTTATTACTTCATAACAATATAGAACTTATCCCCCACTTTATGACAAGTAGAAGCCTTAATCATATTATATTATTAAGTAGTAATTAGTGGGGGATCTGTTTATTACTTCATAACAATATAGAACTTATCCCCCACTTTATGACAAGTAGAAGCCTTAATCATATTATATTATTAAGTAGTAATTAGTGGGGGATCTGTTTATTACTTCATAACAATATAGAACTGATCCCCCACTTTATGATACGAATGGCCCTAGAGGGTTAAACTAAACAAGAGAAGAAAAAAATAAAAATATAAAAATAAGGGAGTTGGCAACAATGGATGCGGTCTTCCACCGAAGTGATGACGTCGATGGTATAAATAGAAAAAATAAGAAAGAAAGACGATTGACACTAAAGACTACATCGCCTCGGCTAAAATGATTTGAGAAGGTCAGAGTTCAGTAAAATCTGCTCTAAAATTGATGGTGCATGAAGGATAATTCTCAAACAAGAAACAAAAATTAGTACAGAAACAACTTTGACGTCACTTCGAAAAGAAATCGACGGAATTTTAGTAAAAACAAACAAAAGATTATCATGCAGAGGACATCTTAAAAGAGAAATTAATTAATTCTTAATGACTCCCCAGTACCAATAAGAACCGCTTATATAACAGTCAAGATAGACAAGACACTGGTAAGTTGCAACTTCAGAGGAAATTGTAAAGAATTTAATAAGCAAATACAAGTTGGCTCGGAAGAAAGAAAAAGAAGTAAGCATGACTGGGTCGCAACGGTGTTCCACAATGAACTGTGCAAACGTTAAGGAATTGACCATACAATTTACATATTTAAACAAGAATCTTAGAGAATACAATATAAATGAAATTCTCTATGACACTGCGATTCAAACAAATCACCCAACATAAGACTGGATCTAGTTATCAGAAATAAAAGAAAGGTTGAAGAACACAACGGCCGAAAACGCTGTGATGATAACAATAATGTTGATGACATTATTGCGACTGTAAATAACGAAATTGACAGGTAATCGATAGGACTGCGCTGAAAAAAGTAAAAAAAAAAAAAAGAAAAACAACGAAATTAAACGTGGTGGTAGTCTGCTTCAGGTCCACCAAAGTATTTTGTTTGTATGTTTAAATAGAAAGTTATTGAACGAACAGAATAAAATCGATTTGTAGGAGTTAAATATTTATTTGTTTTTAAGTTCTATTTGTAGGTAGCAGAATGTCTTTATGAACAAGAGATTAACAGGTTTGTAATAAAGTCAGTGTTCCTTTCCTCTTTTATTGCCGGTGAGAAAGTGAAAAAGAAAGTTAAGCAATTAAGGAAAACTGTACTTATCGAACGTTAGTTTTTAGGAGCCAGTTGAAGTGTCATATTATTGCTGCTGCTACTGCTGCTGTTGTTGTTGTTGTTGTCTTCTTCTTTGTTGACGGCGAAGAAGAAGAGATAAAGAAAAATTACACTCGAGAAGGAGAAGAACAACAATGTGTGTCGGGACCTTATGTCCGGGTCAGTAGCTTGAAGTTTCTTTTGTCACATATTGGCGGTGTCTGGTCTCGCTTCCATCTCTGACTAATTTGACTTTCTTTCTCTGTTTTTATAGCAAAATACTTTTTCACATTGGCTTGTTAACTTCTCTCTCAGTTTTGCGAATCGCTTCCTTTCATTGGTTAGAAAATTAATTTAACATCGGATCGCGAAATTTGGCTTCGTCTTTTTATTTCAATACGGGGTCAGTCCTTTTTCCTATTGGTCAAAATTAAGATTTCACACTGAATTGCGAAATCGTAAAAAAATAAAAAAAGAATAGTTCCGTATTCACCACAATATCACGCTTTCTTTCGTAATATTTCTTGATATATTTCTTAGTTTATTTCGATATAATTGCCAGTATATTTCGATATATTTACCGGTTTATTTTAGCATTTTTCATAATATATATCTCAGTATATTTCGGCATAATCCTTGGTATATTTCGGTATATATCGGTATAATTCTCACAAATCTCAGTATATACCTCGGTATATTTTGCTAATTTACTTTTTATAATTTGGTATATTTCTCTTATACCGTTTGTATAAGTATATTTCAGTATATTTCGGCATAATCCTTGGTATATTTCGGTATATATTGGTATAATTCTCACAAAATCTCAGTATATACCTCGGTATATTTTGCTAATTTACTTTTTATAATTTGGTATATTTCTCTTATACCGTTTGGTGTTCACTCAGGAAAATTTCAAACCTCATCAATATTTTTTTTTTTTAGACTCTTTTTTTAAAAAAAAATTAAGGTGTATATTTTTGTTCTAACTTACCCAGGAATAGAATTTACTGCTTGTATTAAACCAGATGAACCTTACCACTACTTTCGTCTACTTTCGACATCGGTTCCCAGAGTATGCTGTGACGCCACAGGGTGTTACAGCAAGCTCTCACGAGCGACTCGAGCTGTTCGAAAATTTTTAATTCGGTTGTACGCTAACATACTTTTATAAATGAACCGTGGGGATTGGCTCTAAATTAGGTGATTGATTTACAATATATCTATAATGGAAGTTGAACGCTCACTTTAAGACTCTTTGAAAACCCAATCGGATCGTCGCTTAGTAACGCTAATTAGCTTCATACTAGCACCAGTAATCGGTGTTCGAATCCTAGTAAAAACCATAATTTAGAATAAAGATTTTTAAGGTGGGTGGGCAGGCCCAGCTGAGATACAAATTGACGGAATAAAATCTTTCTGCAATGCATTTCCCTCTCTTGTTTACTCATGCATCTTACAAAAATAATCTAAGCTTAAATATTGGTTGCAGTAGTTTCGAACTTTCCACGGGCGCTAGTATATATATATATATATATATATATATATATATATATATATATATATATATATTCTATTTGTAAATGAGTTATTAGGCGACCTAGGTTTCTACAATAAGTGGTGTCCTCAGGCGATTTTTAATAACTTAAGTTATTAAAAATCGCCTGAAGACACCACTCATGGTAGAAACCTAGGTCGCGTAATAACTCGTTTACAAATGGAAAATATTCAAAAGTTCTACAAGATAATTGTATTGAACACCTTTTAATACAAATGTGCACTGGTCTAACCCTATTATGACCAAACACTAAGTATTAAACAATCAATATATATCTCCCGAGCGCCCATAGCTCAGAGGTAGAATCGCCGACTGACGCCAATTTGGTCGGGTTTCAATCCTGGGCTAAATGCAACCGGAGTCTAACCGTATTGATGAGCTGTAATACAGCGAAACAGATCTGTCTACGGATGACTATTTAAGCTCTCACACCCTGATTGAGCACTCTGGAAGAATGGTAGACTTTGAAAAACAGTAGCATCGTTCATTCGGCAATGAATCAGAACAGTCTCAGCTATTGAGCGTGTATAATGATAATATACACGCTAAAAAGCCTGCGTCCTTCTACCGAGCGCCCATAGCTCAAAGGTAAAATCGCAGACTGACGCCAATTCGGTCGGGTTTCAATCCTGGGTTAAAAGCAATCGGAGTCTAACCGTACTGATGAGCTGTGATACAGCGAAACAGATCTGTCTGCGGATATATATATATATATATATATAAATAGTGTGTGTGTTTGTTTGTGTCAGTCTGTGTGTATGTTTATCATATTAAACGTTATTTTTAGTGGATACACATATGTGTTAAGTGCTCCGTTTATTTATTTGACAGCATATATATTTATTTTCGTCTACCGGTCGTAATGTTAGAGAAATCTCCTTAAAGAAAAAAAATAAGCTCTCTGGCAGGATTAGAACCTACGTCCCTCTAGGCAGAGGGTGCTACACTTAAATCCGGTACGCTTTAACGAACTAAGCAACAGAGAAACAGTTTTAATTTCTTTAAAAATATTTCTAGAACATTCAAGCCAGTAGACGAAAATAAATAAATATACCGTTTAATAAATAAACGGGGCGTCTACTCAAATACGCGTATCCACAAAAGTAATGTTTAAACAATCTGTCGAATTAATAAAAATTAGTTACTTTCCTTATATATATAATCTATATATATAAAAGGCAATCTGTGAGTATGTGTGTGACTGTTCCCTATGCACGCCTACATTTTTTAAGCTACGCCATTCAAACTTTCTAGGGACACATATGTACAGGGAAGCCAGGTCGACACATACTTTTTGAGTTTAAGTTCAGCCATTTTCCCTTTCGCACTTTTTGGCCAATGAAGCCGATTGTTTATATTTGCTCCGTAAAACATACAAGATGGTTGCTAAATTACGTCACAGAAATCACATCACACGTGTCAAACGCGAATAAAATATTTTTTTATTAAAAAAAAATGAGCCTTTATTTTTTATTTTTTTTAATCGTGTCACCCCAAGCAAGGCATTCCACTGCCACTATAGCGCAGGGGGTTACATAGAGGGATTGGGTATAAGAAATGTCAGAAGGGGGGTGATAGACGACTTAGGATGTACATAGATAGTTGGAGAGAGTGGGTGTGAGTTAGTGTGTTAGGAGGTGTCTATTGACCTTACATTTAAACTCCTGGAGGTTGTAGCCGTCGGGGAAGCAAGCATGCGGTAGGGAATTCCACAGGCGGGAAGTGCGAGGAAAGAAGCTGTTGGAGTAGAAATTGCGGTTACATTTCATCGGTTTCACTGTAAAAGGTTGGGACCTAGTTGTAGTTAATTTTTATTTTACTCCTCTCATTGGCATCTTCTCCTACTACTAAAATGTTCTGAGTTGCACGGGCAATGCCGGGCTATGATGCTAGTTATATATAATCTAATCTTATATATATTATCTCATTCCTTCCCCACTTTTTAAAAACTTTTCCTCTTTTTTATATCTTTCCTTTCCTTTCACCATCGAAAGTCGTTACCTTGGCTATTAAAAATTTTTTTTCATGTTTTATTTCTTTATTAACTTTCCCCTTTTGTTTTTCTTTCCTTTCCTCCTTTTAAATTCTATTCTTGTGACACTGTTTAAATTTTAACTTTTAATTCTTTCATACAGACGTAATGTAAAGTCTTCTGCTTTTTCTTATGTCTGGTCGACAAATTTAAATAATTTTCTTTTATTTTTAACTTTCTGTGAATAAATATGTTTGTGGGCTTCTTCTGGTATAGAAATTTGTACCATATTTGAATTAATAAATTTTAGTTTTCGAGCGTTGCTGATGAAGCGAGAATTTTCTCGCTGAAATGGCCATTCAACGAATTTAAATTTCAGGAGTTTTTGACATACTATATATATATTTGGCCCTTTAAATAGATAATATTATTTACATCGAGTCCTCCACTTTGATCGATTTTGATATTAATAAAGATAATCTTAATAGTATCCGGCTTTTGGGATTTTACCTTCTGGTCATCCTTTTTCGACAATATATATATATGATGGTCGTCCTTCGCAGGCGAAGAAGACCATGACTCCTGGTAACTAAGGGTTTGGGTGGGTGCAGAGTTGGCTGATAAGGCCAATCTTTGCACGGAACAGCCTGTTGCAGGAGAGGCAGTGGATGCAGGGGCAGACCCAAGCTAGTGAGTGGAGCTTTTGTGCTCCTTCTTTTTCTGGAGTCTCCAGATTTCACTTTGGATCTCCAGGCAGCTCTATCTTTAGCAGTGGATTCCCAGGCGGATTATGGGATATCACAGAACTTGACGGCCTCCTTTAATCTGTGTACCTCAACTTTGGCCGGCCAAGCAAAAGAGTTGTAAAGAATTCGCCATAGAGGAGCCTCTTCGGTTGTCGGCTGTCCTCCATGCGGTGTATATGACCAGCCCACCGAAGTTGAGAGCGCAGAAGTATGGCATGAATGCTGTCACACTTGACACGTTCCAGCACTTCTGAATCTGGTATTTTATGGTGCCATTTGATATTGAGGAGGGCACGCAGACACCTCATATGGAAGGCATTCAGTTGTTTCGCATGCCTGCTAGAGATTGTCCATGTTTCGCAAGCACAGAGCATTGATGGAAGGACTACAGATCTATACACTTGGAGCGTTGCGTCTATACTCAGTCCACGGCGCTGACAGACTCTCTTTTTCTCTCAGTTTGCCATATGCTGTGCTGGCTCTTGCTATCCTTTGAGTGACCTCTTTATCGAACCTGCGACCCCTATCCGCATAGGGGAAGCCACAAAGTGATTTTGCGCGTCTCGACCACGAATGACGATCAGTCTAAATATCAGTCTAAATAATGTTTAAACAAATCATTTCAAATTGTCGGTTGTTTATAACCAGTTTCGTTAATCTTAGTTAATTTCCGTAACATGTTTACATTTGTTGACATTATGATACATTTCAGAGCAGAGATGGTTATTACGATGAATCGAAAATTTTGTTATAGGCTTAATTTGACTTCGTTTAGACTGATCGTCTTTCATGGTCGAGAGATCTAAGACGGGCCAAATCACTTATTGGCTTCCCCTATGTGGATAGGGGTCGCAGGTTTGAATCCTGCCGAATGACACACATTTTCGTAACAAAAATTTATCGTAAATAATCAGGCCGGTAGAAATACATATATAATACTGTTTGATTAGGTACATAATATATGTATGCTATAAACAGAATATCTACTTAAATACGAGTATCGATAAAGAATAATGTTCAAACAAATCATTTCAAATTGTCAGTTGTTTATAACTAGTTTTGTTAATCTTCGTTAATTTCCGTAATATATATATATATATATATATATATATATATATATATATATATATATATATAATGGTTCAAAAGTAGGTGGAATAGATTTGTGCAGCGGTTATATTATTACATTGGTGTTGATAGTTTCCAATAACATGGGACTCCTCCACGATATTCAAGAGCATTCTGTTGGTAGCTTGATAAAACATTTGCATGAGAGATGGATTGGCCGAAAATATCAAATTGTCTGGCCAGCATGTTCCCTGACTTCACCTCTAATGGATTTCTTCTTTTGAGGGGAGTACTCAGGGATATAGTTTATAGTTGAAAACCAAAAAATGTTAGTGATTTGAAAATGACATAAGAGATGGATTTCAAGAAATTAGTACACAAATAGATGTGTGCAAAAATGCTTGTCGAAGAATGAGGGGTCGACTTCAAAGCTGTGTGAATTGTGTTGGTCAACAGGCTGAACACCTGCCTTGATAAAATTTAAGCGCTTTTTCTATTATTCTTCTTCTTCTATGTGCCCTGTCCCTTCAGGACGTAGGCGATCATGGCTCTCCACGTCTCCCTATCCCTTGTGGCTCTTAGTATGTTTGCTCCTGTTGCTCCTGGCAACCCCCGTTCCGTCATCCACCTGATCAGTTCCTGCAAATACGTCATCCACTGCCTTCCTCTGTCTCTCCTTCCTTCTATCTGTCCAGTCAGTATCAGGTTCTCCAGCTTCTCCTTCCTCATTGCATGTCCCAGGAACTTCAGTTGTCTCTTCCTGATGCTCAGCATCAATTTCCTTTTTGTTGCCATTTTTCTAACACTTCGTCGTTGCTTGTATGCTCAGTCCACGATATCCGTAGCATCCTTCTGTAGAACCACATTTCGGCCGCTTCCAGTTTTGTCCTCATTTTCGATGATATTGTCCAGCATTCACAGCCGTATTGAAGAACTGACATCACGTAGCAGTCTAGAACTCTTTTCTTCGTTTCTATTGAGAAAACTTAATTGTCAATGTAACAATTGTATTAGTAAATATAATTTTATATGTAATCTCAAAAATAAATGTAATGATTTGTGTTAAAAATGACAAAGAAAATTTAAGTTTTTATTGAATTTTTCTAGTATTCTTAAATTTTTCTATTTGATGGGGATAAGTATGTTTGAATATTGTCTGTAGTTTCTATTGTCCCAAGCGATGTCGCCTACTTGTTTAGCAATTTTCAAGAGGTTTGTTGTTAATCTCTTTTCAATGCTGTCTTTTAAGACGTAATTACATGATGTATATTTTAAATGAAAGTATTCAGAACCCCGCGAAGCAAAGTTAGTGAAATTCAAGTTGACGTTCTTCTCTTTCCCTCTCTCTCTCTCTCTCTCTTTCTCTCTCTCTCTCCATATATATATATATATATATATATATATATATATATCCGAGTGAGTATAGAATGAGGAGAGAAAAAAGAAAAAAAAATTTCCGTCCAAAACATTAATTTAAAACAGTGCTCGATATGTGATGTATAGAGCTGTGAATACCAGATAATACCATTAATCAACAATTTCACACTTACACACCAAATTCCTCAAAAGTTTAACGATCAAAACGAGACATTCACTTAATTACCAATAACCCCAACCAACCCCCACGACAACAACGAACAGAAAATAAACAGAGAATGATTCCAAACCTTTATTTCTCCCGAAGAAGTGTTTAAATCCAAACACTGAAACAAACATATGATTGTAGGGAAGAGGACATATATAGAAGAAATTATGTACATGTTCTAAAACATAATTTATAATATATATATATATATATATATATATGTGTGTGTGTGTGTGTGTATGTGTGTGTGTGTGTGTGTGTGTATAACTCGTAATAACTCTTTTATAAATGGAAAATATTAAGAAGTTCTACAATATAATTGTATTGAACACTTTTTAAAACAAATGTGCAATGGTCTAACCTTATTATGAAACTAAGTAATTAAATAATCAATATATATATATATATATATATATATATAAGAAAAATTAAGGCAGACATGTTATTTCATGGTAAATCGGAAGTATGGCCTATTTCAGGCGAACCGTCATCAGCTTCCGTCTTTATTTTATAAAGGATTTTACACGAATATTTTGTAAAATAAAGACGGAAGCTGATGATGGTTCGCCTGAAATAGGCCTATTCTTCCGATTTGCCATGAAATAAAGTGTCTGCCTTAATTTTTCTTATATTTGTTCTATATGTATTTATATACATATATATTTAGAGCTCTCTTAGAGAGTTATCCTACCACTGTATGTACAGGATACTCATTTGAATTCTTCTATACCCACACTGCATGCTGACAGGTACTCCTTTTCGAACCCCGGTCAGAGATACCAGACAGCCCTTTCGCGGGCATTCTGGAAAATGAAAGAGGAAGGGCTGGATCCTGAAATTAGCTGGAAACTGATAGGTTCAGCCCGTATTCCGAGGAATTTTCGTGATAGGTGCTGTCTATGTTTACTGGAAAAAATTTCAATATTAAAATACCCCCACCAACACCGGCTATTGAATCTTAGGAGGGAATTCATCAGTAAGTGCCGCCACAAGGCAAATTTTTCGAATACTTAAATTTAGAATTTAAATCCTCGTTGACTAGATGTTAGAATATAAATTAAAAGGATTCAATTTAAGTTTTAATCTTAATTTTACCCTAACGTTAACCTGAAAAAGTATTTTAACCCCCTACCTTCCAATCCCAAGCTCCTTTAATTGCCTATCTTTAGAAAATATGGATTCTTGTACTAAACCCCTTTTTCCTTGGTTAACACATCTATATATATATATATATATATATATATTTTCTCTAATATTTTTTCTCTAATATTTTTTTCTCTAATAATTTTTAAACTGATAACTTCCTGTAATTGGCATTTAGCTCGCTTCTACCTAAAAGATTTAATCAAATAAACTAAAATAAAAATTTTTAAAATCTTAGATTGAAACCCATTCCTTCTCGCCTAAATACACCTCTTCAAACAGCCCAAAATCTTAACCTTAAAAAAGTACTTTAACTCATTTAGTTGTCTATCTTTATAAAATATGAACTCCTATTCCTCCCCTTCCTAAATATACCGTTTCAGCACCCTGTAACCCCGCGACTACCAGCTCTGTCCTGTTCTACTTTGTGACCGTTGTTAACCTAAAAACCCCTCCACATTCCATTTGGAAAAAATCAATGTCGCTGACGTGACGTAGAATCTCTATGAGAGATCCTATGTCGAAATGTACATCCGACACCTTTGAATTTTGAAAGCTTTCTCTAATTTATATATATATATATATATATATATATATATATATATATATATATATATATATAAAACGTTTATTCAGTAATGAATTCGAACACTCTCGGCTAATGGCGTGTGTTTACATTGTATACAACACGTTAAAGTCTGCCTTTCTCTTCCGAGCGCCCATAGTTCAGAGGTAGAATCGCCGACTGATGTCAATTCGGTCGGGTTTCAATCCTGGCTAAAAGCAATCGGATGTCTAACCGTACTGAGGAGCTGTGATACAGCGAAACAAATCTCTATGCGGATGACTATATTGATATATATATATATATATATATATTATGCTTAAGCATTATTTTTAATGGATACTTATTGTAAGTCTAAAAGGTTACTACGTGAGTAATTACAAAAACGGAGATTGGGAGTAACAGTATATCAACAAGTACAAAACTCGCACGCTGCGTGAAAGTAGATACATTGCTAATGAACTGCTAGTTAGTATATATTCTATGTATTTATTACATCCCCACTAAGGCAGATGCGACACAAGGCCAGTTAAAAAATACCCCGCTTAAGGCCGGGTCGTGTTCTTGTCTGTTTACCCCAGACGTGACTCTATCATTCGGCGGAGACTCGTTTGGGTTCCTCTTCGATCGGAAGCAGATAGTTGACCAAGAAAGAGCTTGAATCAAGTATGATCGCTCTTCTCTAGAAATTACCACCTTGGCACCCAGGCGGAGGCGACACAAGTTCAATTAAAGTGGGAATTCTGAACCCTTAAGCTCAGCCAAAAATATCTCTCACAGCGAGCTTAAGGTTGGGTTGAGCTCTTGTCTATCCATCCAAGATGAGACTCTACTCTTCGGCGGAGCGTTGTCTGGGTCTCTCTCCGCTCCTAAGCAGAGAGTTGATCACAAGAGTGTTTGGATCGGTATGATCACTCTACTCTACGCTACTACTCCAATAGTGTGGACGTATTTCAGAGGTTAAAAACATCCCATTCCTGTATACAACACTTATATTAGTGTAGAAGCTCTGTTTATTTATTTATTATTATTAAACTATATTTAATTACATCTCCTGGCCTGAATAATAAAAAAAAATTGTTAAAAAAATATGCGTCCTGTACTGTTTAATAATAAAAAGAATAAGATTATCTACTTAGATATGTGTATCCATTAAAAAGAAAGTTTAAACAAATAATTTTTGGAGCAACTGCTAACACGTAGAAATATTGTTTCAATCACCACTTGTCGTCTTTAAGCAACAGTAAATACAGCAAAAGCACTGCTTTTTTTTCATATATTATTGGAAATGAAAAAACAACAACCCAGTTAATACTTGAATATCGTCGCTAAAATCAAATCTTACAATGAAAAGACAAACAGATGTAACTTATGCCTTTTAAAAAAAATGAGAGATCTTAAATCATATAAATAACCCAAATCTACTTAACAAAAATGTGAATTAATGTGTATTAATGACTGCATGCTGCCATTGAAAAATACTTAAATTCTTAGATCCTGATTGATACAGATTCTTCCATACTGTGTCTTTTTTATTCACTTTCCTAATTTCTTTCTTTCTTTCTTTCTTTCTTTCTTTCTTTCTTTCTTTCTTTTCTCCGCAAATATTACTATTAATAATTATGAGTTACGCGCCTTTGAATTCATCTCCCTTCATTTTAATAATTGTTTTTAATTTAAAATTTTAATTTTAATTTTATTTATTTCCATGTAATTTTTGTCTATCTAAATTTTACTCTTGATAAATTAAAACAGAGTAACTTAACATTATAAGATTTAACTCCCATGAACATCGAGTGAAATTAAATTCAAATTTCTGAAATGGTCAGCACCTGATGATTGCGTAACGTATGAAACTCCCAGTCGTTTCATCGTTGTAAGATAATATGTATATTTATTAATAGATATAATTATTATCTCTGTTTATCCTACATTAAGCACTGTTTTATTGACCCATGAATAATATTAAATTTTATGACACATGAATAAGATTTTTATTCCTGTGCGTATTCCCATATATATATATTTATTAATTCACATAATTATATATATATATATATATATATATATATATATATATATATATATATATATATATATATATTCTTAAAGTGATAGCACGAACGATATTTGAATAATGTACATAATAATAATAACCACTTCATTTACGAACTTCCGAAAAGTAAGCAGTTCGTTTGTTTTAATACCATTTGATTGGGTAACGATAATTTCGATTGGTGAAGATTTCTCTTGCACCAGTTACCATGTTTAATGGCAACTGATAAAAGATTCAAGTTGTTTATGGCCTACATAACTTCCACTCGTCCTCATTTAATTCGACAGATTGGTCCGATAGTGCAACAATTCTGACGTTGATAAAAATGATGATGTTACTAAGGCCTTATCTACGCATGCGCAAAAGGCCCAATGAAAAGAATGGTGGCGGACATCTTAACACTTGCCACGTTCATTCGAAGTCATTAACTAAATCTCCAGATCTCACCGATTTTTCTTCATTTATATTTAATTTGTTAAACACAATATTTCGCTCAATCAGCGACATCGCTATCATTGTTTTTCTTTTTGCAGGTCTTACTTTTTTCTTCATCTTCTTCTTCTTCTTCTTCTTCTTCTTCTGCTGCTGCTGCTGCTGCACAGTTTTCTTCTTTTTCTTCACATGCATCTTATTTTCATTCTTCTGATTCCTCTTCTTGTTCTTCCTTTTCTTCCGCTTCTTCTTCTTCTTCTTCTTCTTCTTCTTCTTCTGCTACTTTTTCTTTTTCTTCAACTTTTTTGTTGTTGCTATTTTCTTCATTTTTTGCTTCTTCTTCTGCTTCTTACGATGCTTTTTCTACAACTTTTTCTCTTTCATCTTCTCCTTATTTTGTTCTTCTTCTTTTTCTTCTTTTGCTCCTTTTTTTGCAGCATCATTTTTTTTTTTCAACTTTTTCATGAAGAAGAAAGATGCAGAAGAAGGAGACGATGTAGAAAAATAATGCAGAAAAAGAAGAAGAAGATTAAGATGTAGCAGACGAAAGACAGATGGTTCAGTTGATAAAAGCATTGGTTAGATTTAGTGACTTGACCAAAAGAGTTGTTAATTCAATACCTGTAGCCAGGTGAACAAAAAAACCTGAAAAAATGAATTAAAGAGAGATCTAAATTCATTCATGAATGGAACTTTGTGTGTGTATGTGTCTGTGTGTGTGTCCGTTACCTATAGACTCCGAAACGGCTGAACCGATTTTCTTGAAAATGCACACAGTTGTACTATAAGCATCTGCGAATGTTCTTAGCTAGGTTTTGTGTCGAGGTACCCACGATAAATATCGAAAATCGATAATCGAAAAAATCGGGTTATAGAAGGAGTGGTCCGATTTTAATCAAATTTGATACACTCATAGACAAAGACATAAGAAACGATATTCAGAAGTTTCAAGGTTGCAGTTCTTACAATAGTGCAGAAAATCGATAATATATATATATATAAAAGTCAAGATGTTTGTGTGTGTGTGTCTGTTTATCTGCCTGTATGTCTGTA
Source organism: Ascarosepion bandense (assembly GCA_037127315.1). NCBI lineage: Eukaryota > Metazoa > Mollusca > Cephalopoda > Sepiida > Sepiidae > Ascarosepion > Ascarosepion bandense. The sequence goes on from JBBBDQ010000637.1 coordinate 1,752,716, forward strand.
TTTTTTCAGCCGTTTTATTTTAGTTTCTGCATCCGGTTTGGATCTAAGTAGGTATAATTGTAGTTCTTAGTCTCAGCAATGATACCATTTACTCAGAGGACTTATTTAGCCTTCAAAATTCAGTTTACGACGAAAAAAACTTATTTGATATCGATACCAGTAAACCAAAATTTGATTTACATCCATTCATTTTTCTTTCAGTTACGGTTTCGCTTTAACTGGAAATAACTATTGCTTTTTAGTCTTTCGTGCCAACGTCCAAAGAGTCTGAGCTCCAGGACCATGGATTAGTTTTAAAGCTTTCATTACACCTGAGCAACGCTGGGCTATAGGAAGCAACCGGAGTCTAAGCCGTACTGATGAACTGTAATATATCGAAACAGATCTATCTGCGGATGACTATAGTATTTACGCTCTCACACCCTGACTGAGCACTCTGGAAGAATGGTATACTTTGTAAACAGTAGCTACTCCGCCATTTACGCACCGCTCATTCGATAATGAATTGGAGCACGCTAGCTATTGGGCGTGTTTATACGCGCTACAAAGCCTGTCTTCTTCTACTGGACGCTCGTGGCCTAGGGGTAGAATCGCCGACTGAGGCCAATTCGGTCGGGTTTCAATCCTGGTTTAGGAAGCGACTGGAGTCTAAGCCTTACATAATGAGCTGTAATACAGTGAAACAGATTTGTCTGCGGGTGACTATAGTGTGTATATATATTTACTTTATCTTATCGTATTTATATATATTAGGTGCGATTGTTAAATTGTCGCAAGAATAGGTTCTTTGCATATTACCTTGGAATTTTTTCTTTACGTGTAGCTTGAAATACTTTGTTAATACTCAAAATATCACACACGAAGATTTCCAACTGCCTACCAATATTCTGTTCAGTTGCTCATCGCCCACCCGTTAGCTAATTTATTTTGATATATTTTTCCGAGGAAACGACTTCATCAGAAAAAATGAATTTGTATTTTATAAATCCACCATTCGTCCATGCATTGAATACTGTTGCCATATTGGTTCGATGCATGCCCACCAGATGAGCTGTGCACAAACATAGATATTTCACTCAAACTCTGACTCATGTTTAAGTTTGACTTTATTTATCCAAAATGGTGCATCTGGATAGCATCCAGGGAATTCACCTGACCCCAATCCTATCAAGAATATTGAAAGTTCCATGCTTCTTTACGCGTTGTAAATGTCACCTTCGAATTGCTCAAACGATACAACATTCTCACTTGACCTTTAATTGGTAGGACTCTTTGGGGTGACACTCTGTATTAATAACGGTCAACAAGACTTATGCCTAAGGCAAAACGACTGAAAGACGGCATTGATTTTAGCAGCTTGAAAAAAAATGAATAAAATATCTGATACCAGTGAGGAAGATTTGATTAGAGAAGTTTTCTTAGAACTTAAATACGAGCAACAAATTTTCAAAATTTGCTTTGTTTCAGGAAAATATATTTTTTTAAATCATTTTCTACCAAACAAGGCAATAATGCCACTAAGACGCAAAGGGTTACATGAGATGAAAGAAAATAAGAAGATTTTACAAGGAACCGAAAGCCCAATATCAAATAGGAAATGGAGGGGTAAACATCTATTCCTGTTTAAAAAACGAGCAAGGAGTGCGTCCTCGTGGGGATGTGAATGGAGGGATCGCACTAGATATGTTATCATGCGTTTTTGTCAGTGACCCAGTGGCTTGCATTGATGAAGGACACGCCCTCCGAATCAACATAAACTAGAAAACAAATTTTCATATGCTGATTTTCCCAACAGACAAAACTGAATCAGTTAGAAAATTAATCGCAGTTTTATTTCCTTCTATCACATTCCCTGTTTAGCCTTGTGCCTTACTAAGTTAGCCAATATGACAAAAGAGAAAAGATCAGATTGATTGGAAGAGTAATTACGTACATTCTATCAAGATGAGAGAAAGAGAAACCTCTGTTGGTTATTTAATTCCAAAAAGATTAGCTTTTAAAGGTATTTATGTTTAATATTCGGTTATCACGAGAAGGTTGACTTAGTCAGATTTTGATGAAATTTTTTTAAATTTTGTTTATTTTAGAAAACTGAAGATATCTTCTAGTTTTGTATTAAAATGTATTGTTGGTAATAACTGTTTTTTTTTTTCAAAAATGTATTGTTAGTAATATTTTTCCTTCAAAAATGTATATTTTTCTATAAAAGTCCGTTTTTATGTATATATTTCTCTAAAATCTATTTTTATGTATATAATTTATATAAAAGTCTATTTTTCTGTATATAAGAGTGTATTTTTATACTTTCATAGTGTTTTGACCCCAATTTGGGCGGTTAACTATTTGCCCATAGCTGGGACCCTAACAGGTGCCACCATTCCGAGTCAGGGTAAACCTGGGAACAACAGCAATTTAGAAGTGGTTCCATGCTCCTCACAACCTCCCAGTCAGAGGCCTTGCTGCCAGATGCAGTTTATTGTCATACCCAGGACCCAGAGTGTGTGTGTGGGGGGGGGGGGGGGGCTTTACGTGAATTTCGGAGATGAGCTAAAATAAATGCTAATGACGATCTTCTCTTCAGGAATGCGGAAAATTCTAACAGGTGCGAATGATATTCAATCAACTCGAATATCTAGTTCGTTAGAAAAGTTTATTTTAAAACCAGTGGATACATTCACATAGTCAAAAATTCTCTTTTTACCAAAAACGTGGAAGCCATTTTTTGTAATTATTTTTTCTTTACTTTTTTCTTTCCAAAGATTTTTTCATTCTTTTTTATTTTTTTATTTTTTCAAATTTTCCCTTTGTAAAATTCTGTTTAGTTTTGTTTTATTTTTAAAGTTATTTATTTTTTATTTCAAAAAGTATTTCTCTTTCTATCTTTCTTTCCTTCCTTCCTTCTTTCTTTCTTTCTTTCTTTCTATTACTCCTCTTTCTTTCTTTACTCTTTCAGTAATGTTGTTTATCTTGTTTTTTTTTATTATTATTATTATTTTCAATAGTTGATATGGAGTAAATAATACACCCCGGTGACTGAAATGGACTAGTCTAGATGCTTAAATAATAATAAAAAAAAAATAAATAAATCTCTTTAATAGTCTAAAAACACAGTTGGGGTCAGTCTTCAGACTATTTCTTACAGGCCTCACGGAGGCTGACCGAGCAAGACTTATAATTGTAGAAAACGAGTAATAACAAAAGTTCTTTATTTATTTATTTTGTTCGTTCTTACTTTCTTTCCATTATTTTCCTTTTCTTTTCAAAAGTTCTTTCTTTCTTTACCCGTTTTTTCTTCTATTTGTGATTTCATTTTTTTTTTATAAAATTTATTTTCCTCAAAACCTTTTTTCTCTTTCAAATGTTATTTTTAAACGCATTTTTTTCATATTTTAAAGTCCTTTCATTCTTTGTTTTCTTTTTTTCCCTCTTTTATAAAAGTAGTTTCTTTCTTTTGTTTCCGTCTATTTTTATCCGACTCAGATTCACGCTATTGTCCTACGCAAAAATATTTGGATACTGATTCAAATATTTGAGAAACATCCGTTTTAGTTGAAACAAAACCCGCTTCCTTTTCGTCTTTCTTCCCACGATCATGTTTTTAAAAGAATTTCCGTTCAAGACCGAAACCATTCTCTCTTTTACGCACACACACCAGCAAACAAAGACTTTGCCTCTAAACACACCAGTCTTCGTGAACGTCACAATATCGAATCTCATTGGAGAAGACTTAAAAGAAAAATAAAACGCATTCAAATTAATAAATGCAATGTCGGAAGGTAGGGTTTAAGAACTTCATTTCTCTCTTGCCAACACGCACGCATTGAATACTTTATTAAATATCCAACAAAGCCAAGTCACGTAACTTTATCAAGTCTCGTATTTGACGAGAATAATATTGGAAAATGATAAACAAAAAATGGTCAAAACAAGAAAATAATTACAAAAAACAAGGAATAAGTAACAAATATTTTCGTAAATAGCCAGAAATAACATTTTAAAGAAAAGCTTAACATGTTTATTATATCAAGGATGAGAATTGTTCGTCACAATTATCATTCACTTTAACGATCAAATATCGGGACACAGTAATGATTATAAAAAGAGGGTGACACGCTAATAATTATATATATATATATATATATATATATATATATATATATATATATATATATATAATTATTAGCGTGTCATCTTCTTTATGTAATCATCAGTGTGTTCCGATATCTAATCGTTAAAGTGAATATATATATATATATATATATATATATATATATATATACAGAGAGAGAAAATGAGAGAAAGACAGTGGGTGAGAAAGTGGCACTCTAACAATTATATATAGAGTGATACGCTAATAAGTGTATTTAGAAAATGATACGCTAATGATATATATATATATATATATATATATATATATATATATATATATATATATATATGCGTGTGCCTGAGTTTGTGCGTATGTGCGTACGTTTGTGTGGAGGTGAATTGACTTAAAAGAACATTTAGTCTACTCATACACATATATTTATAGATAGATAAATATAGGTATACATGCATACATACATATATATATATATATATATATATATATATATATATATATTAATCTCACTGTTTTTTAATCTCAATTAATTTTAATTAAGATTCAAAATTTAGTTTTAGATAAAAACAAATTTAATTATATATATATATATATATATAGTGAAAGAGAGTGACACTAACGACTATATTCGACGTGACACTATAAAGATTCTACATAGAATCACGCACTAATGATTATACAGAGAATGCTACGCTAATATATATATATATATATATATATATATATATATATATATATATATATATATATATTGTTACGGATATAGATCGTGGAAGCAGCAGGTGTTATAATTCGCGCCAAAAGTAAATCACGTGGGAAGCGAAACCCAAAGCAAAGTTTGAATCAGTTGCTGGTTGAATCTCGAAAGATCAAGTCATATTTATTGAGCGCTGATAAACGAACGAGGAAGCGAAAACGCTTTTTGAGAAAATACCGTAAATTAGCTCATTTCATCTTAAGCAACTCCGGTTAAGAAAAAGGCCGAATGTATAAACTCTTAAAACGCATTTTGAGAAAATAGCGTAAATTAGCTCATTTCATCTTAAGCAACTCCGGATAAGAAAAAGACTGAATGTATAAACTCTTATTCGTTAAAACAAGAAAGAAAACGGAGCCGTGCCGTGTATCGAGAAAGAAAGAAATATAGCATCAAAGACGAAAGAAGATATAATATTATTTGTATGTTGATTCCTAGTTGTTGAAAGAAGAAAGAAAAGATAGCGACGAAGATGACAAAAGCTGTAACGTAATTCGTACGCTGAATTCCGTTTATTCAAAGGAGAAAAAGAAATCTAAGCCAAGTAATTTATCAAGAGAAGAAGAGAAAAGAGAGATAGTGACGCAGAGAAGACACTAGATAAAAAAAAAAGCTACGTTGAAGATAAAGAAAAAAATTGTTTGGGTGCAAAAAAGACGACGCCGGTGGAAGAAAAGAATAAAGAAAGGGGTGGACATTTCAGAATAGCTGTGTGCTGAAAATATAATAATCAACTGAAAGATATAGAGACAGTTGTAACTACATTTATTTCAAGTGTATAAAGAAAGAAGAGGAAGCAAAAAAAGAAGAGACAGTAAAAGAAAGAGAGAAAGAACTTATACAAAGAAAGGTTGTTAAGTTATTAGACCCATATTAGAACATGCATACACTTCCATGAATATTATGATACTACATACACCATACTACATGTTTTCAAATAATATGATTTCCTCCCATTTTATCATATGTTAATATCTTGTATTCGTGATCGCCTGTATTCGTTCATATTTGCTGTTGTGTATTGTAATTTGATATTTCGATCACAATGGATATCCGAAGGTAATTTTGAGGTTCAGGTCATTGAACATACTGATTCATACTTAGATATTTTTTCTACTTTATTTTTTTTATTTTGATCTTTTAGTCATTAAAATTTTCTATCAAAATTGTATTGTCTCGAGGTTTATCCTTGATTTGTTGTCATTACTAATCGAACAACAATCTTATTTTATTATTTTCTTATTTAAATCATTGTCTTTATTGTTACGATCTGGGATAGATAACCAGTATCTTTCCATAGATGTGAAAATACAATATACCCGAATAGACATATAAGTATCTTGATGGTTATTGTCGGGACAGGTATGTGACAATATATATATATATATATATATATATGCTATTAAATATAAGAGACAATGAATGTCTATTATGTTTAATCATGAGCCGTTCTAAACGTCGTATTTTTGCTTTAATTTCAGTTGAAAATAAAGACAAAAATTCTCCAACATTTGGATAATTATTTATTGGTTTTCTTCTAAGCTTTCGGCTCACATGAGCCATCTTCAGAGAGGTAGTTTAAACTGAAATATTATAAAATCCACCATCACCGACGATTTTATTTTGTGTTGACATAAAACTCCGCTTGGCAACGGCAATAGTTACCAAAAATAATAAACGCAGTTCTTAAGTTTGCGATGCGGTTTTATGACGTCACACCGCGGGATAGCGCGAAATGACAACAAAACCATCTAGTCAAATGCAATGTAATATGTTATTTCCTGTTTTAAAGTTGATTTTATTGAGTGTTGGTTGTTTTGATTTGATGTACATGGCCTCCAATATCTGCAGGTTCCTCTTACTGTGTGTATGAGTAAGGATCACCGTATTGTTGACCAAAATCTGTCTGATATTACCTACATGTTTATGTTTTTCAGAGAAATGTTGTTTAATAGTACTCTGATCAGAAAGATGACATGTAAGTCTACGGGAGAGCGTGGTTGTGGTAAAACCAATATATGTACTAGGTTTTTGAGTAGTATATATATATATACGTCTATGCCACGATTCGGAGTTTTATGCGTTATGCAATCATCAGGTGTATATTTGAAACTGACAGTTTAATAGGTTTGAATTAAAGTATTCAAATATTACATGTGCATAAAAAAGAAAGGCAACCGTAAAAAGGAAGAACTGTATCAATCTGCGTCTAAGAATTTAATTTTGTTTCTATGACAGCATGTTGTCATTAACTCACTTTCCTTATTAAGTAAATTGGGATTCTATTCTTGATATGGTTTAAGATGAGAAGTTTTTCTAAGAGGCATAGATTACATTTATTTCCTTTTCTATTGTAACGTTTGGATTCAGCTACGACGTTCCAGGTAACAATTAAGTTCCTATTGTTTTTTAATTTCTAATAATGTATGAATAAACAGTACTTTTGCTGTATTTACAGTTGTTTAAAGACAACATGTGGTTGTTAATAAATGTTTACACGAAACTTGCATATATATATATTTATACATGTCAGATAAAATAAATTACGAACATTACGCTTGCTTATTTGTAATAAAATCCGTTCATACTCATGGATAATCTTTCTCGTATTACAATCAAAAGATGTCAGAAATGATCTGTAACGTTGACAGATGTTATTTTCATTCATTTCTCAAGGTACCCAACTAGACTAGACCTCTTATATTACATTTGTCTGACCATTCATCCATTTCTAGACATCTACAACAACATTCCTGTCTACATTCTTCTTCTTCTATGTGCCCTGTCCCTTCAGGACGTAGGCGATCATGGATCTCCACGTCTCCCTATCCCTTGTGGCTCTTAGTATGTTTGCTCCTGTTGCTCCTGGCAACCCCCGTTCCGTCATCCACCTGATCAGACACTGCAAATATGTTATCCGCTGCCTTCCTCTGTCTCTCCTTCCTTCTATCTGTCCAGGCTCTCCTTCCTCATTGCATGTCCCAGGAACTTCAGTTGTTTCTTCCTGATGCTCAGCATCAATTTCCTTTTTGTTGCCATTCTTTCTAACACTTCGTCGTTGCTTGTATGCTCAGTCCACGATATCCGTAGCATCCTTCTGTAGAACCACATTTCGGCCGCTTCCAGTTTTGTCCTCATTTTCGATGATATTGTCCAGCATTCACAGCCGTATTGAAGAACTGACATCACGTAGCAGTCTAGCACTCTTTTCTTCGTTTCTATTGAGATCTTCCTGTGTGTTAGTATTTTGCTCATCTTTTGGAACGCGTCCTTTGCCATGCCAATTCGCCTTCGGATCTCCGTTTGTCTACATTCACAATGTAAAAAAAATAATGATCGATAACACAACTATCCTACACCAAGAAAGCAACAAAAGCAAACAACAGATTCTCGAGGCAATAGTCATTAAAACACTAAAGCCGTCAATAGAATCAGCAATGAATACTGTAGTAATAGCTCTATTATTTTTAATCTTCTTTTGCATATGAATGCCATTATGTATGCGTTGTCAACAAGTATATAACGGATAGGTCCTGGAAGATCTCGATGTGTGTTTAAATTTAAAAACACTTCAATGCCTGTCTTTATGTGCTGCCAAATATGGATCTAATATAAATTGTTTAAAAAAAGGACGGATTAAGATCGTTCGGATGTGCGTTGTGGTGCAGTGGATATCGGCTCGGAACAAGAAATCCGGGAACCGAGTTCGAACTTCAGTTGAATTCCATGCCTTCACTTACCCATGGGAAAGGAATTAATCCGTATATTCCCTCTAGTTATGGGTTAAATAACAGGACAGATTGGGTTTTATAGCCTTGGTTGGCAACCAGTCTACTGCAGAACCTGCGTCTGCTATTCAGTGACTGTTATCGTCGCATAGCAATGTTTTATGTCAACACAAGATAATATCGTCTTTGATGGTGAATTTTCTTATGTTAATGTCCCTGTAACCACTCTCAAGATGGCTCACGTGAGCCGAAAGTTTAAAACCAGTATAATATAAATATAAATGTTGAAAAAATTTTGTCTTCATTTTCACCTGAAATTAAAGCCAAAATACTATGTTTAGAACGTCTCATGATCAAATATAAGAGACATTCATTGTCGGTTATATATATATATATATATATATATATATATATATATATATATATATATATAATTATTCCAAGCAAGACAGGACTACCACTGGTGTGCAGGGAGTAATAGAAAAAAAACAAGATGCAGGAGATATCGAAGAAAGGATAAGAGATGTTATGGGAATTAAGTAGATAAAAGATGACAATTGACGTTGCATTTAAACTTTGGAGATTATGGCTATCAAGGAAGCAAGCAAATGGAAAGGAATTCCATAAATGGGAAGTGCAGAAAAGAAACTGTCAGAGCAGAAGAGATGGTTACATTTAACTATTTCGGCGGTAAATGGCGGAACATTTTTTCCATTCTAATATTACGAGTAAAAACATGTCTGCAAGAATAATGTTTTCGTAATTTTTTTTTTTAATCGTATCACCCCGAGCAAGGCGGTAACGCCACTGATGTGCAGGGGGCTAGAAAAAATAGTAAGATTGGAAAAGAGAAAGCCGGACACCATATCCTAAACAGGGAACAAGGGATGAGCCTCTTAACCTGTTCAATAGACGGGGGTGGAGTGTGAACCGGGCGATAGATAGATCTATCTACTCCAATTGAAAAAAAAAGAGTGAGAAGATTTGAAAAGAGAAAGCCGGAAATCACATCCTAAACAGGGAACAAGGGATGAGCCTCTTAACCTGTTCAATAGACGTGGGTGGAGTGTGAACCGGGCGATAGATAGATCTATCTACTCCAATAGTGATACACAGTGACCGTAAACAAATTAGCTTGCTTTGATCTAGCTAGACATATTCTATGACACGCCACTCGTATCCAAGGATGCATGTTTACTAAGGCGGCTCACTAATCCCCGTTGCAGACGCCTGCTCAGGCATATTTTGTGTTTAACACCCCCAGAGCCCACACATGGTTTTATATTGCAACTATACTGAGCGGACCTTAGTTACAGTTTCTGGGAGAAAGCGTGTTATCTAGCATGAATAATAGACTGAACAAGGCTAGAACGCTCAAACCCTCGATTAAATAATATTTATCGAGCATTCAGGTCAGTCGACGAAAATAAATATACTGTGTAATAAAAAACGGGGCTTCTACTAAAATACGGGTATGCGCTAAAAAAAAAGGTTTCTTCTTCTTTTTCTATGTAACCTGTCCTTTTAGGACGTAGGCGATCATGGCTTTCCACGTCTCCCTATCCCTGGTAGCTCTTAGCACGCCTTCTTCTGTTACACCATGCAACCCCCGTTCCATCATCCACTTGATTAGGTCCTTCAAATATGTTATCCGCTGCTTTCCCGTGTCTCTTTTCCTCTCTATCTGGCCTGTTAGTATCAGGTTCTCCAAGCTCTCTTTCCTCATTGCATGTCTCAGGAACTTCAGCTGTCTCTTCTTGATGCTCTGTATTGATTTCCTTTTCGTTTCCATCCTTTCTAAAACCTCATCATTGCTCACATGCTCGATCCATGATATTCGCAGCATCCTTCTGTAGAACCACATTTCAATTAAAGGTTTACAGTGATAACAAAATCTGTCGATTTAATAAAAATCCTTTATTTCCATCGCCCTGAATATTTGAGAAATCTTATAAGAGAAAATATGCACCCACCGAAAAATCCGTCCCTTTTTTTATATACATATATCTATATGTGTGTGTGTGTGTGTGTGTATCTGTTTGTGTGTATGTGTGTGCGCGTCTGTGTGTGTGTGTTTGTGTGTGTGTGTATTTAGGCAGCAAGTTTTCTTTTAGACACGTCAGATTAAATAAATTGCAAACATTGTGTCTGCTTATTTTTAATAAAATCCGTTCATACTCACGGATAATCTTTCGCGTATTATAATTGAAAGATGTAAGAAATGAGCTGTAACTTTGACAGATGATTTTATTATTCATTTCTCGATGTTCCCAAGTAACTTCCGTCTTCTTCCATGATCATCTTCAGGGGTGTGAGTTGTGGTAACAAAAATATCCGCAAAACCGTGTTGCTAAAAATGATTGTAAATTTTCTTCTGCTTCAAATGTAACGGTTGACTAATTGCTTAGCGTTCATTAGAATGTGAAAATTATCCAAAATATATTTTTTTATGTTGTAATGTCATGGTCATGCACGTGTTAAAGTATGAAAAACTGTCCTTTCTATAAACATTTTTGAAAATTACTACAGTATTCATAGCTGAACGGATTTTATTACAAATAAGCAATATTTGCAATTTATTTAATCTGACACACACACATACACATACGCACACACACGCACACACACACATAGATAGATAGATAGATAGATAGATAGATAGATAGATAGATAGATAGATAGATAGATAGATGGCTCATTCAATAAAGAAGGTGAATTTTTCGGTATAAGGACTTCTAATACAGATAGAAGCTTACTTTTTTTTATTTTTTCCTTTCCTTCACTTTCAAAAAGATTTAATTTTTTTTTTTTCAGATTGAAAAACAATCTTTGAGAGTTTTGGAGATTAACAAAGATGGCCGACCAAGAAGCATGCTCCAGGGTTAAACAGAGGTCACTTATCAAGTTTTTGGTTGCTGAAGGGTGCAAACCAGTTGAAATTCATAAGAGAATGTCATGTACAGTGCCACATGTTTCAGCCAAAAAATGTCTACAAGTAGGAGAATACTGTTGTCATATCTGGTCAGGCGCCCCTGCTGTTCATCGATAGGCTCCAAAATAGAATCTGTAATGTGATTCGTCTCGACTTGGCAGCTCGACTCCAGCCACTTTCTCACCGGTGTGATGCGGCTTCTCTTTGTCTCTTCTACAATTATTTTCATAGCTTCTGCTCCGACGAACTTAGGTCACTGGTGCCCTCTCCACAAGAATTTACTCGTGCAACCAGACTGATAACAAGGTGCCACCCTTTTACAGTTAAATCAACCAAATGCAGGTGACAATTCTACTCCACCTGTTTATTTTCTCGCATTTTCCCTTCATTATACTTGCTTTCTCAAGCTACAGGAATTTAAATGCAATGACAATTCCCATTTCTTATCCACTTGACTCCAGTCCCTTCTACATCACCCCGTGTATCGTCTTTTCCTTTCTCTCTACCTTCGCAACTGTCTTCACACCTGTATTCCTAGCTTTCTCTTGGCCTTTCTATGACACCCCCTGTAACTGGTTCATCTTTCTCTTCACTCTCATTCTGCGTAAAACTTATGTAAAAATTCTATGTAGCCCCCTGTGCATCAGTAGCGGTATCGCCCTACTTAGGGTGAAAGGATTAAATTTTTTTCTTCTCATTCTGAGGTGATATCCATTGCATCACAAATCAGTCAGTCAGTTAAGTGCCATACGTGATACACACTTGGGCGATCATGTCTCGAAAGAGACATGACTGACTGGGCAGAAAATTATCCCGTAGTAGGTTGCCATTGCTTTCTGCAATCTGTCCTATTATTTAACCCATAACTGAAGGGAAGAGACGGATTATTACCTTTCCCAAGGGTATTTGTGCGTAAGTGAATGCAAGGAATGCAACTCGAATTCGAACGCTGCTCCCCGATTTGTCGTCCCAAGTCGATATCCACTGCACCACAACGCACATATGCATAACTGAAAAGCGGTTTTTCACCGGAAACTTTTATACACCGCTTATACTTAGCTGAACACAAGGTATGGAACACCCAATGACCACCAAGTTAACTATTTATTATTAATGATTTGACTACTAATATCTACTGCATTTAGGTTAGTCTGGCACAAGGGCATCGTTATTCGGACATTTTATTAAATATCGAACTATCTATTTAGTCATAGATGTGCTTTGTGGTACAGTGGATATCGGCTCGGAACGAGAAACCGGGGAGCCGAGTTCGAATTCCAGTTGAATCCATTGTATTCACTTACGCGCAAATACCCTTGGGAAATGTATTAATCCGTCTCTTCCTACCAGTTATGGGTTTAATAGCAGGACAAATTGGGTTCTATAGCCTTGGTCGGCAACCAGTCTACCGCAGAAAGCAATGGCAACCTACTGCGGGATAATCTTCTGCCCAGTCAGTCATGTCTCATTCGAGACATGATCACCCAAGCGTGTATCACGTATGGCACTTAACTGACTGATTTAGTCATAATAATCCGCGTTGCTTACTTGCTAACGATTAGTTTGCAGAAAAGCTTTTTGTAGATATTTACTGAAATAAGCCTAGTCTGGTACAAGGTCATCATTATTAAGGTATGTCAATAAATAAAGCTTACTAGACAATTATAATGATCTAAAGAGACCAGATTTTTATCCATTATCCAATAGTAGGACGCCCTGTATAAAAGTGAGATTAGTTTAATCTGGTTCAAGGCCATCATAAAGGGTCACCTAGTGAGGATCCTTCTCACGTTGCCCGAAACTAGTCTGCTAGTTATTATCAAACGTTTTTATAATATTGAGTTAACTGAGCATTATTATTATCTCTCTGGCACAAGGCCTTTGCAGGCGAGACGTGTATCTAGGAAGGAAGAATAGATTTATTCACATTTTCCTAAGGGTCAGTCAGTCAAGTGCCATACTTGATACACGCTTGAACGATCATGTTTCTTTCGATCCATGACTGACTAGGAAGAATATTTTCCCTGTGGTAGACTAGCTGCCAACCAAGGCTATAAAACCCAACTTGTTTTTGCTATTCAATCCATAGCTGGAGAGAGAAGAGATGGATTCATACCTTTCCCAAAGGGTGTTTGCGAGTAAATGAATGCAACAAATTTAACTGGAATTTGAACTTGGCCCACTGATATCTATCATATCATATCCATCACATCACAATGAACATTTTATTCCTAAGGGTATTTCTGCAAAAAATAAAAATAAAAAAATAACTAACCAAGCAGGGATTTGAACTCGTCACGCCAATTCTAATATTCTCGCCAGTAACAGTTACGCTATTAAAGTGAGCGGTTGAAACTTTACACCGACCTCAAGTAGAATCTATCCGTACCTCCACTTTCATGTATAATTTTCCTCGCTGGGAAAATTGAGAACTCGTCGAAATTAACGTTTAACTCAGATCCGTTCGACCTACCATAATTTTTTTTTTTTTTTTTTTTTTGGCTGGCGCATTGGCAAACTAACACGTAGAATTGTACATACACATTTCTTTGTGAAACTGACGAACCATTCATAACTAACAATGCATTGCCGTGGGCTTCAATGGAAGGGGGAGGTGAAAATGAGACCTCATCAAAATCTCAGAGCACAAAAGAAGTTTTGCGAGTTGTTATGTGGACGCTGTTTCACAGCCTTGAGCAAGTCTCTCTGTAAACGTCGCTCATTAGTTACTAAAATAACTATTGATTTTTATATTTTCAGAAGCGGCGTTTCTCTGTTTCTAGTAATCACGTGTTACGGGTCAACAGACAAAGGCGAATCGGCGTGAGGCACGCCGCTCTGGATGACGGCTCCAGAAATATGCCTGCTAGCTGATGCTCCTCGCCAGCTGCTTATTGAAGAAGCAACTTTCCAGACCCCCGCCTACGACGAGAGAAAAATGTGTCTCATTTGGAATTGGCTCATAGAGACAGCAAATAAAAATGAGAAAAAGATTGTTCCCTTTGCTTTTGTTTGTTGTTGTTGATGTTATTACACTCGTAAATATTTCACACCGATTCTGACTGGAGGCTCTTGTAAAAGACCAAGTGACAACACGTCTCTCTAGTAATTCAGCACCTGCCCTAGTATCATAATTATTTGTTCAGTCAATCAGTTAAATGCCATACGTGTTACACGCTTGGGCGATCATGTCTCGAAAGAGACATGACTGACTGGGCAGAAGATTATCCCGCGGTAGGTTGCCATTGCTTTCTGCAGTAGACTGGTTGCCAACCAAGGCTATAGAACCCAATCTGTCCTGCTATTTAACTCATAACTGGAGGGAAGAGACAGATTAATACCTTTCCCAAGGGTATTTGCGCGTAAGTGAATACAATGGATTCCAACTGGAATTCGAACTCGGCTCCCCGGTTTCTCGTTCCGAGCCGATATCCAATGTACCACAAATTTTACACTAGAAATATCTGACAACGTTCACTGGAGATTAAATTCTATTTAAAGTTCTTCCAATTAAAGGCTGACCAGCCAATCAAGGTAGACTGATAGTGTTAAAATGGCTATGATGAACGTGTGTGATATAAAGGGAAGAAAAGGGTTTAAAAGCGAAGAGTATGAGGATAAGGAAGATAGATAACAATTGACCCTTCAGTTGAAAAACGTTCAGGGTTTTCATTGACTGATTTAATTTTTATTTTTTATCAACCTTTTTGCGGGTTATTCAAAACCAGAAATCATTTTTAGATCGTAAAATCTTTTGGAAGATAATAATGATTTTTACTTAAATAAGTTCTACTATTTAATCCATAGCTGGAGAAGGAGAGGTGGATTTGTATATTTTCCAAGTGTATTTACGGGTAAGTGAATATAACTGAACCACACTAGAATTGGAACTCGGTTCTCTGATTTCCAATTCCAAGCCGTTACTACACACCCAGGATTACAGCACTTGTCAATCCTAAGTGGTCATCCATCTAACTACTGACAAAGCTCGACGTCAGCACATCCAATCTTGCAGAACCTTATATTTCCAAGCAGTTATCTTTCAGGTACTAACCGGGGTCGACGTTGCTTAACTGTCCTGAGCACACGAAAACCTGTGTTTCAACGGGATATGGGGATAGGCCTATTATACGATCGGTGCCTCCAAACTCGCAGAACCTGGTATTCTCAAACGGTTCCCCATCTAGGTAATGACCAAGCACAACTTTACTTAACTTTGATTATTATACGAGAACCGGTGTTTCAACGTGATAATTATACCACCCGCACATCCAATCTTATATCACCCGGTATTCCCATCTAGGTACTGACCAGGATCGACGTTACTTCAGTGAGCATACGAAAACCGCCGCTTCAACTTAGTACGGCTGTAAGCCTGTAGTCTTCAGACTAATGAAGTAACCGTTCTTGGGTAATTTCTTCTTACATTCGGAAACATAATGCGATCCCGTGGAAGCATCATGGCGTGCCATAGCAGTAAAGGTCTGAATTCATCTGAACGATTGACATAAAATAGCTTCAGGGAAAGAAAGAGGTTGCAGATCGGAAAACAAGTCTTTCCCTAAAAGATTGCGCAAAAAATTCTGAAAGAGAAGATTGAGCAGCTCCAGCTCAGATTTGCCAGTAATATTTCATATTTGAATAATCTGACCATTGTAACAATAAAACATGGCAGTAGCAGTCGGGTAATCTCTGGAGCGATAGAACGAGCCAGCCATTTTTCCAGTCGGGATAGATTTCAATTGAGGTCTGATACAAAATGACAACGTTTCAGATTTCAAGCGCTCACTTTAATGGTGTAATTGTTATCGTTCAGAATAATGGAATTGGCATGACTGCAAATTCTTGCCTGGTCTGTTCCCGTTTGCACGAATACTTTTAGAAAAGGCGTGATATATTTATTCTTATCCCAGCTATGTGTTAAATAGCCGGCCTGATTGGGCTCTCTAGCCTTGGACGGCACCAAGACTAACAGAAACATCAAATTCTAAACCGTGGAGAAAGCAACGCAAAATTACTTCATTTCCATAAAAGGTATGGTCATTTTGAGATTGTTAACAATGTAATCTGTGAAGAGCATTGGTTCCCAAGATACTTTAGAGAGTCATGATCGTCTATGTCCTTTAAGGAGTCATGATCGTCTATGTCTTTAAGGAGTCATGATCGTCTATGTCCTTTAAGGAGTCATGATCGTCTATGTCTTTAAGGAGTCATGATCGTCTATGTCCTTTAAGGAGTCATGATCGTCTATGTCCTTTAAGGAGTCATGATCGTCTATGTCTTTAAGGAGTCATGATCGTCTATGTCCTTTAAGGAGTCATGATCGTCTATGTCTTTAAGGAGTCATGATCGTCTATGTCCTTTAAGGAGTCATGATCGTCTATGTCTTTAAGGAGTCATGATCGTCTATGTCTTTAAGGAGTCATGATCGTCTATGTCCTTTAAGGAGTCTATGTCCTTTAAGGAGTCAACTTGGCTGCTCAGATACAGTCACTTTCTCACCGGCGTAATGTGGCTTCCCTGTGTCTTTTCTACAAATAATTTCATGGTTTCTGGTCCGATGAACTTAGCTCACTGGTGACCCCTATATATGAATTTCCTAGAGCCACAAGATTAGCAACTAGATTCTACTCTTGTACTGTAAAACCAATAAATGTCTTTTAGGGGACGTATATTCTAGATCTATGGGGAATTGTTTTATAAGGAGAATCGGGTAAATACCGTTTTTAGGGATATTGCGTTAAAAATCATTCGTAGTAGATTCAATTTGATGGAATACCTCATATTTGTAACCTTGTACCATACTGAACTTCTTCTTCGATGTATAGTGTTACTACAGGACGTTGCCGATCATGGTTCTCCACGACTTCTTGTCGCATGCAACTTTTAGTAAATTTTGTTTTTTTATCTCTTCTAAACCCTAGTTTTTTCTATATTTCTGAGATAAGGTAATGTTTAAAGTATTTACATTATTCGGACTATTGTCCTCATCTTTATTGCCACGACGTTTCGGCCGTTGTACGCCCCGGTCTTTTCAGGTGCTAGGAATTTCGAACCGAACCCCTTATTGTAATCACAGGGGGTATATGAACTTCATTCCTTGCGTAGTAGTGCCTCTTCTTGTAGATATGAGTTATCTCTCTTTAGCCCTGCAAGTTGTTCACCATTACTGTAGCCTGGTATTGAACTCATGGATATAGACGTTGGTTAGTTTCTGTGACTTGACCCAAAGTGTTGGGAGTTATGCCCCTAAACCCTGTTCTGCCATCCATTTACACAAGCTCATTAGGTAAAATACACATTATTTCCTCAGCTCTTTATGTCTTCAGTATGTTATGCGAGTGTGAAATTTTCCAAGCCGTCTTTCCTCATTATCTGCCCTAGAAATTTCAACTCTCTCTCTCTCTCTCTCTCTCTCTCTCTCTCTCTCTCTCTCTCTCTTTCTTTCTTTCTAATATTAAGTATAAGTATCGTTTTGTTTTCATTTTCTCTAAAACTTCCTCATTGTTCAACCTATGGTATTCTCAGAATTGGAACTCGGTTCTCCGATTTCCAATTCCAAGCCGTTACCAGCAACTACACACCCAGGATTACAGCACTTGTCAATCCTAAGTGGTCATCCATCTAACTACTGACAAAGCTCGACGTTACTCAACTTCATTATACCATTCACACATCCAATCTTGCAGAACCTTATATTTCCAAGCAGTTATCTTTCAGGTACTAACCGGGGTCGACGTTGCTTAACTGTCCTGAGCACACGAAAACCTTTCCAAGCCTTTTTATTATTTGTCAAAGAATTTTCAGGTATCTCTAATTCTGAGTATAAATAAATAAGAACCATATTTCTCTCTCCAAGTTTCTTCTTCATCTGTGAGGTGATTTTCCAGCATTTATGCCATATAGAATATATTAGATAGCCATTAGGTACCCAGTTCTTTGTTCCTAATGAAATTTTTCTGTTTCTTAATACTTAAATTTTGGAAGGCGTCTTTCGCTATCTGAATACACCTTTGAATTTTGGTGTCGCACTTCCCGCTCTCTTGTTAACATACTTTCCTGGTGTTTAATTTTTTTTCACTTGATTAATTTTGGTGTTTCTAATTTGTAATTTTCATGTTGGGCTGTTACTTATGCTGACAAATATTAATTCTGTCTTACTGTTTAGCCCCTTCTTTTCGTTTTCTTTCAGTTCTGAAGGTACATTCATTTCTAAACCCATTAACTGGGTAGGATCGTCGTGTAGTTGAGCACTTGAGCAGTTCCCTCTAAATATCTTGCTTCACGCGTAGTGTGTCTTGAGCAAGAAGATCCAGCGGAGATGTCCAATATATTTCCGGCTCAAATTCGATGTCTTCCGACTTAAAAAAAAAAGTCACTTTGGTCACGGACACATAGCCGTTGATTTTATCAGCGGAATCCTCTACTCTGGCCGTTGATTTTAGTTTAGAAACGTGAGCAACAATGAGCTGTTGGAGAGGATGCAAAAGAGAATAAAACTGATAGTTAACAACAGCTGATGTTCCTGGGACACGTAATGAGGAAGAAGGGTTTGGAAAATCTAATACTCACAGGATGGATAGAAGGAAAGAGAGACAGGGGAAAGCAGATATATATGTGATGGCGGAGCGGGTTCAGGGGAGAGATACCAAAAGGAAAAATATTGAGAGCGACAATGGATAGGGGCAAGTGGATATCCATGGTCACCAATGTCGTCAAAGGACACGGCAGATGAAGAAGTTCTGCCATTCATTTACACCAGCTCATCAGGAAGGTGGTTCGCTGCCTACCTTAGATCTCTTGCCATTAGTACGCCCTGTGACGTTAATCTTTCCATGCCTTTTTCCCTCATCATTTGTCAAAGAATTTTCAGGTATCTCTAATTCTGAGGATAAATAAATATACCAAAAATCTACTATCCGCCCGTGCATTGAATGCTGCTGCCATATCTGGTCGGGTGCTCCTGCTATATAGACTAAACTATCATCCGGTTCACACTCCACCCATGTCTATTGAACAGGTGAAGAGGCTCATCCCTTGTTCCCTGGTCAGGATGTGGTTTCCGGCTTTCACTTTTCCATTCTTTTACTCATTTTTTTTCAATTGGAGTCAGTCAGTTAAGTGCCATACGTGATACACGCTTGGGCGATCATGTCTCGAAAGAGACATGACTGACTGGGCAGAAGATTATTCCGCAGTAGGTTGCCATTGCTTTCTGCGGTAGACTGGTTGCCGACCAAGGCTATAGAACCGAGTCTGTCCTGCTATTTAACCCATAACTGAAAGGAAGAGACGGATTAATACCTTTCCCAAGGGTATTTGCGCGTAAAGACTAAACTATCACCCGGTTCACATTCCACCCACATCTATTGAACAGGTGAAGAGGCTCATCCCTTGTTCCCTGTTTAGGATGTGGTTTCCAGTTTTCTCTTTTCAAATCTTCTTACTCTTACATAGCCCCTGCGCATCAGTTGCATTACCGCCTTGCTTGGGGTGACATGATTAAAAAAAACAAAAAAAAAACTTAGGATTCCTTGTCAAAATCCAACGGAGAATCTGTAATGTGATCAATCCCAACTTGGCTGCTCAGATACAGTCACTTTCTCACCGGCGTAATGTGGTTTCCCTGTGTCTCTTCTCCAAATAATTTCACGGCTTCTGGTCCGATGAACTTAGTTCACTGGTGACCCCTATATATGAATTTACTCGAGCCACAAGATTAGCAACTAGGTTCCACTCTTGTACTGTGAAACCAATAAAATGTAAACGCAATTTCTACTCCATCAGCTTCTTTTCTCGCACTTTCCGCATGTGGAATTCCCTTCCGTTTACTTGCTTCCCCGACAGCTATAATGTCCAAGAATTTAAATGTAAAGACAATAGTCAATTCCTATCTCACAAACTTGCATCCTCTCTCTCATGCTTCTTTCTCCATTCACTCCACTCTCATCAGTATTCTCATAAATTAATTGGGGTTCATCAGGAGAGTATGTGCACCGTTTCGGGGCCTTCCTCTCAAAGGTTTTGTTTGCACACCGGCTCCCCTTCACTGATGTGAGGCCCTATTATAACGATAAACTAGTATATCTACGATACACTAGTTTAAACATCCAACGGCGAAATTAGATTTACGAAAAAAAAAAAACCGGCAAGCCTCGTGTTCTGAGAATACAACGTGAACCTCCTTACACATCCACGATCAGCCATGTCATCTTCGCTGAAACGCTCCACTGAATATTTCTTTTTCTCCATATCCACATAGTACTATTTTCAGTTACTTCAATATATTCTTTGTAAGAAATTAATTTGAACGTCAGGCATCAATGGCGTATTTTTGTAAATAGGGTTTTGTCGAGAGTCAGATGCAATGCTGGTATATATTTTTTCTTAAAAAATATATTGTTAGAAATATTTTTTTAAAAATATATTTCTGTTTTGTTTTGTTTTTTGTCTTCAATTTTATTCAAAAATGCATTGCTGGTAATATTTTTTTCTCCAAAAAGTATTGCTGGAATTTTTATTATAAATGTCTATTTTTATGGTTTCATAGTTTTTTTCCCCCAGTTAAGGGTTAAATCTTTACCCCTAACTGAGACCCTAACAACTGTTACTCCAACAGGTCAGGGTGTACCTGGAAACAACAGCAATTAAAAGATGGTTTCACCCTCTTCAAAACCTCCCAATCAGAGACCTTTTTGCTGGGTGGAGCTTACCATCAAATTCGGGACCAGAATATCGCCTTACCCAGGTCGGCAAATATCGAAATGTTTGATCTGTGCAAAAATATAGGAAAAAGAAAAAGAAATATATAAATCGGGATTTAACCCTAAAATACTCAGAGATCATGAAACCATTATTTTAATATAATAAAAATGATCTGTACTATTTTTTAAAATATCTAAACTATCATCTATACTACATCAAATCAATAACTGTATCTACTGCTTGGGTTTGGGTCACTATGTAAGGCTAAGATGTTTTTCTCATCAGAATCCATTTTAGACATTTATAAATCTATCATTCGTTCATGCACTGTTACCATATTTGGTTGAGTGCTCCTGCTGTTCATCTTCAGGTTCTCGACAAAAAAACAAAGGAGAGTCTACAATATAATCGATCCTGACTTCGCCGCTCGTCTTCAGTCACTTTCTTTCAGACGTGATGTGGCATCCCTCGGCCTTTTCTATATGTATTATCATGACAACTGCTCCGACAATCTTTTTTCCTTGGTTCCCCGACCACATGTATTTACTCGTGAAACTAGATTGGCATCTAGGTCCCATCATTTTACCGTCGAAACAGTTAAATCTAACCCCCTCATCTACTCTAACAGTTTCTTATCTTGCACTTCCTGTGTGCGGCACTCTCTTCCGTTTTCTTGTTTCCCTGATAACTACAATCTCCAAAAGTGTAAATGCAACATCAATTGCTATCTTGATTTCCATCCATTTCTTATCTTTTTTTTTGATATCTCCTGTACTTTTTTTCTCACTGTAACCCCCTACACACCAGTGGAGGTCCTGCATTGCTTGGGATGAAATGATTATAAAAAATCTGATGTTTTTATCCAATGTTTTTCTCTCTGTATTGGTCTTCTTTAATTTTTTATTTGTTTGTTAAGAGACATAATCAACATCTTAAGGTTCATGTAATACCGAAATTTATTTTCTTGAGAGTATTATTTTTTTTTAAATTATTGCTGGGCTTATATATATATATATATATATATATATACGTATTGCTAGTAATTTTTTTTCACAATGAAAATTTTTGTACTTCCATAGTGTTTTGACCCGAGTTTAGAGGTTTACTATTTGGTGCTGATTTTTTGCTGCACTATTTTAAGTAAAAAATTTCTTATTTTTACTTCACTAAAATATCTTGTCCTTTGCTTTTCCAGATTTAATAACTTAACCTGTTCTTTTCCAGGTTTAATATAATCTTAAGAATATTACTTTTCATGCGCAGATTTTTCCATATAATCCATGATTTTTCCAGGCATTGCTATTAATTTAATATAAATCTAATACTGAAACCGCATTCAAAAATATTAAAATGAAAACAAATTATATGTAATTGATTAAATAAATATTGATTATTAATTCTGATAATCAATTCTGATAAAATGATAAGTGATAAGACAAAAGTGATTGGCAAAAATAAAAGATCTCATCAGAATTTAAATGTTGAAAACCACATGCAAAAATATTAAAGAGAAAAAAGTTATAAAGAATAAGATTTATGATTAGAAACGTTAGTCACTTATATAGTTAGTCTCCCTTTTCGGACTTCACATATTTTGATGTAACTTTTTTAACTGAACAATTATTCAAAGTCTTTTTTTCAAAATGTAACTAAGGAGGTGTCTTATCTAACTCTGTAAACTGTTTGAAATTTGGTTGAAAACTGAATCTGTGGCGAAGCTTTTATCTTGTGTTGACATAAAACAATGCTAAACAACAATAACAGTCACTGAAATGCAGACGCAGTTCGTAAATTTGTAATAAGGTTCTGTGACGTCATACCGCGTGAGAGACCGAAATGTTAACAGAACCATGTGTCTAAATGCAATATAATGTGTTGTGACTAGATTGAAATGTGATTTTATTAAGTGTGGGTTGACTGTTATCGTTGCTTAACAATGTTTTATGTCAACAAAAGATAACAGGCAGATATTTTTGGCCAGGCTATATGGCCCGGAAGGCCCACATTAAAAAGACCTTGTGTCACATTTTGCCTTAAGTGGGAAGGCGACTAAATAATGTCAACAAAAGATAAGATCATCTTTGATGGTGGATGTCTTTATATTAACGTCCCTGTAACCTTTCTGAAGATGGCTCATGTGAGCCGAAAGCTTAGAACCAACATAATAAAAAGATATCCAAATGTTGGACAATTTTTGTCTTTATTTTCACCTGAAATTAAAGCCAAAATACGATGTTTAGAACGGCTCATGCTTAAACATAATATTTAACAGTATATGTTTAGAATATATATATATATATATATATATATATATATATATATATATATATATATATTCTAGATATATAGATATATATATGTGTGTGTGTGTGTGTGTGTGTGTGTGTGTGTGTGTGCGCGTGTATATATATATATATATATATATGGCGCGATGGGTAAATAGTTTCTATGTTATCTTTTTAATTACACGTGGTTTGTTTTTTATTTTGTAGATTGCATAGTGTAGTAGAGTCAGTTGGATAGCGACTGTGAGAAAAAGCAAATCAGGACCTAATTTACTCCACCAGAATTTGGAAAATCGCGTGGCATTCGTGACAGAAATTCCTATACCAACATTTCAGAATGTTTGGGCGTCAATCTGAGGACACTGCATAGGATTTGGAAAGAGTTGGATGAGTCTAATGGTGATCACGAAGGTGCGGCAGCTCGAAAAATTCACTTTTATCGTTCTGAAGAGAAAAAATTTCACGAATTTGTTGCTGGGGGTCTCGTACTAAACACGAAGGCCTTCATCAAGTGCCCTGAGTAAATAGTGCTGCCCTAGGTGAAGTGAGTAGCTACTTGAAGACCCTATGTCTGGCAACAGGACTCTGCACCATACTACACAAGCGAGAGAAGCCAGACATGGTTGGCAGACAATTTCTACGACCACATCCGCCCTTAGATCATGTCACCCAACTCCACAGACTGCAACACCCTTGATTATTTTGGGTGAGGCGCAGTTCAACGAGTGACCAACAAAACTCTTTGTAAGACCAAAGATGAACTGAAGGCAGAAATTATAGCAGCATTCAGCAACTTAAACAAGGAGACCGTCCAGAAAAGATGCAAGTGATTCCGAAGTCGTCTGGGGGTTATGACTGAAGCCAACGGGGAATGTATTGAATAAATTTACATTTTGTATTTCAAAATATCTTTTTTGTAATTTTGCTAAATATATCTATTAAAATGAGATGTCGATATTATTTTCATTTTTCTGTATTTTAGTCGACTATCCCACTCTCTCTCTCTCTCCTCTCTCTCTCTCTCTCTCTCTCTCTCTCTCTCTCTATATATATATATATATATATATATATATATATAATATATATTATATATATAATATTATAATATTATAATATATAATATAATATAATATTATATTATATATATATATATTATATATATATATATATATATTATATATATATATAATTGCGAGTAATCGAATGAAAATATGTAAAACATTTTATATATCTATTCCTCTCCGTTATATGTGTGTGGGTGTGTGTGAACATTGAAGTCAAAACCTAGAGACGACAGTCTGTTTTATGCTAAACGCTACTATCATGGCCGGACGTTTGCATTTAACACTGACATATCCCTACACAGTACATATCCTTACACGTTTGAAATGTCCGTAACATGAAGAGTGGAACGGAAAGAGTTCAGTTCGAAATTTCCCGAAGAAGGTCAGAGGACATTATGGTCGAAACGCTGCGATAATAAAAAATGTAAATAAAGTAAGAAATAAATTTTCATCCCTGAAACTCAGATTGAAACTGTTGTTAGATGAAGATGTTCTTAAAATGGATGAAAAACATAGAATTTTTTTTTTGTTTTCGTTATATCATTCGATTACTCATGAATATCATTAAAAGAATTATTTAGAGTGGAAGCTGTATATGCCTCGTCGGAACTTGCGCGTTTCACATTGACTCATTTTAGACCCTTGCCAGATCAAATCGATTTTTCTCAATGCTTAAAAAGCTCAAATCAGTGACTTGTTTCTGTAATGAAGTTGATCCTCGCTGAGATTCCAAAATTAACTGATCAAATGGTGCTTGATTAATTGTTAAAAAGCTCATATCAAAAACTAATTTTCTGCAATGAAGGTGCTCCTCGCTGTGATTCTAAAATGTAAATAATTAGCTGATCAAATCGTGCTTGACCAATTGTTAAAAACCTCATATCAATGATTACATTTCTCCAATGAAATTGATACACGCTGAGATTCTAAAATGTAAATAATTAGCTGATCAAATAGTGGTTCACTAATAGTTAAAAAGTTCATATCAAAGACTATTTTTCTGCAATGAAGTTGACCCTCGCTGAGATTCCAAAATATAAATAATTAAATGATTAAATCGTGCTTGACCAATTATTTAAAAAAAGCTCATATCAAAAGTTATTTTTCTGTGTGGGAGATGATCCTCGCTTGGCTTCCAAAATATAAATAATTAGCTAGGTACCTCCACTTATTTTCGATAACTATCTTTGAAACTGAATGTTTTAAAATAAATAAAAGATTTCTTAAAACTTTTATTTTAGTTTTAATTGAGAGCTAAATGATTAAATTGACTATTTCTAGTAAGTAAAATGCTCTGGTGTATTTCAAACAGAAATTATATTGATTGGAATCGAAAATTTTTATATATATTTTTTTAATTTTTCAATTTTTCGGCCATTTTTGAGCGATCAACACATTAGTAAACAAAAGTTAATTCTCGGTTTTAAAAATAAATTATGCATCTGTGACACATTATTTTTGGAAAATTAGCAAATTTAATGTTGAATTAACCTGATTTACACAAGTATTAGTTATTTAGAGCTTGAAATTTAGATTAAAACTATTTCATAAACATAGTGTTGAACTTTCTGACCTTTCCCCCGTATTTGACATAGTGATGACAGCTTGACAGATGCGAGATAAGATAAGTGTATGGTGACCGGAATTGATAAAATTATCCAAATCTGTTTTACCTGTAAGAGAAAGAAAGCGTGTAACATATAACCTTTTAATGTACACACGAAAATTACTATACAAAAAAAAACTTGAAATACGCAAATTTTTTTAAAAATTATTTTAAAATACGATGGCTCGATGATTTGTATTAAATTTTCAATTTTCAATTAGTAAATATAGTCTTCACTTAATAACTTAACAACCTAACGTCTACAAATCTTTGAAATATTTTTAAAATATAAAATTATTATAATTAAAAAAATGAAAACAATTTTAAAATTTCATTATCAGTCAAAACAATGTTTTCGTCAGACTATAATGTCTGAAATTTATATCATTTATTAAAGCAATTAAAGACTAGTTTACTTAAAAAATGTCATAGTTTTATTGCATTTTTTATTTTACTACTGTGAGCATATTTTCGGAAAGAGAGGCCAAACGGTTGAAAAAAAATAATAAACGATTTACATTCACTAATGCGTTCTACGTTTAATGAATAAAATCTACAAAAATTAATATCTTGAAATTTCATGAATTTAGGTAGAGGAGGGTAACAGATGTAAAAAAATATATTTTTACCAAGATCTTTTTTAGATCTTTTTTAGATTTTTTTTCAAAAATAATTTCATTCATTTGTGAATAATTCTGAAAGTTTCATTCATATCCGACGATAATTTGATTTTTACATAAATTTCCAAATTGATGTGTTTTTCACCAGATAAAAAAAAAACTGAGTTACGTAATATTATATTTTCCATTGTAAACTTTCGTAACGATTTGGCTACTCGCTAACAAAAATAAAGACATATTTTTTACCAAAATTTCGAAATTTTTAGAAAGGATTAAAACATTTTTAAAAATAATTAAAAATTACTTTGAACTTTCCTCATAACAATAAACATTTTGATGGAATATGTTCGCTTTTATTAAGTTTGGGACCTTTTTTTCTTAATACTATGCTGTTTGTTTATCGATTTAGTGGAGGTACTTTTAATCAGCTGATGAAATCGTGCTTGACTAATGGTTAAAAAAGATTTTTTTTTGAACTTTCCTCATAACAATAAACATTTTGATGGAATATGTTCGCTTTTATTAAGTTTGGGACCTTTTTTTTCTTAATACTATGCTGTTTGTTTATCGATTTAGTGGGGGTACTTTTAATCAGCTGATGAAATCGTGCTTGACTAATGGTTAAAAAAGATTTTTTTTTCCTGTGGGGAAGTTGATCCTCACTCGGTTTCCAAAATCATGTTCACTGAACGCTTTTATACAAGCCAAGTTTGTAAGATTTTATTCTCGCTTACTTTTCCAGAAGAAAGGCGAAGGATCCTGCAAATTGTAACATATGTGTATTAATGTGTAGCCTGAAGTGTAGACAAGGCCAAGGAGAAATAGAATTACGACACGAGCCAGAAAAGAGAACTTGATTTGCATGTCGGGGAAAAGACGAATGAACGAGAAACTATTATGTCAGTCCTACTGTGGCTGCTGCTGCTGCTGCATATTTTACTGTTGTTTTTATGTTATTGTATCGAAAAAAATGAAGTAAAATAAGGGGGAAAAATGATTGCAAGGAGGCAGGAGAAGCGGGAAACAAGACAGCGCCCAATCATCGTGCAGATGGTTTCAGCGGACTTCTGCATTCAAATTTAGGAGTTAAACCGTAACACATATGCGAATCGATTCAACTGTACAACCGCCTTCCTTCATTACATTTTTTAGTCACAGCTTATCCCCCGCCACCTCCCTCTCTCTTTCTCCCTCCCTCCCTCCCTCCCTCTCTCTCTCTCTCTCTCTCTCTCTCTCCTACACAAACGCAGACAACTATACACAGGCCTAAAGCAATTGTTCGTAAGTTAGGTTCGCTGATCCATTGTTGATATTATTAATTCAGCCCTCACAATTATTTCTAATGTCCAAATAAGCTAAACTGAGCAAATATCTCTTTGTAATGGGCACGATAAAGTAATCGGATCGAAGACTGTTTTAATAACCCGAGAGTTATATAAGCATACTCGGGCTTTATTTAAGCTTTAGTCCTGCGTGGTCGAGTGGTTAAGACACGTCACATCATCTAACGACGCATAACTTCCTAACAAGATTAATCGATTATTCAGGCCAGTGGATGTAAATAAATACTGTTTATATATATATATATATATATATATATATATATATATATATATATATATATATATATATATATGCAACAGGGATAAGCTAGCCAACCTATCAGTGTCTATGTGGGCACATCGACTTGGTGTAATGGTCAGCAAGCTTGTCTCGCTAGAACCTATTACAACTGAGTAGTGAGTTCGATCCTCATTGGGCACCCCATACTTTCGGCCTTGTGCCACATCTAATCGGCGCTTAGAAAGTCAAATATCAGAGTCGGCATGTATATTTTTATCAATGGTTATTTTATGTGTGTAAAATTTTTTTTTTAATTTAATTTAAACATTGGGTCACTGACATGAGTATAAAATGGAACATACAAGTAATATATACAAATACAGATGAACACACACACACACACACACACACACGCATATATATATATATATATATATATATATATATATATATATATATTATATTGGCCAATACCAGGAAAGGTGTAAAATAGCAGTAATAACGAACTTCTTAAATAGAACACATCAAAATTCCTCCTTCCAAAAATATCTTTGAGCAAACTAAAACGCATAAAACAAACATTAGTCAACGATAATTTTCCCAACTATGTCATTGATAAACAAATAAATTTCTTCTGACAAAAATACACCAGTATTGAAAATAACACACAAAAAACATCAGCATATTTTATTGCAATCAAAAGCACAATAATTATAAACAGGACGATTTTGCTATACAAAAAATTATTAAACACCATATTTCTGCCATAATTCTTCAAAAGCGTGTAAAATTTATAATATATTACAGAAACGGAAGAAGACTGCAAAACCTTGTTCTTTCTAAGCAAAATAATTCCATCAAATCTTAACTAGAGGTGACTTATTATATGAATTTCAATGCCCAGTACAAGATTGAATTTCTGCCATAAATCACTTACATATACTAGCCATACTACCACTTCTCTTGGTAGACGCCTTACTTGCCACATATTTAATAATAGGGCAGTGAAAAAACATTTATTAACCAATAATTTACTAAGAAACTTTAAAAATTTTGGTTGAAAATACAAAAGTACTATTTAAATCACAATATCAAAAGCACCTCGCTATAAGAGGGGCTTTATATATCAAACAATTTTCTTCTACTATGAACCTAACATTATTCAACTGTTGGAATGAAGTTTTGAAAGTCATTTTGAAAAATAGACAGACGTCCATGCGATGCCCAGTCGAGTGCAAACGTGATAGCTTTCAAAAAATCTTCTTTTCAAAAACACAAAACAAAAACACAAAAATTACTTTACAGTCAAACATGAAAACAAAATAACAACATCAGAAAAAATATATATTTGAAAATGACCAGTGAAGTGGCTGAAAGCGTTTGTAAAGATGAAAAATATGGAACATTTATTCACTTATTTCCAGCAAAAAAAGAAACATGTAAGAATACTAGAAAAATTTTAAAATTATTAAAATGTTTCTTATCGTTAGTTTTTAACGAAACATGTTTAAATAAAATTATATTAATGCCCAAATATATATATATATATATATATATATATATATATATTTCCAAGTGAAGATGACTTAAGTTTTTTTTTTATTTTGTGTACTCGGGCATTTATTTTATTATAAACAGTGCTTAATATAATGAGTATTATAGAGTTTAATATAATATCATTATAGAGTTATCTATCAATTTTACATTGCGACATGGAAATTTCTATGTTTCGAGATAGGTTCTCATCATCAGACAATGTTGATGTGGTTGTGCTGATGATTTACATTGAAATGACAAAATCTTTGGTTTGCTGTGAATGTATGTGGGTGTTTTTTGTGGCTAATCAGAATGGAGATTCACTTTGGGGTTTCACCCCGAAGAATACATGCTAACCAACTTTTTTTTCTTTTTTTTTTTCACCCAGAGCAAGGCATGTCACTGCCACTACTGCGCACGGGGCTACGTAGAGTGGAGAAAGGATGATTAAATATAGGAAATGTCAGAGGGTGGGTGATAGGCGGGTAAGGATACCGAGAATGAGGGTTGGGTAGATGAGAGTGTTCTGAGAATAATTGGGAGTTAGTGTGATAGGAGGTGTCTACTGACCCTACATTTAAACACTTAGAGATTGTAACTGTCGGGAAAGCAGAGTTGTGGAAGGGAGTTCCACAGGCGGGAAGCGCGAGAAAAGAAGCTGTTGGAGTAGAATTTACGGTTACATCTTATTTGTTTAACTGTAAAAGGGTGGGACCTAGTTGCTAATCTAGTATCTCGTGTAAATTCGTGC
The DNA here is from genome assembly GCA_037127315.1 of Ascarosepion bandense. Taxonomy (NCBI): domain Eukaryota; kingdom Metazoa; phylum Mollusca; class Cephalopoda; order Sepiida; family Sepiidae; genus Ascarosepion; species Ascarosepion bandense. Next base: position 1,783,368 of record JBBBDQ010000637.1, read on the forward strand.
TTAGTGATCTAAGCTCATCGGAGCAGTAGCCATGAAAGTACTTGTTTTCTCCATGTATTCCAAATTTAAAGATTTTGTATTGCAACGAGTATTTATTTTTTTTTAAATTAAAAAATTTGTTAGTTTTTCAATTTGTAAAATTTAACAAACGCTCATAAATATTCCTCAGACAAGCTGAAATGTTTAGGTAATGTCTGATGCTGAATTACTTAAATTAATGTCTTATTAACAAATGGAAGTAAATGATGTTATTTGTATAATTTTATTAAATATAATTAATATTTATATTATTTTGGTTTGTAATTTATGTAATTTAATACTAGACAAGAATTGTTCGCTTTTTATTTATTTTAAATAAAAGGCAAACAATTCTGAGAGAAATAAAACCTTTGCCAGGATTCGTCATTTGAGACCACATTCTCAACAATGTAAGATACGCCGATGACAGAGTGCTGATAAAAGTCCCGGTAAGGAGAATGCAGGACCTCCTACAGAAGACAGCAAGAGAAATCAAGAATAAAGGATTAAGCATAAACTTCAAGAAAACTCTATGGTCAACAGCAAAAAGAAGACCCCAAAATGCCAACTACAGGTCGGAGAAACTAAAATAAAATAAGTAAAAAAATTTAAATACCTGGGAATAGTGCCGACAGAGAATGGAAAGTGCAATGTTGAGATTCAAAGACGCATTGGCATGGCATGGTCAAGAATTGGCATGGTCAAGAATGCATTTCAAAAGCTAACCAGAATACTGAAAGACAAGAAAATCTTATTGTAATGGAGTGTTGGATTGCTATATGATGCCTGTCCTTCTGTATGACAGTAAATGTTGGACGATCTCCTCAAAGATGAAAGAGAGGCTTGAGTCAGCAGAAATGTGGTTTTACAGAAGGATGCTAATGATTCCATAGACTGAGCACATGACTAACGACGAGGTGTTGGAGAGGATGGAAACGAAGAGAAAATTCATATTTAATATAAGGAAGAGACAGATGAGGTTTCGAGGACATGTAATGAGGAAGGAGGGTCTCATAAATTGGACCCTAACAGGTGCTACCACTCCGGGTCAAGGTGGACCTGGGAATAACAGCAATTAAGAGGTGGTTCCATGCTTCTCAAAACTTCCAATCTACCGATCACTGTCCTTGCTGCCGGATGTAGTTCATCGTCATACCCAGAACTCAATTATTAACTACTGAGTAAGGAAAGCAAAGTAATAGGTAAGTGAAGGTATTCCTGTTTAAACATTAATTTAAAAAAAACAAGTATTAATTATTTAAACAAGAAATGGATAAAAGGCGGAATACACCTATAGTTTCAAAACTTAAGAAAACCACAGGATATTCAAGTAAATCAACTTAACGATAAGCCTTCTTTGTGACTCCGAGAATAACATAGGACGAAAACGAGAAAAACGGCAATGAAGAGGTGGTTCCATGCTCCTCAAAACTTTCCATCTTTCGATCAGAGACCTTGCTGCCGGATGTAGTTTATCGTCATGCCTAGGACTGTGAAGTGAAATTATTTAAGATAGATAGATAGATAGATAGATAGATAGATAGATAGATAGATAGATAGATAATGAACAGAACGAGATAGATAGATAGATAGATAGATAGATAGATAGATAGATAGATAGATAGATAGATAGATAGATAGATAATGAACAGAACGAGATAGATAGATAGATAGATAGATAGATAGATAGATAGATAGATAGATAGATAATGAACAGAACGAGATAGATAGATAGATAGATAGATAGATAGATAGATAGATAGATAATAAGAACAGAACGAGATAGATAGATAGATAGATAGATAGATAGATAGATAGATAGATAGATAGATAGATAGATAGATAGATTTCATGCATGATGCTAAATCCCATGAAGTGCCATCTCTCGAAGAAGGCGTCGAGCTTGTCTTCCAGCCCAGTAGCTCAAATGCTTCCACTATTCCTTGTCATGATTTATATAAAACTACTAATATTACGCAATTTCTAAAATATTAAAATGGGCCGTTTGTTAATCAATAAAATGCGCTGTTTGTTAATCAATAAAACAAAGGCAGCTACACAAATGCCATATATATATGCGTTATTTTTCTTTCTTTTTTTTCAGTAAATTTCGCTGGGTAACTTAGTTGTATGTTTAGAACGTCACAGTAACACAAGGAAATACAATTCAAATCCTAAAAACGTTTCTTCTAAATTCAGTTACGCCGTTTTGGAGTTTGAATTTTTTCGTTAGTTCTATAAGAAATTGCCAAGAAAAGAAAAGAAATCTTTCAATGTGCAATCAGGGGCATTGTTTCCAAGCGTTCAAACGCGCCGTTTTTCGATCGAAGTTGCTTTTTAGAGCGAGGAGCGAGAGAAGTTTACACGGTAAGATTGTACGAAAAGGCCAAAGCATAGAAGCTATGTGCTGATAAACACGAGTGGAGTGATTCATGAAATGATACAAACGCATACCTTATTTACTGCGCCCTCATTTGCTGCTTACTGATCTAATTTTAGTGACAAAATTCATCTGGGCTCGGTATATTTTGGAATTCGTTTCATCTAAAAGATTTTGAGGTTTCTTTCCATTTTCTAGAAATTTCTTTGTTTTTTTTTTTTGTTTTTTTTTTTTCGTTTTTTTTGTCTTCTCTTTATTTCTTTTCAGTTCGATTATTCATCGGGTATTAAATATTTGTTTAGTGTATCGGGGAAAATAAAGCCTCTTTGTGTTGTTTCTGTAGTCAAACTGTTCCACGGGTTAAGTTGATTGATTCCACGCCTAACGTGTAGCCCTAGGTCGACCTGGTCAACGGTAACCAATAATATAACCCTGAAGTCCCCCGCGTTGGGTTTCAATTTCATGCAGGCCACCGTGGTTACCTACTCACTCGTTAACGTGTTACTGGTATGTCACTGGTATCGTGTTAAGGAGAACGGTTCCACTGGATCCTAGCTTGCATTTATCTGCTTCACGACTCTTCACAACTCTGCTACACTGTGAACTTTTATCTCCGAGGCTAAGAAGATTGCTGGTAAAGTAAACTGGAGGCCGAAGAACTACACAAAAACAAAAGAATTCTTTGAAATAAAGAATCAATTCGGGTTAAAAATGTAACAACGATTTAGTTTATATATGATTTGTTGTATACACAAGTTTTAACCCTTTCCACCTTTTGTTATATTCAAATGACTCTGTGTTATGTCGCCAAGTATAAATGAATAACTCAACAACAGAATCAGAATATAAGTTGTATTCCGCGGAAAGACGGTTAGTATGTACAGAAGTGATTAGTAATATTTACAATAGAAAGATACAAGAGTCCAATCCGTCGTAAGACGTGTGTATACGTGATTACTTCCGGTACGCCACCGGAAGTGTGACTAACTCTTCACTGACTCGCACTGACTCGCACTGACTCTTCAGTAACTCATTAGAGACTCTCAAGTGACTCTCTGCGACTCATTATTTAGCTGTCCCTCCCAGTAAGGGCAACATATGACACATGGTCAGTTTATATCTGGGATTTCCGGGCTATATGGCCCGGCCAAAAAATATCTGTCTATTTTTGCCTAGTCGTGCTTCTACCCTTCAGCGGAACCACGACTGGGTTACTGCTCTCTGCTCGGAAGCAGAGAGCGCCCTCTACCCGAAGGCAGAGTGCTGACAGTGTCATAGTCGTAACAGCAGAGGCAAAAGCCAAGTGCTTGTGACTCTCTACGACATTATTTAGCTGTCCCTCCCAGTAAGGGCAACATATGACACATGGTCAGTTTATATCTGGGCTTTCCGGGCTACATGGCCCGGCCAAAAAATGTCTGTCTATTATTCCCCAGTCGTGCTTCTACCCTTTTCGGCGGAACCACGACTGGGTTAATGCTCTCTGCTCGGAAGCAGAGAGCGCCCTCTACCCGAAGGCAGAGAGCTGACAGTGTCGTAGAGTCGTCAGTCTAGTGACTCTCTAAGACTCCCTTGTAGAGAATCCACCATTGCTATATATAGCAATGGGAACAGTCCATTTGTAGTCTAATAGGAGCGGCGCCCTAACACTCTGGGATCTCCTTTTTGAGTTTGCACTCTGTCTTGGAAGTAATCTAAATTTCTAAGTTTGGTCTTCAGGACTGGCACAAAGTCTTGGTCAGCAGTACTCAGCAAATGATGTGGATTTCAGCAGTAATGTGGAGACTTCAAAATGTCCCGACCTCCATCGTATATGGAGTCCTGCATACAGGGTGGGTTTGGACGCAGTACGAGGGTCTAGAGTTCGATTATCTTCCTTATCTGATTAGTGATTTTCTGCCAAATTTACAGGTTGAAGGACCTTTGCTCTCTGATTAACAATTCCGTGCTATTATCAATTACACTGCCGGCACATCTAAGCTTACAGCCGCCAAGTATTCCCAAGCGGTCGGTCACCCATTTAGGTATTGATCAAACTTGACGTTTCTTACGTGATATAGCCGTACGCATTTTTTTATGAATAATGATATAGTAATACAAGTTCTACTGATTAGCCCATAGATAGGGGTGATGAGGTGGATTCATAATTTTAGTATTTATGTCTGAGATGAGTAGTTTTCTATATCTTGGTATTATTTTGAACTATTGTTCTCATCTTGGTTAATATAGATGTTATTATAGAAACAACGTTTCGACCAAGTACCCTCTGGTCATATCAGGTGTTCATTGATTGGCTGATATGGATTATCTGTTGATTATTGTGATATATGCTGTGAAATTAGTTATTGTTCTTTCTTCTAGGATTGAACTCATGACCACTAGATGATAATAACACTGCTATATCCATTACGCCAACGTCTCGAATGTGTATTCATGTAAGTGAATATAACGAACCCAACTGGAATTGAAACTCTGCTCTCCGATTAACAATTCCGTGTCATTATCCATTACACCACCTGCACATCCAAGCTTGCAGCACCTGGTATTTTCAAACGATCACCCATCTAAGTACTGACCAAGCTAGACCTTGCTTGATTTCGATGATCGTACAGGAACCTTTGTTTTTTGGGTTTTTTTTTTGTTTTTGTTTTTTAATCATTTCACCCCGAGCAAGGCGGAAACGCCACTGATGTGCGGGGGGCTACATAACTGTAAAAAGATTAATTAGAAGAGAGTGAGGAGTACAGACCAGTTAGAAAAAAGCAATAGAGAGATGAGAATGCAGGTGTGATGACAGCTACATAAGTGGAGGGAAAGGGAAGGATATTACAGTTGGGAAGAGAGCTAGAATCCAGTGGTTAATAGATGAGTATTGACATTGCATTTAAATTATTGGAGGTTGTAGCCATCAGGAAAGCAAGAATACGGGAGCAAGTTCCACAGGCGGGAAGTGCGAGAGAAGAAGCTGAAGGAGTAGAATTGTCGTCTGCATTTGGCTAACCTGACTGTGAATGGGTGGGACCCAGTTGCCAATTTGGTTGCACGAGTAAACACCTGTTGTGAAGGCACCAGTGACTTAAGTTCGTCCGAGCAGAAGTCATGAAAGTATTTATAGAACAGACAAAGGGAGGCCACATTTCGTCGGTGGGGAAGTGGAGCCTGTCGAGAACACTCAGGTGAACGACAGGGGCGCCTAACCATAAATGGCAGCAGTACTCCATGCACGGACGGATGGTTGACTTGTATATATGCAGGATGGATTCAGGCAGAAAAAACATCCTAGATCGACATAATGACCCAACCTTCTTAGCAGTGGATTTAGCTATGGATTCGATATAGTAGCTATGTTTCAACGTGACATGGCCGTATGTCTTTGTGTGGACAAAAACTTCCAGCGAAAGTTTGTTTGCTTGTAATTCTAACGGGAGCAATTGGAAGGAAGATTTATTTTTCCATTTGTTTTCTTCCACTATGGGTATTATTATATCCGTGATATAATAACACCGTAGTTCACGGATGTAACAGAATGACTGAAAAAAAGGAACGACATACACAAAACTATATTTACTACTATAGTCATCTGCAGACAGATCTGTTTCGCTGTTTTACAGCTTATCTGTACGGCTTAGACTCCGGTCGCTTGAAACCCGACCGAATTGGCGTCAGTCGGCACAAGCGGAGAATAATATATGACATATTTACAGGGCAAAGGAAAGGTTGAGAAGAAACAAAAGCAAGGGTCTTGCATATAAAAGGAGATACTCATGCCAGGATTCAAACGGTTCAGATTCATTTATGACCTAGAGAAGGATATATTCCACGAGCGGAAAGCTGAATATTGGTATTTCCCAAATTAAGAACTACAAGCTAGATTTTCATTCTATATCTGGGAAATATATATTCCCATTAGGAAAATACACCATGGACTTGTAAGCTGCTGGGGGGAGGCAAATTCAACCTCAGCCTGGGACCTTTGTCTCCGACTAAAAGAAAGCAAACCTTCAGTTTGGCTGGTGTAAAACGAACTGAATTTGCCTGCCTCCTTCGTCACTGTATGGCATCACGTCACTTGGTGGAGACAAGTCCCGTAACCCACGTGACTTATCTCTACCAAATGAAAATAAGCACCTTTTGTATATCTACGCAATAATAAAGTGCGCGAAAAGAAAAATACAGCAAAAATGGAAATTTCCAGTAATTCTTTTAAAAATGAACGCTGTAAAATTTTATACAAACCTAATAATTGGAGTAGATAGACTAAACTATCGCCCGGTTCACACGCCACCCACATCTATTGAACAGGTGAAGCGGCTCATCACTTGTTCTCTATTTAGGATGTGGTTACCGGTTTTCTCTTTTTCAATCTTGTCACTCCTTTTTTTTTTTCAATTGGAGTAGATAGACTAAACTATCGCCCGGTTCACACTCCACCCTTGTCTATTGGACAGGTGAAGAGGCTCATCCCTTGTTCCCTATTTAGGATGTGGTTTCCGATATTCTCTTTTTCAATCTTGACACTCCTTTTTTTTTCAATTGGAGTAGATAGACTAAACTATCGCCCGGTTCACACTCCACACATGTCTATTGGACAGGTGTAGAGGCTCATCACTTGTTCTCTATTTAAGATGTGGTTTCCGGTTTTCTCTTCTTTTTTTTTCAATTGGAGTAGATAGACTAAACTATCGCCCGGTTCACACTCCACCCATGTCTATTGGACAGGTGAAGCGGCTCATCACTTGTTCTCTATTTAGGATGTGGTTTCCGGTTTTCTCTTTTTCAATCTTGTCACTCCTTTTTTTTTTCAATTGGAGTAGATAGACTAAACTATCGCCCGGTTCACACTCCACCCTTGTCTATTGGACAGGTGAAGAGGCTCATCCCTTGTTCCCTATTTAGGATGTGGTTTCCGGTTTTCTCTTTTTCAATCTTGACACTGCTTTTTTTTTTTCAATTGGAGTAGATAGACTAAACTATCGCCCGGTTCACACTCCACCTATGTCTATTGGACAGGTGTAGAGCCTCATCCCTTGTTCCCTATTTAGGATGTGGTTTCCGGTTTTCTTTTCTTTTTCAATCTTGTCACTCCTTTTTTTTTCAATTGGAGTGGATAGACTAAACTATCGCCCGGTTCACACTCCACACATGTCTATTGGACAAGTGTAGCGGCTCATCACTTGTTCTCTATTTAAGATGTGGTTTCCGGTTTTCTCTTCTTTTTTTTTTCAATTGGAGTAGATAGACTAAACTATCGCCCGGTTCACACTCCACCCATGTCTATTGGACAGGTGTAGGGGCTCATCCCTTGTTCCCTATTTAGGATGTGGTTTCCGGTTTTCTCTTTTTCAATCTTGACACTGCTTTTTTTTTCAATTGGAGTGGATAGACTAAACTATCGCCCGGTTCACACTCCACACATGTCTATTGGACAAGTGTAGAGGCTCATCACTTGTTCTCTATTTAAGATGTGGTTTCCGGTTTTCTCTTCTTTTTTTTTTTCAATTGGAGTAGATAGACTAAACTATCGCCCGGTTCACCTCCATCCATGTCTATTGGACAGGGGAAAAGTCTCATCCCTTGTTCCCTATTTAGGATGTGGTTTCCGGTTTTCTCTTTTTCAATCTTGACACTGCTTTTTTTTTCAATTGGAGTAGATAGACTAAACTATCGCCCGGTTCACACTCCACCTATGTCTATTGGACAGGTGTAGAGGCTCATCCCTTGTTCCCTATTTAGGATGTGGTTTCCGGTTTTCTCTTTTTCAATCTTGTCACTCCTTTTTTTTTCAATTGGAGTAGATGGACTAAACTATCGCCCGGTTCACACTCCATCCATGTCTATTGGACAGGGGAAAAGTCTCATCCCTTTTTCCCTGTTTAGGATGTGGTTTCCGGTTTTCTCTTTTCCAATCTTCTTACTTTTACGTAGCCCCCCTGCACATCAGTGGCGTTACCGCTTTGCTCGGGGTGATATGATTAAAAAAAATACTTTTTAATTAGTCGATGTTTGATCTTTTACTACCACTGTACGTTGTTTATTTTTAATTCATTTGTTATTTCTAATAACAAAGCCAAATAAAAAAATAAAAGAAATGATGGATACGTGCGATTGGAACCAAAATATCGTCCATCCTTATTCGCTGTATTCACTTTAGCACGAATACCATTGGATAATTATTTACATTATTTAGATCTTTTCGGACTGTTGTCCTCCACTGTATTACCATATTCGCGTCGTTTCGACCGTTGTTCGTCAGACCTTCTTCAGTTGATTGGATTTTTCAACAGAACCCTTTATTTATTTCAATCATTAAGGTATATTGTTCTCGTTCCTCGTGAATATAGCAATATAGATGAGGGCAACAACCCGAACAATGTAAATTATATAAATAATTACAATGCTTCATCTCAGAAGTGTGGACAAAATACCCCAGCTTCCCCAGCTATGGGTTAAACATTAGTGCAGACTAGACTTTCTAGTCGTAGTTGGCAGCCAGTCTAGGAAAAGTACAACTGTGATTAAAAAAAAACAGTATATATACCTGACGTTTTCCATAATATAAGTGATAAGTTCATTTATATTAAGTAACTCCTATATTATATCGAACGGTGGGCAATAACCTCAAAGATGAAGACGTGACGTGAAGCAACAATGTTGATCTACAGAAGGATGCTGAGGATACCATGGACCAAACATGTGAGCGTTGACAAGATTTTGGAGAGATTCTAAACGAAGAGGAAACTTATACTTTACATCAGGAACAGACAGCTGAAATTTCTGGGACACGTAATGAGAAAGAAAAGCTTGGAGAATACAATACTCACGGAATGGATAGAAGGTAAAAAAACGGGGAAAAGTAACGGGACACCTACACTCTTGTGCAAATTAATTAAAACAAAACTAATAATGTCTTCCTAGGATCTTTCACACTTTTCCTGATCACGTAAATGTCGTCTCTTGGCGTTGTTTTTCCCGTTTGACTGCATTTTCCGTTACACTTTCAACTGATGGATCCAGTCTGTTTCTTTGACTTGATTACACGACTGACAGTTAAAAGGCTGACGCTAACAATACCCGCGATCCCTCTACAAGGCTTGCAGCGTTACAATTTTCGCATGCTTCCTTGGAGTAATGTCCAGGCCTGACAATGGCCGTATGACAACTAATCGACAGTTGAGAAAAAAATGATAAAAATCTGATGCAATCATGGATGACGCAATATTTTTCAAGTCCAAACAAATTTTATCATACATTCCGAAAATAGATTTATATTACTGCACACCACTTCAAATGGCCTAATCTGAAGAAAAAAATAGAAATCGATTCCACCCTGTCACTCCAGTGGGTCTAAAACGGAGCGTATAACAAAAGAAATGAAACAAAAACAGTTGTTTCAATTAATTTGCACAAGGGTGTAGTGAATGGCGGAGCAGGGTTTAGGAGAGATACCAAGAGGAAAATTGTTTAGAGCGACAAGAGTAATTGGAGGTCCATAATCGCCTATGTCCTGAATGGACAAGACACAAAAATAAGAAGAAATATAGTTTAATACAAGACCAATAGTGAAGGACAATAAGTGAAAATCAAACTTGCTATATGCTTGAATCGTTTTAGCCCGGAAGATCAGTTTATTAATAGGAATTCTTTGCGGGTGCGCATATTGGTCTAAGTAGCTATGCTCGACAACAGTCAGCCAAAAACCGGTGCGCCCCTTAATGAATGTCAGTTTTACGCGTAAAAAAAAGAATGTTACCGAAATTTTCAGCCATGGAATTCATTACACGCTCTGACGATTCAAACAAATGTCGGCAAATTCTTTGACTGCGTGTTTATTTTCCCGCGCTCTTAACACGAACGTCCTTCTGACAAATTGGCGTTGATCAGAGATTCGTTTCATTATGACCTGTTCAACTCCTCCCACGTAACCAGCCTTAAGGAATTATCCATTCATTTTTCTCAACATCCTGTTTCATTGATTTCGATGTGAAGGGCGGTTCGATACGACATCGCTAGAAGAGCATTGCTGAAAAAATATAATCATTTCATAGTCTTTGCTCTTCTGTGATTAATACAAATACTGGTCTCATATTTCTACCACCTTAACAGCCCCTATTTATCCACTAATTAAATTTTTTCCTCCTTTCTAAATAGGGGTAGATAGATTAACCTATCGTCCGGTTTATACTCCTACCGAGTGTTCCTCCGCTTCCTTCTAATATCTACTTCCCCACTCTACTTCTTATGTCTCCGGCTGAACTCACTGTTAAGCACTAATTAAAATTTGACTCCTTCAAGTGTAGAGTTAGATGTTAACTTTCATAAATAGCTCCTAAGAACTTTGCTACTTGCTCATTTCTTACGCTAATACAACACCACGGAGTAACCCACTAAATTAGTGGCACTTGGGCCTTTTATTAGGTGAATATTATATATATAGTGACGTAAATTAATAAATATACTTATGAGGGTGCACTCCGAGTCGTGCCATATACCTAGAATAATATATATATATATATAAACATGTTACGGAAATTAACGAATTTTAACGAAACTTGGTTATAAGCAACCGACAATAATGTTCAAAATAATTCATTATATATATATATAGTCATCCGCAGACAGATCTATTTCGCTGTATCACAGCTCATCAGTACGGTTAGACATCCGACTGCTTTTTAACCCAGGCTTGAAACCCTACCAAATTGGCGTCAGTCGGCGATTCTACCTTTAGGCTATGGCCGCTCGGCAGAAGGAGGCAGACTTTTAGCGTATGATGTATCATACGCCAATAGCCAGGTTGCTCTGATTCATTACTGAATGAGCGATATATATAAAGTGTATCGAGGCAGCAGATACTTTTCTAAACATATACTGTTAAATATAAGAGACAATGAATGAGCCGTTCTAAACGTCGTATTTTGGTTTTAATGCTAAACAACGGGGTAATAACGAAGTTGACATAAAACAATGTACTGAGTTTGAAGCGAGATTTACTATCGAGAGTATCAATAACTTATCACAATAACGATATCACACGAGAATAATAGAAAGTTCGTTCATCTCTATGAGAGTTTCAAATGGAAGATTTTTATAAAATGGATTTTTACAAAATACGATCTGTTATTGTTCATGATCTCGGTCTTTGATCCTTTCCCACCAACGTTATGTAGCTTTCCTGTTTCTTTTCTGCAAATATTTTCATGCTATTCTGATGAACTTTCCTCTATGGTACCTAGACTTTATGAATTTAAGTGCAGTACTAGATTGGCAGCAAGGTCTCATCATTTTATAGTTGAAATGGCTAGATGTAACTTTCCCTATGAATACATTCATGATAATTGTTCTGATGAACTTTCCTCTATGGTACCTAGACTTTATGAATTTAAGTGCAGTACTAGATTGGCAGCAAGGTCTCATCATTTTATAGTTGAAATGGCTAGATGTAACTTTCCCTAAGAATACTTTCATGATAATTGTTCTGATGAACATTCCTCTATAGTACCTTGACTTTAGGAATTTGGCTACATTACGAGATTGGCAGCAAGGTCTCATCATTTTACAGTTGAAATGGCTAGATGTAACCTTCCCTAAGAATATTTTCATGATCATTGTTCTGATGAACTTTCTCTATAGTTGCTAGACTTTATGAATTTAAGTGCAGTACTAGATTGGCGGCAAGGTCTCATCATTTTACAGTTGAAATGGCTAGATGTACCCTTCCCTAAGAATATTTTCATGATCATTGTTCTGATGAACTTTCTCTATAGTTGCTAGACTTTATGAATTTAAGTGCAGTACTAGATTGGCAGCAAGGTCTCATCATTTTACAGTTGAAATGACTAGATATAAGCCGTGAGTTCTATACCAGCAATTTCTTCAATGGCATTTCTCATTTGTGGAACTCACTTCCGGTTTCTTGCTTACCGGTCAAATTTGATTTTCAAAAATTAAATGGTACTGTCAATCTCTTTTGTCTTTGTCTTCCTAATTCCCGTAAATGTAATGTCAATTCTTAGTGTTTTGGCTTCTTAATCATTATTAAGGAAATAAAACAGTAAAAGATTACTGTTTCCCTTCCTTAATAATGATTTTTTTTCTGATGTTCTCTCACACACAGTAACCTCCTTGTCTCTTGATAATATTATTGCCTTGCTTGAACTGCAATGATCATATATATATATATATATATATATATATATATATATATATATATATATATATATCAGAGATAGAATCGCCGACCGACGCCAATTCGGTCAGGTTTCAATCTTGGGTAAAAAGCAATCGGCTGTTTAACCGTACTGATGAGCTGTGATACAGCGAAACAGATCTGTCTGCGGATGAATATATATATATTATAAGAAAGTAAAAGAACACTTAGATTAAAACCCAGTGTTCAGGCATTTACTTTTATAAAAAGTGCTCGATACAGAGTAGAGATTAATATTATAATTTTATTATTACAATGGTTTATAAAAGCATTTCATCATTGCAGAAAAAATTTCAGGTTTCAGAACAATAGTGATCTTCTTCAGATGATATGTTACAATAAATGGTGAAAATGATTTTTTTTTTTTTGAAAATAAAAGATAAATTCATGGTTATTTAGAAAATTAGGGAATGGTAGTTGGGGAAAATGCTTTACGTGTATCAATAATTCATTTATTTTAACATATCACCTGAAGAACATTTCATGTTCTGAAACATTAAAATATATATTTTGTAATTTCTACTGACCGCGCGTAGCTCAGAGGTAGAATCGCCGACTGACGCCAATTCGGTCGGGTTCAATCTTGGGTAAAAAGGCAATCGGCTGTCTAAGCTTACTGATGAGCTGTGATACAACGAAACAGATTGCTCTGCGGATGACTATATATTTATATATAATCTATTCATATAGATAGGTGTGATTTTGTGACTCTGGGTTTCACGCTTTTGCGATCGTCAGACAAACTGATTAATTTTTTTAAAAATTGGCTATATGTAGGGCTGCGTATATTGGTGAATTTTTCTGGAAGTGGGTGGAAAATTTGTGGTTGTGACAAGCACTGACATATATAAATACGTGTACACCCATTGACATACACTCCCGATCAAAAATTTAAGGCCACTTAAAAATCTTTAAAAATAACTTTTTTTTTTACGGATAGATTTTAAACTCCTACCACTTAAGGTTACCAATACTACAATCTAAAAGGTTATGGAAACAAAAAGCTACATTCCAAACATTTTATTTAGAAATTTACATTTTTATAAAATGAGGCGATTTACACATGATCAAAATTATAAGACCAGTGACAAAAATTCTATGAAATTGTACAAAAAGTGTATGAAAAGTGTATGAAAACATTCAACAACCAAATTTAATAATGAGTTCTACCTCCACTGCTTTTGATGACTTCAAAAATTCTATCGGGCATGCTAGAAATAAGCGTTTCCATTAAGGTGCGGGGGATGTTGCTCCAGCTTCTGAAGATGGCTTCACGAAGTTCATTTTTTGTTGAATATTGTTTGCCATTTCGATAAACATCTCTTGTCATCCATCCCCAAACATTTTCAATTGGGTTCAAGTCTGGTGAGCATGCAGTGTTTCCCAAGAGATGGATACCATTTTCTTGTAGAAAGGAAAAGGTCCGTCTTGCAGCGTGGATTGCAGCATTATTCTGTCGGAATAACCATCCATCCCCACACAAACGATGGCCCTCCGTCATCAAAGATGCTTTTTGTAGCATGCTGACATAACCAGCTACTGTCTGACGACCCTGAACCATCTGGAGCTCCATCGTCCCTCTGTAAGAAAAGGCACCCCATACCATTAGGGACCCTCCATCACCTTGACGTGTGGAGAAAATTTCAGGAGGCATGTTTTTGTGATGCCAATATCGTTGGAAGACATCAGGACCATCGAGATTGAAGTTTTTCTCATCAGAAAACAGGACTTTCTTCCACTTCTAAACGTCCCATGTTTGGTATTTACGACCAAACTTTAAGCGTGCACCTTGTGACGTGGAAGCAGCCGAGGAATTTGTTTACGCTTTTTATTTACCATGCCTTTTTGTCGTAAGTGTCGTCTGATAGTTTACGGGACTGCAATCAGCTTCTGTGACTGCCTTAATTTGACTAGAAGAAAGTCCCTCGTCTTTCATAACAACCCGTCTTATTCTCCTACTCAATGCAGGAGAATTTTTTGGGGGGCCTACCAGAGTATTTTGCTTTTCCATAATTCTCACTGTTCTTTAGAAAGTTGCCAATCAGAGTTTTACTGCGATTTACCTCAGCTGCGATCGCCCACTGTGACAAACCTTGCTTATGGAATTCTAGAATTCGAGAACGCACAACTTCGGTAAGTTTGCATGCTTTAGGCATGGTAACACCTTTATGCAGTGATTGCTAATCTCTAACTGAACTAAAAACATTGGAATTGCCATAGATCTAACAATTTATACCCCTGGTCTTATAATTTTCATCATGTGTAAATTGCCTTATTTTATAAAAATGTAAATTTCTAAATAAAATGTTTGGAATGTAGCTTTTTGTTTCCATAACATTTTAGATTGTAGTATTGGTAACCTTAAGTGGGAGAAGTTTAAAATCTATCCGTAAAAAAAAAATTCCTTATAAAAATTTTTAAGTGGTCTTAAATTTTTGATCGGGAGTGTACGCATACCTATCTAAATGAATATGTCAGCTCTTTCACTGATATTGACCGCTTTCAAATAAGTACCGCGCATATGCACATTTCAAACACACACACACACACACACACACACACACACACACACACACACATATATATAAGCAATCCGCAGACAGATCTGTTTCGCTGTATTACAGCTCATCAGTACGGTTAGACTCCGATTGCTACATAACCCAGGCTCGAACCCGACCGATATGGCGTCAGTCGGCGACTCTACCCCTGGGCCACGGGGCGTTCGGTGGAAAATGGCAGTCTTTTTAGCACATATGATATTACGCGCCCCAATAGCTAGAGAGCTCCAATTCATTTTACTGAATGTGCGATGCGTACACGCTAGAGTGGTTACTGTTTTCAAAGTCTACCTTTCTTCCAGAGTGCTCAATCAGGGTGTGAGAGCGTAAATATTGTCATCCGCAGACATATCTGTTTCGCTGTATCACAGCTCATCAGTACGGTTAGACTCCGATTGCTACATAACCCAGGCTCGAAACCCGACCGAATTGGCGTCAGTCGGCGACACTACCCCGAGACCACGGGGCGTTCCGTGGAAGATATATATATGTAGTTGTAGACATAACTATTTACCCATCCTTTCATAATTATGAATACAGCTGTAATACCTGAAGTTTTTATAAAACCTTCATGTGCATTTTTTCACAAATGATAAAGTAACGGACGTGAAAGACTGTGCTACAAGTTTTACAGCAATATTTTTATTTTAGTGTCAAATAATAATAGAAAAAACGAAAAAAATAGAATAAAATTATTGCCTCCTTGCTTTCATAATCAGTTTTGTTACTATTCTTTTTTTATTGCTTTTAACATTTTTGATACTCCCTTACGAGATCAACACGCACACTGATAGGCAATTTGATTTCATGCTTCCCTGACAATAGCTTCTCAGTCAGTCAGTTAAGTGCCATACGTGATACACGCTTTGGGCGATTATGTCTCGAAAGATACATGACTGACTGGGCAGAAGATTACTTCGAAGTAGGTTGTCATTGCTTTCTGCGGTAGACTGGTTGCCAGCCATGGCTATAGAACCCAATCTGCCCTATTATTTAACCCATAACTGGAGGGAAGGGACGGATTAATACTTTTCTCAAGGGTATTTGTGCGTAAATGAATGTAAGGAATTCAACTGGAATTCGAACTCGGCACCCTGATTTGTCGTTCCGAGTCGATATCCACTGCACCACAACGCACTTCCTGCACCACAAAGCAGATCCTAGAATTAACTTCGTGTTCATCGAAATTTGAAGGAATATTTTCTCTTTTCTAGATTTTCAATGGGGACTTTAGGCGTGGTATGACATTATCATAATTTTGTCGTCGTCTAAGTATTTTATAACAATTCGTTACTTGTGTATAGGGTCACCGTCACGTTGGTTGCTAGTGACGCCCCTAAGACAGCTTTTATATTTCATTTTTTTATTTTATATTTTTTTTAAGAATAGTCAAAGACGACACTTTATTCCTGATACCCTGTATTCTCACTAGTTCTCTTAGTGCAAAGGTATAAATATATCTTCAGAGTAGAATTCTCCGACTACCGTGCGTAATTGTGGGTATCTTTTTTTATCTTTGTTTTGTTTTTGAGTTGCATTCTCTTTCCTCCATACGTAACGGAAGTTCATGTAATCAAATAATTCTAGTTTGTTTTCATGGGACCATAAAACAGAGTTCCAATATTTACTGACATGTTCTTGATGTCTTCTAGCATAAGCTAATCTGCATTTTCGGTATCTTCCGGATTATATTTCCAAATCTTCTAGAACCAGGTCATTACTATTTCATTATCAAAGGGTGTTTGTAGTAAATATCAAATTTTAAAAAAGTATTACAATCACCATAGGACAATATTATTTAATTTCCATAACGTGGGCAAATAATTATTGACTAAGCCAATTAAAAAACAACCTATGAATATAATAGATCGAAACTTCTAAAAATTTAACGAATAATTAAAATTTAGAGAGGGAATCAACTATTTATGGTAAATAGTTGCAAATATTTCCTTAGAACGTGCGAATAATTATATCCACAACTAAACTGCGTCTAAAGATTATATGCAAGTTATGAATTGGTATAAAGAGTTGCGTCTTTAATGTTAAAAGTCCTATTATGACACCGAAGTTAAGCAATGTCGAGCATGGTCAGTACTTAGATGGGTGACCACTTGGGAATACCAAGTGCTGTAAGCGGTTAGTGACGGATGTGTGTTGTGGTGCAGTGGATATCGGTTCGGAAAGAGAAATCGGTGAGCCGACTTCGAATTCCAGTTGAATACCCTGCATTCACTTAAGCACTGGTACCCTTGGGAAAGGTATTAATCCGTCCCTTCCCTCCAGTTATGGGTTAAATAACAAGGATAGGACTTCGGGACCCTGCCCTTAAAAAAACAAAAACAAATCACAATGAATCTTGATACTCGAAAAGAAAAAAGTATTACTAGACACACAACTTATATAAAAACAACAATAAATTGTTGAAAGAAAAAGGTATTACCATCAATAAATAAATAAAATTTAGTTGGCAATGAATGACCCGCCGAGGTTGATATGCCATAAAACAAAACAACAAACAACTTATTATGATGTTGTTTAGATTCTACTCAATATTATTAACTTAGATATATAGTAATAGAGAAAACTATTGTTTTTGGTTGGAAAAAATTTTACTAACAAAACAGACTAATTTGACTGTCAGTAGTTTATTTGCAATTATTTATTTTGATACTTTTACATTATTATACCTTGTAAAATTAATGTAAAAAATAATATGAAAAGATTTTAGAACAAATTTGTCAATTTCTTAAAGGAAAAGCATAAAAAAAACATTTTATTTTAGGAATAGAGATATGTTAACATAAAAATAAGAAGCCCCTAAAATTTATTGCACAAATGCTCCTTTCTTTTCAATAACACTTAGCAGCCTATTGTCAACATCTGGTGTTAGATTTGCAATTTAGCGGCTTGTAAGTTGTTTGCAGAAACTTTAACAGCCTCCCAGAAATCACATTTGCTGTTGAATTGCCTTCCATTAGAATAAATATTTTTCTTGGGGATTCTCCACAGGTTCTCAGTGGGATTCAAGTCACAGCTATTTGAAGGCCAGTCCATAAGAGAACCTTCAACAAATCCCTTTTCTTTCAACCAGGATTTAGTAAACTTTGATGCATGACTTGGTGCGTTGTCTTGCATAAAGATCATAAATCTACGCTTGGCTAAAGAATGGTTATCAAGCCATTCAAAGAAACATTGCTCTAGAAAACCACAGTAAGATTTGGAATTCATTTTAACCCCGTCTTTCAATTTAAATGGATCCACGAGCTCATTACCAATAATCCCAGTCCATATCATGATCCCACCGCCGTCTTGTTGGCGTTAAAAAGATTTTCTTGAATCATGTTGCTTGCAAACCCATTTTCGAGCCCATCCATCGGGCCCATTGAGGGTGATCCTTGATTCGTCTGTAAAAAGCACTTTACTGAAATCAGTTTTCATGTATTTTTGCCCACTGCAATCTTCTTTCTTTATGTTTTTTGTTAAAATGGGTTTCTTTGTTTGATTATTTTTTTACATCAACAATCTTCTTTAATGCGTTACACCTTGTTTCCATTGAAACCATAGGAGCTCCAGCGGCCTCAGATATGAACGCACTTGACGAATTTGGGTTTTTTACTAATTCTCTTCGGACATGTGATAGATATCGCTTTGTCAAATTCCTGAATTCAGCCTGAGACTTTTTTTTCCTTGGTTGAATTCTCATTTGACATATTTTCTGGATTGTTCGATGATCCCTTTTCAAATCCTTAGAAATTTGAAGCGAAGGCTTTTTTTTACTAATTTCTTTGATTATATAGTTCTTTTCATTCATTGTTTGTTCTTTTTTACGAGCCATTATACTAAATTCTAGTTCTTGCGAGTAATCTCTTGACACTGCAAATTGCTATAATTACTGAAATACAAATTGCTATAATTACTGAAAAAATACTAAATATCAATCTGAAACTGAAAATTGGGAATTAACTGCTTTCATACTTACTCGCTATACATAATAGTACAAATTATTTCATTGGATAACACATCACTGAATTTTACATAAAATATTTGACAATACCTCTTTTGCATATAATCTCTAGACGCAATTTATATATATATATATAATTATTAATTATTACTTTAGAACATGTGCAGTCTACAAACTATAACAAAATTGAACATTTGTTTCGACATTGAAAGAACAATGTTTCAATAATGATAATTTAATAATGATAGTAAATTATGACAATGATAATGATGATAGTTACCATGATTGCTGTAGTAGTTTGTAGTTTGTACATGTTTTAAAGTAATAAAAAATAATATATATTCATTGATCTATTTTTATATTGAGCACTGTTTAAATTAATATTTTGAACATTGCAATTATTTTCATCGTTCCTTATTCATTTGTATATATATATATATATATATATATATATATATATATATATATATATATATATATATATATTATAGTTTAGAACATGTACACATTACAAGCTACTACAAAATTGTACATTTTGTTTCAACATTGGATGACGAAACAAAATGTACAATTTTGTAGTAGTATGTAGTTTGTACATGTTCTAAAGTAATAATTAATAATGAATATTCATTGGTCTATTTTTACATTGAGCACTGTTTTAAATTAATTTTTTGAACATTGCAATTATTTTCTTCGTTCCTTATTCACATATATATATATATATATATAATAAATTATACTTTAGAACAAGTACAAATTACAAGCTACTACAAAATTGTACATTTTTAGTAGTTTGTAGTTTGTAGATGTTCTAAAGTAATAATTAATAATAAATATTCATTATTCTATTTTTACCTTCTGCACTGTTTTAAATTAATGTTTTGAATGTTGCAATTATTTTCTTCGTTCTTATTCATATATATATATATATATATATATATATATATATATATATATATATATATATGAATAAAGTCAAATGGAAATTTCGTCTTTTAATGGGCTTTATGAAGGTAAATGTAAAACTTCTACTTTGTAACAAATATTTATACACAGAAATAAGTCGTTTTTTTTAGAAGTTTAAAAAATAAGAGCACCAATTCCAGTACATTTCCTCGGGGTATGACGATAAACTATATCAGGCAGCGGGATGTTTTGAGGAGTATGGAACCACTTCTTAATTGATGTAGTTTACAGGTATGGCCTGACAATGGGATGGTTGCATCTGTGTGGTTGTATAATAAAAATTACCAGCAAGACATTTTCATCGTAAAAACATTGCCAACAATACATTTATGTAAAAAATTAAAAAAATATGATGAACAATACATATTTTTTTCAAAAAGAAATAATACCAGCAATACGTTTTGAGGGTAAAATTATTAATACACCCGCAAAAGTTAAATTCCGGAATAAAGTGTTATTTAAGAAATTGTAGGTTATTATTCGTCTTAATGTCATGAAAGTTGTGTCGGTTTGGCTGATTTTAAACGGATTTGGGTGAAGTAGTTACAATTAGGAAAGGTATTAATCCGTCTTTTCCTCCCAGTTATGGGTTAAATAACAGGACAGATTGGGTTCTATAGCTTTGGCTGGCAACCAGTCTACCGCAGAAAGCAATGGCAACCTACAGCGGGATAATCTTCTGCCCAGTAAGTTATGTCTCTTTCGAGACATGATCGCCCAAGTGTGTTTCACGTATGGCACTTAACTGACTGACTGAGTTACAATTTGTTACTATGTGTGCATTGTTTGGAATTTTGCTGCAAATATGTATTGTTACTATTGTTGGTCATTTTTTTATGAATATGTATTGCTGGTATTTTTACTATAAAAATGTATTTTTATAATTTTATGGTGTTTTAGCTTTTTGGTGTATACACTTCGATTAAACGACAATTCGACGACAGGGTCCCGAAACTTGTTTCTTCTCTCCTATAAAATGGCTTGTTTTTTTTACGCTGATAAAAACGATGATATTCTCACTTTATAGAATGATGACCATAACACGCACATATAAGTAAAGGCATACAACATTTTCTTTATTCGCTTCTTGGTGACGTGGTGTAGAGTAAGAGGTGGAGTCGGAAGTGTCAGTACACACCCATCGAGCCAATCGGAAGCTGCGCTCGTCCGTGGTTTTCCCTGTATCTTTTTTGGTCTAGGTTCCGATCTCAAATGGTCACGGACTGCACGACTGCGACTAGTAATCTCTTTCTTATATAAGCGACTACGTCATTTTTTGACACATTGTCTACAACCATTTCAAGACCCATAGTAACTGACCTTGGCGACGCTGGTTTCAAAACAATCAATTATTTTCCTGACACGGTGAATTTTGTCCGCATTCTTAACTTTGACAACAATCAAATATTTATCAAAAGAATCTCTATTTTTCTTTTGCAAGCCAGTTTGCATAATTTTACTGTTTCATAAAAATACACTTCTTCTCGAAATCATGAACCAGCTCAGATAATTTACATTTTTGTGGGAAGAGTCACTATTTGCCCATAGCTGGGAGCCTAATAACGTATTAGCACGCATCAGGATAGACCTGAGATCAACATCAATTGAAATGTGGTTTTACGCTTTTCAAATCATTCCGATCAGAAGCCTTTCAGCTGGATGTAGTTTATCGTCATACCCAGCAATAAGTCAGGATTAAATGTTATTGGTGTGCTGTCTAATTCAGTGTAAAAAATCATCATGAATATGATTAATAGTTCTAACAAACTGACAGAATAAAGGTATCTTTGGATAAAACACTTAACAAAATTCATGTGTGGTGAATACGAAATAAAAAATAACTCTCATTTTGTTACTGTTTGCAAATTAGCGAGCCAATGTTAAAATATTACTTAACCAATGAAAACTTTCAATTACCCGCGTTACATATCTTCCCGCCTAAGAATGAGTGTACGTTTGTAGCTGACCACGTGATCGACTTTGCTACATATTTAAAGGTCTTCGGTCGGTTAGTCAAAGAGAGAGAGAGAGAGAGAGAGAGAGAGAGAGAGAAGAAAGCATAGAGCGCTCAACCCAGCATAATGTAACAGAAATTGTCGACCGCCGATCGGGCACAACTGTCCCTGCGACCAATATTATTTTTGTTTCTCCTCGTTCCTCTTCAATCACTCGCCGTACACAAAAAGAAAAAAAGAAGACATTACTACTACCCTGTTCATATATCACATCAAAAACATGAACTTACCTTTATCTATACAAATCACATTTCGCTAAACAAACGAACTCTCAATTCTTTAAACTCTTTACTGCTATTTCTCTTAGAATTTTTTCACAATTAATGCTGTCATACATACAATTTGATGTTATACCGTTCGATACATAAATTTTCATTTATTTATACAAGCAAAACAGTTTTATTCTTTCCAACCTCCTGATAATCTAAACTTGTGGTGATTTCGGTTAAGAGGCTAATTTAAGAAAAACAATCGACATCTCCATACATGCATCACCGACTTGCTAAACCTCTCGAGAAGTTAGAGCACCAAACTGAGTACTAGCTAGGCACAGATTTGCAAACAAAATTTCAACGTTATATGGCAGGAATAATCTGATATTGAACAAACGTCTTTGGATTAAACACTCACCCTACTCCATCAGTCAGTCCAGAAACAGATCCACATATTTAGATTTTCACTTAAACAGCGAGATTTTATGCTTGATAGGCAGGTCGAGAAGCTTACAGCACCTATCTGAGTAGTCGTTAGGCACAGCTATGAAACCGATGGTTCTACATGTTATGTGTCTAAAAACGTGACAAAAAATAAACATATATTCGAATGAAACACTCCCCAACATCCTGGTAGGTCTTGCGAACTGTCAGTCCAGAAACTCATCCAAATAGCAACGTTTTCTCTTAGCATAAGTAGCAAGATTGTATGCATCTCCAGCTTGCTAGGCATGTCAAGAAGCTTATAGTTCATCTGAATCTAGTTCAGCTTTGCAACCAATGTTTGAACATGATATCCTTTAGGATCAAACATGAAATATTCAAGACATCAATTAGTTTTAAGTACTTCCTCTAATTCGCAATACGTATGTTTTATAATGAATTTTTAAAAATTAAATTGAAGTTTTCATTTTAGCTTTAATTGAAAGCTTTATCGTTAACATTCACTATTTCTGGTAAGTAAAATACTCTGTGATGTATTTCAAGCAGAAATCTTATTCATTGGAACAATATTTCCAATCAAAATCGATAAAATCGGTTCTTTTGACTTATTTGTCACCAAATATTAATTCTCGGTTTAAAAAATCTTGAAAAAATAAAATGTATATTTCTGAAACGCGGCTTTTAATGTTAATGTCATGTATGAACTAGCATACTTGCAAAAATGTTGACGTTTACTCACACAAAAGATCGAAATTCTTTTTTAAAAATACTCGGTAGCATCAGATTGTAATAAGCTTTACAATATATGATCAGTAAATATAATGTTACTTAATAACAATATTTCCTAAGAGTTATTTCACTGAAACTGAATTCTGAAAAAATTAAAAGCTTTATAAATTGTGCAATTTAAAATTTAAAAAAACTGAAAACAAATCTTGTATAATATCATTTTCATCGAAATGTTCTTCTTCAGACAATATCATCTTTAATATGTATTATTCATAAAAGTAATTAAAATCTTAAGTAATTAAATGATGTTTCAATTTTGTTGCGTTTTTATTTTTTGATTTACAAAAGATATTCGGTAAAACGATGTCCAATTTTGTACAAAAATTTCGATTATTTAAATTCTTCAAATTTGAACTAAGGTCGACACGAAAAATTGCCCCGTTGAAATTTTTAAGTTTTCATAAAATTAAGTTCGGGGTAAATACATGCAAAAACATTTTAATAAAAACGATTTCAAAAATAATTTCATTCATTTGTGAATAAGTCCTGAAAATTTAATTGAAATCTGACAATTATTTGATTTTTTGCAGGAATTTCAAAATGAATGTGTTTGCTACCGAAAAAAAAATGCTAAAATTTGCATGCTAAAAATTAGTTTATCCGCTGATGCAAGAAAAACAAGATTTTTAATAAAAAAATTTTTTAATGTTCTAAGAAAATGTAAAAAAATAAATTTAAATATCTTAAAAAATATTCATCTTTTCTCTTAATAATTACAAAAGTTTTAACAATAAAACTTTATTTCGTTACGTTTGAGACATTTATTCATCAAGGAATGCTGATTTTTAGCAATTTTATGGAGGTACAAAGTTAAGTAAACAGTAATTTCAGACTATGTTTTACGAAATGCAAAATCCAAGAGCCCTTCGTGATGAATGCTTACTGAATAAAGTTATTGTAAAGGTGCACAAGGAATGGCTAAGAGGTGTATATTATGATTATATATGCAGGATTGACTGTATTTTATCTGAAGAGGTTAAATTATAGGGATCGAGAATCATTCTTTTGGGTGTTTTTTTAATCATGTCACCCCAAGCAAGGCATTCCACTGCCACTATAGCGCAGGGGGTTACACAGGGCGATAGACGATGTACATAGGGGGAGAGTTGGAGAGAACTGGAGGGTTAGTGTGTTAGGAGGTGTCTATTGATCTTACATTTAAACTCCTGGAGGTTATAGCCGTCGGGGAAGCAAGCATGCAGAAGGGAATTCAACAGGCGGGAAGTGCGAGAGAAGAAGCTGTTGGAGTAGAAATTGCGGTTACATTTCATCGGTTTCACTGTAAAAGGGTGGGACCTAGTTACCAATCTAGTACCTCGTGCAAACTCACACCTAGGGGGCACCAGTGATTTAAGTTCATCAGAGCAGAAGCCATGAAAGTATTTATAGAAGAGGCACAGGGAAGCCACGTCACGCCGGTGGGAGAGTGACTGCAGGCGGTCAGCTAAGTCGGTATCAATCACGTTACAGATTCTTCGCTGTATTTTGTCAAGAAGCCTGAGGAGAATAGTAGGGGCACCCGACCAGATGTGGCAACAGTATTCAAAACATGGGCGGATGGTAGATTTGTATAAGTGCAGGATAGATTCAGGCGGAAAGAATTTCCGGGCCCTGCACAGAGAGCCAACTTTCATAGCAGCGGATTTAGCAATGGATTCGACATAGTCATTCCACTTGAGGTCCGCTGAGAGTGTCAGGCCAAGCAGGCGTAGTGTTTTACTCTCTGGGAGGCATGCCTGTTCCATGCTAATGGGAGGGAGGTGCGGTCGTCTGTGGTGGTTAATTGACAGCAGCTTCGTTTTGGAAGAATTGAATTTTACGAGCCATTTTCTACGGATTGGAGGTCCTTTTCAAGCTCAGCCGCGAGGTTCGCCTTATCATCAACACCAGATTTTTGATCGAGGCGAGCGTATACGGTGGTATCATCGGCGTACATACCTACTTCTGATCTTATGGCATTGCGGAGATCATTGATGTAGATTTGAAAGAGCGTAGGACCTAGGATAGAGCCTTGGGGGACACCCGCGTTTGTAGGGTAGTTCTGGGAGGCATGTCCGTTTAAAACCACCTTCAGTGTGCGGTTGGAGAGGAATGACTGGATTAAGTCCAACAAAAGTCCAGTAATGCCGTAGCTTTGCAGTTTCTGTAGAAGGCCGGCATGCCATACTCTGTCGAATGCTTTAGAGATATCCAGGGCGACAGTTCGAGCTTCACAATTTCTTGACGAGAGCCTGGTATATATACTCGGTGATGGGCGTTAGCATATCAGCAGTAGACCTGGTGAAACGGAAGCCATACTGTTTGTCCGATAGGAGCCCGTAGGCCGTGAGACGCTGAACGACCCCGGCATTGGTAATGGCTTCGAACACTTTGCCGAAGATCGGAAGAAGGCTGATAGGGCGGTAATTTGCGGGGTCCGAGGGTTCACCAGTGTTCTTGAATATTGGAACCACAGAAGAAGACTTCCAACAGGCAGGAAAGCAGGAGGAAGATAGGCAGAGGTTGTAGAGCTTAGAAAGGACAGAGGAGAGTTCAGGTGCACATTTATTCAAGACTATGATTGGGATTCCGTCCCCACAACTCGCTTTGTGAGAGTCAAGTTTTGATATTATGCTAGAAATCAGCGATTGCGTGATGTGGACGTCATTCAATTGGGCCTCAGTTCTAGATGTGAAATCGGGTGTCTGGACTTCAGACGAATCCAGACACGAATTGGTCGAGAATCTACGGGCAAAGCATTCAGCCTTGTCCGCTGAGGAGATGAGGACTTACTCTTGTTGAGCACGCTTTTACAGAGGCGCCAGAAGTCTTTGGTACCGAACTTAGAGGATGCTATGCGCTGCTTCATTCTGGCAGCAAACAGCATCTTAGCTTCGTTAAGTATCTTTTTACACTTATTACGAGCTGAGACGAAAAGGCGCCTGTTTTGGTCCGACGAGTAGCTACGATAAAGCCGGTTGTACTACACTATGACTGTTACCATTTAATGTAAGAATTCCAACAATGCTGGAAGCATAAGAGTTGGGGACGCTGTTATTAGCTTAAGTAAAAATCAAATTCAACTAATTTAAGAAACAATTCATGACAAGTATTCAAGAATTGACATATCAGGGAAAGGCTTTAACAGAAGACAAGAAATGTGACGCCAAAATTAGAAAGCACGTTGGAACAGCAAATCTCAGTAAAATATTAAGAAACAAGAAAATGACGCTAGAAAACAAAGAAAACAGATGACTGACTTGCTATGTAATAATAATCCTCCACTATGAGAGCGAAAGCTGGACATTTTTCTCACAGATAAAAAGAAGAGTAAAGGTAATAGAAATATGTTTCTGTGTTGGCCTAGGGTCGAAAATGGCTGGCAAATGTTAATACCTCAAAAACGAAACTGCTCTCCTTTCACCACCATAGAGAAACTTTCCTACCTGCCATGAAAATGGATGACACTAGTCTCTTAAAGAGCAACATAATGCGCCTCCTTGGCTACACTCTCTCAACCGGTATGAAGCAAAATGACGACATGTAATCTGTAGCTGCATCTACTGCTAGGAAGGTTGGGTCTCTGTATCGTGCTAGAAAGTTTTTCTCGTCAGAATTCCTCTTGCACATTTATAAATCTATCATTTGTCTGTGCAGTGAATATTGTTGCCATATCTGGCCGGATGCTCTTGCTATTCATCTCGAGGTTCTTGACAAAATCCAAAGGAAGATCTGCAATGTAATCGATCCTGATTTGGCATCCCGGCCTCAGTCTCTTCTTCACCGCCGTAACGTCGCTTCCACCTGTCTTTTCTACAAATATTTTCAATGCAACTGTTCTGTCGAGCTGTTTTTCTTTGGTGCATCGCCCACGTGAATTTAAGCGTGTTGCTAAATTGGCATCTAGGTCCCACCTTTTTATTGTTTGAAATAGTTAAATGTAACAATCACTTCTGCTCAATCAGTTTCTTTTCTCGCGCCTTCCACCTGAGGAACTCCCTTCCGTTTGCTTGCTTCCCTGATAGTTACAATCTCCAAAAGTATAAATGCAACATCTTCTACCTTCTTCAATTCGATCCATCTCTTATCCTTTCTACGACAACCCCAGTACCCCGTTTCCCTTTAACTGTAACCCCCTGTGCATATACATATATAGAGAAGAAATAGCCACAGCATCCTATACATGTACATATATGCACACGTACAGGCGTGTACACACACCCTGGATACACATTTGCACGCGCACAAAAACACACACATACATATATTACCGGCTGTAATTATTAGGCCACCCCAGTGTTTAAAAAAATGATGTATTTCATACTATTTTTTAGTATTTATTGCCAAGTGAATAATGGTAAATGAAAATGGAACAGTTCTTTTGTTAATATTGTTCAATAACATGTGCATCAAATGAATTTATAGATATTTAATAATTACCTATATTGCAGTTTCATCAATGAAAGAATGAAAAAAAATTCGGGTGATTCGGACGAGTTCATCTTTGCTTCCTTGCCTTGTAAAATTTTGCAAAGTAATAATAACAGAAGAACCATTCTATTTTCATTTGGCAATAAATACTAAAAATAGTATGAAATACATCATTTCTTTAAAAAAAACTGATCGAAAAAAACTGGGGTGGCCTAATAATTATGGCCGGTAGTGTACGTACACACACACACACACACACACACACATGCTTAAAAAGAAAAAAGTCAATCTACACCAATAAAAAATGTTACTAAATTAATTTTTAACTTAATATAAAAATAACGAAATGAGATAATTGGCCGACATTTTCTGATATTGCCTGACGAGTGAACCAAACAATTACGCAAAAATTTGTCTACGAAACTCTAAGTAGAAGTTCAGAATCAGCTAAGTGGCATATTTTACATTTGCATTTATTCTATATATATATATATAGAGAGAGAGAGAGAGAGTGGGGGGCGAGAAAGAGAAAGAAAAAGAAAAAGTGAGAGAGGAGACAGTGATGGATAATTATATTTATTGGACATAGGTTAATAAAGATTTAAAAAGTATTTATTTATTTTAGATAAATATTTATTTATTTTAGATAAATATTTATTTATCAACATAATCTTCGTTGTGAATGCACTGAATCCGACGTCTATCCGTCAATCGCATCGATGGAATCTTTTCGGATTACAATTTAGCTGACGACTGCGTTTTTTGCTTCCAACATGGATAATCCATCCTAATATGAATCTATAAACAATATATTTGATGCCTCCTACTTCATCTATAAATACATGTCGCATACCAACTCAAAAGGGAAAAAACACTGGAAAGTTGTTAAACGTATTATTTTGTGCAAAGAAATTTATATAGTGTGCGTTACTTAATTTGTTCGACATTTTATTGTATATTTTCGATCAATAACATTGTTTATGCCCGTTTTATTGTATTGAAAGAAGTGAGTAAATTTGTTATCTCGTGATAACAGATAGAAATGAATAAAGAAAAGTGCACTTGGTAAATTCCTACAAATATCGTTGACAACATCCGCTAGGCCACAGGAACTATAAATACGAGGTGATATCCGAAAGTGTTCGGACTGTACGTCCTTTGATTGTGCAATTCGACTAAATATTTTCCCCGCTTTATATGCGGTGTCTTTTAGGATTTCCTACCATTTACAACACTGTTTTTTCTATTATTTTTCTATGCCATATTCTTTCCTCGTGTTAGGTAAAATTCATGCTAAAATGAATATAAATGTACACCAAAATGTTAAGAAACAAGCATATATATTTAATACTAGCAGTATAGACCGGCGTTGCTCGGGTGTAAGCTAATCCATGGTTCTGGAGCTAAAGAATATTTGAAATAATAAAACAATTGCGACAATTTACCAATCGCACCAAATAATTGTGACAATTTACCAATCACACCAAATATATATATATATATATATATATATATATATATATATATATACTAGCAGTATAGCCCGGCGTTGCTCGGGTGTAATGAAAGCTTTAAAACTAATCCATGGTCCTGGAGCTCAGACTCTTTGGACGTTGGCACGAAAGACTAAAAAGCAATAGTTGTTTCCAGTTAAAGCGAAACCGTAGACTGAAAGAAAAATGAATGGATGTAAGTTAAATTTTGATTTCCTGGTATCGATATCAAATAAGTTTTTTTCGTCGTAAACTGAATATTGAAGGCTAAATAAGTCCTCTGTGTAAATGGTATCATGGCTGAGACTAAGAACTACAATTATACCTACTTAGAGCCAAACCCGAAGCAAAAACTAAAATAAAAGGGCTGAAAAAATACATACATACAGGCAGATAACCAGACACACACACAAACATCTTGCCTTTTATATATATATATATATATATATATATATATATATATATATATATATATATTATCGATTTTCTGCACTATTGTAAGAACTGCAACATTGAAACTTCTTAATATCGTTTCTTATGTCTTTGTCTATGAGTGTATCAAATTTGATTAAAATCGGACCACACCTTATATAACCCGATTTTTTCGATTATCGATTTTCGATATTTATCGGGGGTACCTCGATACAAAACCTAGCTAAGAACACTCGCAGACGCTTAAAGTACAACTGTGTAAATTTTCAAGAAAATCAGTTCAACTGTTTCGGAGTCTATAGGTAATGGACGCACACACACACAGAGGCACACAAACACACACACATACACACACATACACACAAAGACAAAGTTCCATTTATAAATAAGTTTAGATATTACTGCACCACCCATAAAGCTGTTTAGATTTTAAGCCGTTCATAATACAAAATGAAGTAACAATATTATAAATTTTACTAATAATTACACATATAGTTTTATTTTTAGTCAATACTCGTGACATAATAGAAAATATGCAGTTGGCCAGTCATTTTTATTAAGCTTTCTAGTGTGTGCTGTCTAGTAGAAGAAATAAAACATTGTTAAAAAGTACGAACGCACGCACGCACGCGCACACACACACACACACACACACACACACACATATATATATGTATATATATATATATATGTGTGTGTGTGTGTGTATATGTGTTATATATATATGTGTGTTATACCTACTTAGAGCCAAACCCGAAGCAAAAACTAATAACACATATATAACACACATATATATATATAACACATATACCACACACATATATATATATATATGGTATAGGTATAACACACACACACACACACACACACACACACATATATATATATATATATATATATATATATATATATATATATAAGTTTGTGGGAGTGCTTATGTAGGCGTGTGCGTGTGTGCTTCCGCGTTGCCGCGTGTGCCGACCCAAACTCAACCGTTTATTACTGGGCCTCCTCAGTAGTTAATAGGATTAATTATTGTCAAGCCAAAACATGCTTCATATCGGCACAATCTTACAGCCACCCCGCCTTTTCTTCACGCAGTCTGTTCGCGCTTGATATTATGATTCAAACTTAATTCTTACTGCAGAGTAATTAAAAAAAAAGAAGCACCTTGAAACGCAATTAAGTATAAAATCAATGCCTTTGGCCTTCCTCGCTTGCGTTCTAGACGTTGATTTCTCTCCCACGTACCCATTACAACGCTTTTCTTCGTACTCGTCTTTCTGAATGTCTTTGTTATTGTTGCCTGAGTGAAGTTTTAAAAACACACACACATACACACAAAGACAAGAGTGCTGAACTGTTATGTGATAGCTTTCTTTCTATATAGGAAGAAACGCTGGACGATTTCCTCAAAAATGAAGAAACACTTTTTTTTTTTTTTAATCATCTCACCCCAAGCAAGGCATTCCACTGCCACTATTGCGCATGGGGCTACATAGGGGAAGATAAAGAGAAGGAGTGGTTAGACATAGGGAATGTCAGGAGGAAGGTGACAGATGAGTAAGGATACCGAGTATGAGGGTTGGGCAGATGGGAAGAGTGCTTGATAGAATGGGAGCAGGTTAGTGTGTTAGGAGGTGTCTATTGACCTTACATTTAAACTCCTGGAGATTGTAGCCGTCGAGGAAGCAATCGTTTGGAAGAGAATTCCACAGTCGGGAAGTGCGAGGAAAGAAACTGTTGGAGTAGAAGTTACGGCTGCATTTTATCGGTTTCACTGTAAAAGGGTGGGATCTAGTTGCTAATCTAGTATCTCGTTCAAATTCGTATTTAGGGGGCACTAGTGATCTAAGTTCATCGGAGCAGAAGCCGTGAAAGTATTTATAGAAGAGACACAGGGAAGCCACGTCGCGCCGGTGGGAGAGAGACTGCAGGCGGTCTGCCAAGTCGGTATCTATAACATTACAGACCCTCCTCTGAACCTTATCGAGAAACCCGAGGAGAATAGCAGGGGCACCCGACCAGATATGGCAGCAGTATTCAATGCACGGGCGGATGGTAGATTTATAAATGTGCAGGATAGATTCAGACGGAAAAAACTTGAAGCAACAAAGATATTATTCTACAATAGGTTCAGTGGGATAGCCAAAGATGAATTTCAAAAATTTAAGCTGATTATTAAGAAACAGAAAAAACATTTCATTGTATCCTTGGCTATCCCAAGATGCATTCCAGAATCTAAGCAGAGTATTCTTCTTTTATGAGCTATGTCCTTTCAGGACGTAGGCGATCATGGCTTTCCACTTTTCTCTGTCTCTGGTGGCTCTTAGCACGCTTTCTCCTGTTGCACATTGCAACCCTCGTTCCGTCATCCACCTTCAAATATGTTATCCACTGCTTTCCCCGATCTCTTTTTCCTTCTATCTGACCTGTTAGTAGCAGACTCTCCAAGCCCTCCTTCCTCATTGCATGTCCAAGGAACTTTAGTTGTCTGTTCCTGATGCTCACTACTAATTTCCTTTTCGTCTCCATCCTTTCCAAAACCTCATCATTGCTCACAAGTTCGGTCCATGATATCCGCAGCATCCTTCTGTAGAATCACATTTCAGCTACTTCAAGTTTTTCCTTCATCTTCGAAGATATTGTCCAACATTCACTACCATATTGAAGAACCGACATCACATAGCAATCCAGTACTCTCCTCTTTGTTTCTAGTGAAATTGTCCTGTTTCTTAATACTTTACTCAACTTCTGGAATGCTTCTTTCGCCATGCCAATTCGCCTTCGGATCTCAGTGTTGCACTTTCCGTCTTCTGTTAGAACACTTCCTAGTTGTTTAAATTCCTGTACCTGCTTGATTTTAGAGTTCCTCACCTATAATTGGCATTTTGGGCTGCCCTTTTTGCTGATGACCATGCATTCGGTTTTCTTGCATTTTTTTTTAAATTCTTTCTTGTCACTCTCTTCAGCTACCTTCTGTAGGAGGTCTTGTAATTTTCTTTCGGTGTCTGCTATCAGCACTGTATCATCTGTGTACCTTATGTTGTTCAAATTGTAGCCTCCGATGTCGAATCCTGGCATAACTTCTAGGGTTCTCAGAATAGTCTCGCTGTATAAGTTGAATAGATCCGATGAAAAGACGCATCCTTGTCTTACGCCCCTTTAAATCTTAGTATAATTGCTAAGTTCGTTACCTGTCCGTATGCAGGCACTTTGCTGCCAGTAGAGATTCTTGATTACTCTTAGGTCTTTCCCAAATATGTCGTGGCTGCCAAGCATCTCCATCAATTCCCTGTGGCATATTTTGTCAAACGACTTTGCATAATCAATAAAACATAGGTACAAGTCCTTTTTCATTTGTATTGCACTTTCGGAAAGCATTCTAATCATTAATATGGCGTTCCTTGATCCAGTGTCTTTGACGAAGCCGCACTGTTCACGTCCTATCTCTGGCCTGGTTCTGCTTCTCGCTCTATTCATCAGGATTTGGATGATCAGTTTTGTTACATGGCTCATTAAACTGGTGGTTCTGTGGAATTTGCACTCGTTTGCTCATGGCTTCTTAGGCAGCGCTATGAAGATAGACTTGCTGAGGTCATCTGGTATTACACCACTATAATAAATTTATTATTTCTGTAATTTTTTCTACGCCAAATTTTTCCAAGACTATCAGCAGCTCTATTACTATGCAATCTGGTACAGCTGCTTTGTTTCTGTTCAGTTTGGCTATTGCAGATTCCACTTCAGACTTTAATATTTCCAATCCGTCCACAACTTTGTGTATTATCGGTTGCTCTCTCTTGGGAAAAAGATCTTTTATATATTCGTTGCAGTATTTCCAATATGATTGTTCCATTCTTGGATTTTATGCATCCTGTTGAAGAGCAGATTTTTTTCCTGTCAGTTCTTTTATTTCTTTATGCATATCTGCTTTATTATGCCTGCCCAGTCTTTCTATTTCTTCATATTTGTCATTGAGCCATTCCTCTTTAGCCTGTCTGCATTTTCTCCTTATTTCCTTGTGTAGTTCCATGTACTCCATTCCATGTCTTGATATCATTTTCTGCCTCCTTTGCATCATGTCGAGAATCTCTTCAGTCATCCACTCGTTTTTTCTTCTGCGCCTGATTTTCTTTGGGGCAATGTTGTTTGTTGATGCCACTATCGTTTCCTTGAGTGAGTCCCATTTCGCTTGTCCTTTTCCAGCTTTTTCTTCATATTGTATTTTCACGCTGTTAGTGTATTCTTTCTGCAGGTTGAGGTCATTCACGAGTGTGTTGTATTTCAGTTTGGTGCTGCACTAGGCTTCTTCAATCTTCGGAGTTTCACCTTTAGTTTGCAGATGACTGGGACGTGGTCGCTTCCACATTCGGCGCCTGATTCAGGCTTTGCTTTGAACCACTGCGTTTTGAATCTCCTGTTTATGGTTATGTAGTCTATCTGGTTTTTCGTGTCACCTCCTGGGCTTCTCCATGTCCATAGACGTTGTGGGTGTTCTTGAAACCAGGTGTTAGTTATTACCTGGTCATTTGCCATGCACAAATTGCACCCATTTTTCTTCTCGTTTCTTGCGGATTCTATTTCTTCCGCAGTACTTTGCGTTGTTGGTGCATAGACAACTACAATTGCTATGTTGAACGGTCTTCCTTTCAGTTTGACCAGGAGAACTCTTTCAGAGAACTATCAATATCCTAGAACGCATTTCTTCATTTCTTTGCACAGTATTAAGCCGACTCCTTTTTCGTTATTTTTCCTCCTTCGTATATTGTCCTATGGTTGTCGCTGCTGAAGTCTCCATTGTTTGGCCGTCTGGTTTCGCATATTCCCAGAATATTGATGTTCAAATCAGAGCAGAGTATTAGGAAACAGAAAAAAAAAATTTCATTGCATCCTTGGATATCCCAAGATGCATTCCAGAATCTAAGCAGAGTATTAAGAAACAGGAGAAACATTTCGCTTGAAACAAGGAAAAGAATACTGAACTGTTACGTGATATCTCTCCTCTTATATGGCAATGGATGCTGGACAATCTCTTCAAAATGAAGAAATTTGAAGAAATATTGTTCTAGATGAATGATGCTAAGAATGCTAAGAATGCCATTGACCGAATTTGTAACGAGGGAGTTTTAAAGAAAATTAGAACAAAAAGGAAATTTATACTTCACACAAAAAGGGACAGTTGAAATTTATAGTCCACATAACGAGGAAAAGAGGCTTAGAAAATCTAATACCCACAGGATACTTTAAATGCACAGAAAACAGAGGAAAGCAACACATTACATACTTAGTGTGCTTGACTAAATGAATGGCGGAACAAGGGTTAAAAGAAATACCAAAAAGACAAAATTTATTAAAAATTACAAAGAACAAGATGTTGTGGAGAGCCATGACCGCCTACTTTTTGAAGATACACGGTAGAAAGAAGGTACGAAAAGAAGAAATCAGGATAGATCTTACTGTTACATCTAGCAATTTCAACAGTGAAATGATGAGAACTACCTGACAATCTAGTAATGCGCTCGACTTTGTAAAATCAAGATACTAACGAACAAAGTATATCAGAATATTTACTATATATATATATATGTATAGTACTGTGCAAAAGTATTAGGACAAGAACTATTTTATCTTTTATGAGGCATCAAAATAAATTTTAAAATCTAAAACCCCTGTCCTAACACTTTTGTACACTACCGGTAGTGTGCAAAAGTATTAAGACAGGCGTGATTTTCCTCAAAACCTCACTGAAGTTCAAATACAGGGTAAATTGCTAATAAATATTGTTTATTTAAAACTATGTGTAAAAGAAATGTATTAAAAAGAAGTTATATTTAATCTTTCCTATTTTCTATTAAACAAGTTATTTTGAAACTACCCATTATTCTATTAGCCTTGGATATGAGTGACTTTTTTCTTATTCCCCACTCTCGAATTGATAAATCTAATGTTACTTCTCAAGTCACACTTTGGGAACAAATACAAGCTGCTTGGCACAAGATATCATTAGATACATTGAAGAAGCTTGTGATGTCAATGCCTGACAGAATGAAGGCTGTGATCAAAGCAAAAGGCTATTATAATAAATATTGAATTTATTTTGTAACAAGTATTTTTTCTTGTTAAAAAATTTAAAAAAGTTTTTCTCGATCCAAAGAAATGTCTGCAATGTAATCGGTCCTGACCTGGCATCTTGACTACCGTGACTTTTTCACCAACGTGATGTGGCTTCCCTCTGTCTTTTCTACAAATATTTTTATTGCAATTGCTCTGGGGAGCTTATTTCGCTGGTGCCACGACCACATAAATTTAAGCGAGCTACTAGATTGTTATCTAGGTTCTACCATTTTGCAATCGAAATAGTTAACTACAATTCCTTCTATTCGAACAGTTACTTTTCTCGCACTTCCCACCTGTGGAATTCCCTGGCGTTTGCTTACTTCCCTGACAGTTACATTCTTTAAAAATTTAAATGAAACGTCAATTGCCACCTTCCATCATCTTAAATCCCATTCATGTTTTATTGTTTCAGTACTCGCTGTACTCAGTCTTTTCTCTCAATGTAACCCTCTGCGCACTTGTGGCGAAATCCTCCTTGTTGAGAGTGAGATGATAAAACAAATTGCTTTAGTAAGAAATATTTTATAACTATTACATCACGTTCAAGTAACCGTGGGAGCTTTCGAAGTGTTGAATCAAACTAACTACTCAGTCGTAACTGATCTTACAAGACGATTACTTTCGGTCTTGTCCATACTCCATACATTCGCCTTTCTGCTAAATCTAAGCTTAGAAAACCCCCTTAGGGGAACTTCGTCGTGGTATAATTATTAGCAAGCTTGTCAATTACGACTGGGTAATAATTTCAGTCCTCACTGAGTGTTCCATACTTTCGGCCTTGTGCCACATCTAAAATTAACATTGTCCACCGAGACTTATATTACAGTAATTATATTCTGTTGGTTCCCAGAATATATAACAAGCAATTTCAGCTTTCTCTTCTTGATTTTGAGTATAAGTGTTCTTTCTGCTACCATTTCCTTTTAGACTTTGTGGTTGCTTACCCGCTCCGGCTATAGAATTCTCAGAATCCTTCTGTCGAACCACTTTTCTGCTACCTTAGTTTTTCTCCTCATTCGTTGGGTGATTGGGCAGCTGGAAGCTGTGTAATTGTCAGTAAGATTGTCTCGCTAGAACAGTTACGGCTGAATAGCAAGTCCGATCCTCACTGGGAGCCCCATACTTTAGGTCTTGTGTCACATATAAGCTACGCTTAGAAAGTCTACATACATGGGGGAGGGATTGTCCACCATCTACTGACATATAAGAGGATGGATACCAGATAGTAATCCAGCAGTCTTTTCTTCAACTTGTTGCTTAACTTCAGGAATGCTTCAACAAGTGCGTGTTTGGTTTCGGGGACTGAGCAATTTTTGGGCTTTGACCAGATGCACCAGCATGCCCTATCGTTTCTACCCAACGCTGTTAGGTGGAAACGAGTAAGCGTAGTATCCGTTCTATTCAGCTCTCATGGGATAAAGGTAGCGCCATCTTTGGTCAAAATTCAATTGCTTGTTGGTGAGACTGGAGTGAACTCTCCAAGGCGCAGGTTGTATCAACAAGATCCAAAAGAATACAGATCATTAGATTAGGTGTCGGCTTGGCTGCAGAAATTACCGGAAAGATGTAATCGTTGACAGCCAACCGCTTTCTCGGCTCCACCCTGGATTTTCTGTCTTGATTTACTTCTATAACTTTGTCCGTGTTTGCATATGGCCGCAAAGCAGCGATATTTAAATTTTTTTTTTTAATCATTTCACCCCGAGCAAGGCGGAAACGCCACTGATGTGCAGGGGGTTACATAAATGTAAAAAGATTAATTAGAAAAGAGTGAGGAGTACAAACTAGTTAGAAAGGAACAATAGAAAGCTGAGAAAGCAGGTGCGATGACAGATACATAGGTGGAGAAAGGGAAGGTTATACAGGGGAGGGGAGAGAGCTAGAGTCCAGTGGTTAGTAGATGAGTATTGACTTTGCATTTAAATTTCTGGAGGTCGTAGCCGTCAGGAAAGCAAGAATACGGGAGCGAGTTCCACAGGCGGGAAGTGCGAGAGAGGAAGCTGAATTGTCGTCTGCATTTGGCTAACCTGACTGTGAATGGGTGGGACCCAGTTGCCAGTCTGGTTGCACGAGTAAACACCTGGTGAGGAGGTATCAGTGACTTAAGCTCGTCCGAGCAGAAGCCATGAAAGTATTTATAAAAGAGACAAAGGGAGGCCACATTTCGACGATGGGGAAGTGGCTGCAGTCGAGTCGCCAGATTAGTACCTATCACATTACAGACTCTCCTTTGGAGCCTGTCAAGAACACTGAGGGTTTTTCTTCTTTCTGGGCTATCTACCGGAAGAAGCTGGTCATGAAGCGCCAGTTATCCGTCTTCGCCCATTCTTTGGTTTGGAGCTTGGATTAGTTATTAGAGTTTATCTGAGACACAATCCACGGAAGATAATTTTAATGCTAATAGTAATATTAACTGTTTACCTACATGGAAAAGTTTGGCATTTATTGATCGAGCACCCACTGGTACGAGAGTTATGCTTTTCTGCACTCCATGACCACCAAGCTGAGAACAAAGTGTAGTATCTGTTCTTCTAATCTCTAATAAAATAATGATATTAACTGTTTCATTATAAGAAAACAGTCGGCGTCTATTGACCGAGTAGCTTGTACTCACGTTGGTTGAAATTTATTAAATCTTTTTCTTGAAACAAATTTACAGGAAAATAGTTTTCTCATGTTCAGTAACTGTTCCCGCTCTTTCCCGTATTCATGGGCATTTCCTTCCTAACCTTTCATTTGAAGCATTGTGGAATGTCAACATTAAGTTTAGCCTTTTTTTTTTCGAGTCACATGTGATGAACATTTTAGTTGTTGTTTCTTAAATCCACTTGTCCCTCTTTTGTTCATAGCTCGCACAGT
The DNA here is from genome assembly GCA_037127315.1 of Ascarosepion bandense. Classification (NCBI taxonomy): domain Eukaryota; kingdom Metazoa; phylum Mollusca; class Cephalopoda; order Sepiida; family Sepiidae; genus Ascarosepion; species Ascarosepion bandense. The sequence goes on from JBBBDQ010000637.1 coordinate 1,822,235, forward strand.
ACACCAGTACACCCAGACCCGTTACTTTTCAAACAGATATCATATATATATATATATATATATATATATATATATATATATATATATATATATATATATTATTTTATATGTAAATTCAGATTTTACATTTGGGAAATAGCTATTTCAACGTGACTACCAAAGACGTGCATTGATTAACCCCAGTTAGATGAAACCTGAAATTTTAATATACCGGAGTTAAAGAAAGAGTAAAGAAAAAAACGGGTGAGGAAGGTTGGTCAGCAAAAAGCCAGAAAAATAGCAGAATAATTCTTTTATGCGTAGAAGGTAGCAGTTTGCCTGAGAAGTCAAGGGTAGCCTGTAGGAATAAACTTAAAGACATCCAAATTTAAATTCTAACCAATATTTTAAAAAAAGCGAAAAATATAATCATTAAATTGGAATAGTAAAACCGGTTTAAATCTACTTCGATTACGATATTCGCTAATTAATTCATTATGTTGATTAAGAAGTAAATTCTGACAGTGATATTTTAGTTTCCTATTTTTTCTACCAAGCACAGATTACATTTATAGCTTAGATTATTGGAGATATGTGCTGAGCCTGTTAATTTCCAATCTATCTGTGGATTTAGGACTTCTTCCTTCAGTTCCAGGCATATTGCTCACTACTACAAATTGTCTGAATATATATATATATATATATATATATATATATATATATATATATATTTAGTATATCGAGGCAGCAAGTAATTTTCTAAACATATGCTATTAAATATAAGAGGCAATGAATGTCTATTATGTTTAATCATGAGCCGTTCTAAACGTCGTATTTTTGCTTTAATTTCAGTTGAAAACAAAGACAAAAATTCTCCAACATTTGGATAATTATTTATTGGTTTTCTTCTAAGCTTTCGGCTCACATGAGCCATCTTCAGAGAGGTTGTTTAAACTGAAATATTATAAAATCCACCATCACCGGCGATTTTATTTTGTGTTGACATAAAACTCCGCTTGGCAACGGCAATTGTTACCAAAAATAATAAACGCAGTTCTTAAGTTTGCGATGCGGTTTTATGACATCACACCGCGGGATAGCGCGAAATGACAACAAAACCATATATATATATATATATATATATATATATATATACTTTAGCCGAACTTTAGCGTGTTATATACAATGTAAACACACACCAGTACAGACAATTTTTCAAGCAAATAGGTTTTTCAAGTCCAGTTGACCAATCGACCTTTTCAGTATTGATGGGAGTTTCCTTATTAACCTCTTACTTGGAGAAGTGTGCAACGTCAACATATTGATTACGTATCAGGTCGGAGCAAAAGTTTTTTCCGATTTAAAATTTTATCTTTAAAATGAAATACTGTGTGTTTTTGAAAATTTTTATTCATAACAATAACGACATTTGCTCTCTATAACTTGATTCCATCTGCTCAACATTATCTTTTTAGGATGGAGTCCTGCTCTCGGTTGCTGAACTAGTCTTTCTCCTCAATTTATCCACGATCGCCGACGTTTAACATTATGGTAAAGAATCCACTTCTCATGAATTGTGACAAGCCAATCCAAAAATGTTGTCTGAAGGTGTCGTGAAAGCAAAGATTCGCAACAAGGAACACATTGCATTTGCATTGGAAACTCTGTGAAACTCATGAAGTAGAACATGTCTAATGTGTTCTTTAGATGGAAAGAACATGAGTGAGAATATTGCAGAAAGTATGAATGATACTTTAATAATCTGAAAGAAAAAGTTATAAATTAATCATAGGGATATGTTTAAGTAATAACAATATGCATAAAATAAATTACAATGATTTAAAATGCCCATTTTATAAACCGGCGAAAACTTTTACACCGACCTAATAATTCGTTGCTCTCGTCTTGATTATGTTCTTATGATATGATATCTACTTGCAACTGTTGAAAACAAAGTGATATCGTCTTTAGTCATTTGGCATAGTTCTTTGTTTGCGATTCTGTAACACCAGTTCAAAATGTTCGAAAACAGCTCGATCTGCCTCTGTTCTCTTTTAATCATCTGAGAAAACATTTTTGACTTTGTGGTGATATCGACCGAGCAAAAGCGAGGGACCGGATGTTTGCTCTATAAAAACCAGAAAGCAAATGAACAAAAGTCGTATCTGCGCAGGTGTATTCGCGTAGATGTTCCGGTTGAAAAATAAAAATTAATCAAATATCAAATTTCCATTTCGCGAGCCTACGCGAATTTTATTTACCAGCCAATGGGAAGCCCAGAATCAAATACAAGTATGAAATCTCAAACGAGCTGTTTTGATACAAAATGCAGATATAAAAAGCGGAGACACAAAGCATCGTCAGACAGACTGACGCAGAGACCAAGGAGAAGAATGTAATTGATATCCCCTTGACTTAAGTCGAGCGGCTACTATGTTCGCCTTCCTTCACCTATCATCACTCCTTCCCTGTCTCAAAAGTACTTACTGACCTCAGGAGCGAACACTTCAAAGACTGTTTCCTCACAAACCAACTTACTGACTTCAAAATGAACATTCCTTACCTGGCAACTTCAAAATGAACATTCCTTATCTACAAGATGCCTCCACATTCCTAAGCAGTAATTATTTTTTCAGCGTTATTATTTGTCATGAACACTTTAACCTCCGTTGGACCTATCCTTCAAGCATTACTTTAATTGTAAAACATTAATTGACATGTGTGTATATATATATATATATATATATATATATATATATATATATATATATATATAAATGTTATTTTCTACTCAAATTGCCTTTCTTGGTTTTATAATCATTTTATGACTTATAATGGGCAATCTACCACAAGACCAAATTCCGTTCCCTGCAACAATATACAATTACCCTTCACTAGAACGGACTCCCACTACTAACGGAAAAGAATAAATATGATACCCACTATAACCTACCATCAGCATGGCTGATAGTAAACTCCAGGAGTATGTCTAATTGCGCCTTTTTGGGCCAACGTTTTCAGCTGACATGAAGTCGAAAGATTATAATGAATTAAATTTTAGGTCTATTGCTTGGAATATTAGTTGACTTTGTCGTGTGGACAATTTTTCTTGTCAGAATTTATCTAACATATTTATAAGTCTACCATTTGACCTTGCTGTGAATATTATTGCCACATCTGGCCTGCTACTCATACTAAACATTTACAGACTTTTGATAAAATACTAAGAGGAATCTGCAATATTATTGGTCCTGTCCTGGCATCTCGGCTTCGGTCCCCTTCTCATCGCCGTATCGTAGCTTCACTGCAACTTTCGATAAATATTTTAATGATAATTGTTCTGATGAACTTTCTGTGATTCTAGCTAGACTTAATGAATTTAATCGCAGTACTAGTGTTATATATCGACTGACAACAAACACGCATATATATAAAAATATAAAGTATATTTTTATTAGACGACGATAACCCGTGTGGCACAAGGACAGAAAATTGAGAGCGCGCTTCTAATGGGGGCTGACGGGGGGGTCGTATCTGTACCTCCTCTGGTCTGGCTGTCTCGTCTCTCTGCCTCTACTCGTCTGTCGTGAAATCCGTGCCCGAGGTCTTTTTATCTCCAAACCGGTACTTCCGATTTTTTGCCTCGCCTACGCACGCCCACGTAATTCTCAGAGACACCTGTTCTGTTTGCCTCTTGTAGCCATTTCCGCTACTGCCGGAAATAAGGTCAAACAACCATCCGTTCCTTTCAACGGCCGGAAAACGCCCCCGCTTCCTCACTTCCTCGGGTGGGCCTAGATTGTTAGATTACACTAGATTGGATGGTGCAGTGGACGTCGGCTTAGAACGAGAAATCAGGGAACAGAGTTCGAAATCCAGTTGAATTCCTTGCCTTCACTTACGCGCAAATACCCTTGGGAAAGGTATTAATCCGTTTTTCCTTCTAGCTACGGGTCAAATAACAGGACATATTGGGTTATATAGCCTTGGTTGGCAACCAGAAAGTAATGGCAACCTAATGCGGAAAAATGTTCTGCCCAGTCAGTCATGTCTCTTTCGAGACATGATCGCCTAAGCGTGTATCACGTATGGCACATAACTGACTGACTAGATTGGTAACTTGGTTTCATCATTTTAGACATGAAATGGCTAGATATAACCGTAACTTCTATGCAAACAGTTTCTTCGATCGCACTTCTTGTTTATGAAAATTTCTTCCGGTTTCTTGGTTCCTAGTCAACTTTGATCTTCAAAAATGTCGATCATTATCTTCTGTCTTCTTAATACTTTGGCTTACGGCCATATCACGTTGAATACACCGGTTCTCGCTCGATCACCGAAGTTAAGCAATGTTGAGCCTGGTCAGTACTTAGATGGGTGACCGCTTGAGAATACCAGCGTTTAGTGACGGATGTGCAGTGGATATCGGCTCGGAAAGAGAAATCGTCGGCTCGGAAAGAGAAATCGGTGAGCAAAGTTCGAATTCCAGTTGAATACCCTGCATTCACTTAAGCACTGGTAACCTTTGAAAAGGTATTAGTCCGTCCCTTCCCTCCAGTTATGGGTTAAATAACAGGGTAGGACTTGGAGACGCTGCCCTTAAAAATGAATCTTGATACTCGAAAAGAAAAAAGTATTACTAGACATAAAACCTATAAAGGAAGAAAAAGGTATTACCAGCAAAAAAAAAAAAAAAAAAATTAGTTGGTAATAAATGACCCACCGAGGTTGATATGCCATAAAACAAAAATTAACCAACTGACAACTTAATTCTTTTGTTTTTCATATTCTCTAACACATTTTATTTCATCCTAGTGGCTTTATGCTCTTGTTTGTGACAAAAATATTTTTTAAAAAGTTTCACGTACCTGATTCTAAGCAGAATTCCGATCTATGATGAAGTCAACCCGTCATTTTCTAGGAGTAATACGCCAAGAAATATATAAATGCCTTTATAAAGACACAGTGCCCTTGAACAGTAAATTGCTCGCGTTCTTCTGGAATAATCACGACAAGATTGTAGATGACCCTCGAACCAATTTCTTAAGCGCTGTCCCGTAATATTATTACTCATCTTAACTAGAGGTGGCAAATGTTAACTATCCACACCTTTTGCAATTGCCGGCCTTGTCAGTTTTCTTAGCTGAATAAAATCTTTAATTATGAGAAAGTCGATAAACTTCTTGTGCCTATTCAGTTTATCTATTCTCAACGGATAGAATCTGCCTGCTAGCGTCTTTGGCTCGGTCGTCCACGAAAGACAATCGGCCCGTTTCCAAGCTGGTCTTTATCATTATAAATGGACCATCCGCTTCGGCCAGCCCCATTGTTAACAGGCCTGCCATTGCAACGTTGGGGTTGATCTAATTGGAGCTAATATCGCATGCATTCAGCTCGGGGGTCCAATGAGGCAAAAATAAGAATGAGATCGGGGAGGATGTTGCTTGTTCGCTGCATTCTTCATTCCCACACTTTGTGAGTATTTCGGACTTTTCATGCGTGACTCTGCGAATAGAATCACTTCCAAACTACATTTTCTTTCGTTCATGCTACACACGATTGCTTGTTTAATATCAGGGCACCAATGTCGATTAGTCGTTCAGCTGAACTTGTTAATTTTATTCACACTTCTTTTATTAGTTTTCTTTTTTTATTTTCAGCCTTTTTTGTTCTATTAAGCCTGATATTTTGTTCTTTTCAGCTTTAATTTTTTGTGTTTTTCAGCCTTATTTTTTTGTTCTTTTCAACCTTCATTTTTTGTGCTTTTCAGCCTTATTTTTTTGTTCTTTGCAGCTATTTTTGTTCTTTTCAGTCTTATTTCTTGTTCTTTTCAGCCTTAATTTTTTGTTTTTTTTCAGCTTTAAATTTTGTTCTTTTCAGCCTTAATTTTTTTGTTCTTTCCAGCTTTTTCTTTTTCCTCTTTTCAGCCTTTTTTCTTCTTTCTTTTTGGTTGTATGCAGAGCATAAACAACGAAAAACACTTTTAGAATCAGAAAGAGACAGCTGAAAACTCTTGGAAATATATAGGAAGGAGGGCTTAGAAAATATAACACACGCATGACTATCTAACGATCTCGTGCAAATAAGCGTCAAAAGATACGAAGTATAAGAAACTGATACGGTAAATAGAAGAAGATTCATTTTTCGTTCTTTATCTGCTTCTTCCTTTTGTTTCGTTTTTCATTTTTCCTTCGTTTCCCTAATTCATTTTTTCTATTCTTTCATTACACATTTTTCTTTTCTTACCTATTTTTCTTTAGTTTATTTCTTTTCCTTTTTCTTTTTTCCTTAATTCCTTTTTTCTTTCGTTTCCTTCTTTCCTTCATTTTTTCGTTTCCTTCCTTTCATTTTTCTTTCGTTTCCTTCCTTACATCATTTTTCTTTCGTTTCCTTCCTTCCTCCATTATTCTTTCGTTTCCTTCCTTCATTTTTTTCTTTTGTTTCCTTCCTAACATCATTTTTCTTTTCTTACCTATTTTTCTTTAATTTATTTCTTTTCCTTTTTCTTTTTTCCTTCCTTCCTTTTTCTTTCGTTTCCTTCTTTCCTTCATTCTTTTCGTTTCCTTCCTTTCATTTTTCTTTCGTTTCCTTCCTTACATCATTTTTCTTTCGTTTCCTTCCTTCCTCCATTATTCTTTCGTTTCCTTCCTTCATTTTTTCTTTTGTTTTCTCCAGTTTATTTTTTCATTACTTTCCTTGATTCATTCTCTTTCTTGTATTCATTTTTCTTTTCTTCATTTTTCATTTCTTACCTTCATTGTTTTCTTTAATTTTCTCATTTTCTTCGTTTTATTCCCTTATTTTACTTTTCGTTTCTTTCCTTCATTTTTCTTTTTCCTTCATTTTTTCATTCGTTTTCTTTCCTCATTTGTTTTCACTTCTTTCCTTCATATTTTTCTTTCGTTTCCGTCAGGTTCTGGGTATGACGGTAAACTGCATCCAGCAGCAAGGCCTCTGACTGGGAGGTTGTGAGAAGCACGGAACCACCTCTTAATGGCTGTTGTTCCCAGGTCCACCTTGACCCGAAGTGGTAGCAACTGTTAGAGTTCCAGCTATGGCCAAATAGTTGACCCCCATAGTCAAAACAATATGAAAGTTTAAAAATAGAAAGTTAATAGAAATATATATTTTTTTTTAAAGAAAAATATTGGCAACAATACACATTTTTAAAGAAAAAAATTGCCATAACATATTTTTAAGGAAAAAAATATTACCATCAATACATTTTTGAACACAAAACTAGAAGACATCTTCAGTTTTCTAAAATAATTTTTTTTTAATTTTCAACATCTGACTAAATCAACCTTCTCACTACAACCAAACATTAAAAATCCCTTTAAAACTCTACCTTTTTGGCATTAAATAACCCACAGCGGTTGATATATCGTTAAACAAAACTCATACTCAAACTTGTTTCCGTAATTCATTTTTTTTTTATTTACTTCTCTACTTTCAGTCTATCTAACCGTCATTTACCTTTGGGTCTAAATAAACGGCATTTATTTATATTATTCTATTTCGAATAAATTTTTCGACACCTCTGATAATATTATGACCAACCTGTTCATTAAATTCTTACTATTTCCTCCTTTAAATGATTTTTCGATTTTCACTTTTAAGACCATCCGTATCTATTGCTAATTGCGAAAAATTAATAATCGACTTCCGATTATTGACACCCCACCACTTGTATTTTTCCCTTTCTTTATTTTCTAAAATCATTTCACCCCAAGAAAAGTGCGAGAAAAGAAACTGTTGGAGTAGAAGTGAAAGTTGCGTTTAGCTATTTCAATGGCGAAAGAGTGGGACCTAGATGCAAATCTAGTCAGTCAGTCAGTTATTTGCCATACGTGATACACGCTTGGGCTATCATGTCGCTTTAGAGACATGACTGACTGGGCAGAAGATTATCCCGCAGTCGTTTGCCTTTACTTTCTGCAGTAGATTGATTGTCAGCCAAGACTATAGAACCCAAACTGTCCTTTTATTTAACCCATAACTGTAGGGAAGAGACAGATTAATACTTTCTCAAGGGTGTTTGTGCGTAAGTGAATGCAAGGAATTCAACTGGAATTCGAACTTGGCTCCCCGATTTTTCGTTCCAAGCGATATTCACTGCACCACTAGTAGCACGTATTAAATTCCTGTAGTTGGATAAAAAGCACGTCAAAGCAGTTGCTATGAAAATATTTGTAGAAAAGACAAGGGGAAGCCACATCACGTCGTTGAGAAAGTGACTGAAGTTTAGATGCCAAGTCAGGATCAATAAATTTTCTTACTTTCTCTTCATTTTTCTTTCTTTCTTTCTAATCGTCACCGAATTTCTGTTGTGTTTCTCGTTTTTCTCCAGTCGAGAGCCTATTTTCTTCGAACCTCGTAGACTGGCAATTTTTTTTTTTTTTTTTACGAATGCAAAAATTGTCCAAAGATTGTTGCCGTTTCTTTTGAGCGCAACCGCGTACTCACATAGTAAAAAATGGCTGTAAGCGAATGAAACCTGTAGCTGTCAGCGAGGACCATCCTTTTTCGAAAGGTGTGATTAAACGCTATATAATCACAAAGAACGTTACCAAATAACAAAAATCGTGTCACTTTCAACAGCAGTCACAACTAGAATGGAGATTTACCCTACTTCCCCACGGGAGTGTGTTTTGACACAAGGTCTGTTTTTAACGTGGGGAAGAACCTGAGAGCGTATGCTCAGGCCACTAGTCAAAGACTACCTAGTCCCCGCTTACGCGGTAACTGGGTACAAAGCTTGTCTTACCTGATCATTGCACTCCGGCAAGTAACGGTCAGCTAAGACTACACTTTGATCCTGCCCGACAGGCTGCGGAAAGGATATTTACCCTACTCCTCCACTGGAGCGAGATGTGACACAAGATCTTTTTTAGGTGGGGACCCGACCGCGTACAGACGGGCACAGGGATAAAAGTTTCCCAGTCAGTCCCATCAACCACCGGTTGAGCTGGCCCCGGTGACGAGCACCTGGTCCGCTCCTCTGCTGCAATGGGGCGGTGCGGCCGCGAGACTCTGTTCGCCGGGAACCGGGCATCTACCAGTGTAATTTTTCTCAGAAGCAACCCTATCCTCTTTTTCCTATATTTGGCCTGTCAGTATCAGGTTCTGCAAGCCCTCCTTTCTTAAGAAAAATCGTGTCACTTCAACAGCAGTCACAACTAGAATGGAGATTTACCCTACTTCCCCACGGGAGTGTGTTTTGACACAAGGTCTGTTTTTAACGTGGGGAACCTGAGAGCGTAAGCTCAGGCCACTAGTCAAAGACTACCCAGTCCCCGCTTACACGGTAACTGGGTACAAAGCTTGTCTTAGCTGATCATTGCACGCCGGCAAGTCCCAGGAACTTCAGTTGTCTTTTCCTGATGCTCACTATTAATTTCCTTTTCGTTGCCATTCTTTCCAACACCTCATCGTTGCTCACATGCTCGATCCATGATATCCACTGCATCCTTCTGTAGAATCACATTTCTGCTGCTTCAAGTTTTTCCATCACTTTCAATGATATTGTCCAACATTCGCTGCCGTATTGAAGAACTGACATCACATATCAATCTAGCACTCTCTTCTTTGTTTCTAGTGGAAGTTTGCTGTTGGTACAGTTTCTGGAACGCGTCATTCGCCATCCCAATTCGCCTTTGGATCTCGATGTCGCACTTTCTATTATTACCATCTTCTATTAGAACACTACCTAGGTATTTAAATTTTTGTACTTGCTTGATTCTAGTATCCCCCACCTGTATTTGGTATTTTGGGTTGCTCTTTTTGCTGATGACCATCCATTCAGTTTTCTTGCAGCTTATCTGTAGTCCTTTCTTCTCACTCTCTTCAGCTACCTTCTGTAGGAGGTCTTGTAGTTTCCTTTCCATGTCTGCAATCAGCACTGTATCATCTGCGTATCTTATGTTATTCAAATTGTGGCCTCCGATTACAAATCTTGGCATAGCATCTAAGGTCCTCAATATATTCTCGCTTTACAAGTTGAACAGATCCGGCGAAAAAACACATCCTTGTCTTACGCCTCTTTCTACCTTTGTAAATCTGCTTAACTCGTTACCTGTCCGTATGCAGGCAGTTTGCTGCCAGTAGAGATTCTTAATTACTCTGATGTCTTTCCCCAAAATGTCGAAGCTGCTGAGCATCTCCATCTATTTATTTGGTCGAATGCCTTCGCATAATCAATAAAACAGGTCCTTCTTCATTCATATTGCCCTTTCGGAGAGCATCCTAATCATAAATATGGCGTTCCTTGTTCCAGTGTCTTTGACGAACCCGCACTGTTCCTGTCCTTATCTATGGCCTGACTCTGCTTCTTGCTCTGTTTATCGGGATTCAAACGAGCGGTTTTGTAATGTGACAAATAAGCTGATATTTCGGTGTAGTTCACACTAGTTGGCACCTAGCTTCTTAGGCAGTACTATAAAAATTGACTTGCATAGGTCGTCTGGTATTATTCCACTATTACCGCACTAAATACATGTATACCGTCTCAAGTATAAATAAATAATATTTACTTATTCCAAAATAAAATGCGTAAGTGAATGCATCGAGTACAACTGGAATTCAGATACCCTTGAGAAAGGTATTAATCTGTCACTTCTCTCTCCATCGAAATCCGGTTTTGACTTTCTCTAAGCACATGGTCACTCCTTTTTCTATTTGGGAAAAACCAGCATTTCACACGTTATTGTCAATTGTAAAAGTGAAGAAGAAAGTTGATTTTAATTCTTAATTTCCTATCCCACAATACCAGTAACTCATCCAAACTTACTGAACCTGATGTTTTCAGACGGTCACCTATTTAGGTATTCAACAAGCTTGTCGTTGCTTAACGTCGATGATCGCACGAGAACCGGTGTTTCAACGTGTTATGGCCGTAAGTCTCTACCGGTCCATGCTTGCAAACCTTTACCTGATGTTGAAGTACCCTATCTATCTATCTATCTATCTATCTATCTATCTATCTATCTATCTATCTATCTCATTCAGTAATGAATTAGACCACTCTGGCTATTGGGCGTGTATAATGATAATATACACGCTAAAAAGTCTGCCTTTTTCTACCGATCGCCCGTAGCTCAGAGGTAAAATCGCCGACTGACGCCAATTTGGTCGGGTTTCAATCCTGGGTTAAAAGCAATTGGAGTCTAACCGTACTGATGAGCTGTAATACAGCGAAACAGATCTGTCTGCCGATGACTATATATCTATTTCAGCCTGTTTATATCTCACGATATATAGATAGATTATTTTAATTAGAATAAAATTCTACTCGACAGCACATTTCGAAGTGTACTGTTGATAGTTTTCTACAGATTTGCTTCTTTAACTTTTGGTTAATTAATTCATTAAGACAAAAAAAGCAGAATTCCTTGATTAATAGAATGTTTTAAAACTAAAACACAATTAAGTTTCATTAATTATGCCACCTGTATATTGACTGTTTAAATCGTTTGCCTGATGTTAAATTCCATTATTCTGACTAATCTACTTTAAGAAAATGATTCGTTAGTCTTGATATAAAATATTGAGATTATTCATACACTTTAACTCTGTGTGTTGGAGATGGCCTTCATTTTCATAACGAAAACATGTAATCTGCTTGCTGATTTTATTTTTAATAAAATAACGCCATTTTTTTTTTCAATTCAAAATGGAGTGATTTGATATTAAATTGATTGAATCAGACGTATATTCCAGTTTATGATCGAGGTGGAAGTCTTTGTCAATCGACTTCTTTTATTTTTTACAGCAGTGACAGGGACAAGCGGTGAATGATTGGTAAATGCATGCGATTACCAATTGAGAAGAGGCCAAATGGGTAATCGGAAAGAATTGGGATAGGTGGGGGCTGTTGTTTACATTGGCAGACGCTGCGCGATCGAAGACGAAACCGAATATCGACATGCAGGTCTCATGATGAAGGCAAGTCATGCGTGGATTTTGTTGAAAAACATTCGTGCAGCATTCAAATTTGAAAATTGTGTAAGAAAAGAATGGTTTATTGATTAAATGTTATTCACATCTATCTATTTAGCTATCAATCTATTTATCGATCTAAGTCTGTTCATATTCGTACAGATATTTATCTAGTAAACCGAGTTTGTTTATATCCAGTCTGTTCAGAGATAGATAAGTAAATAAACGAAGGGAATTAGACAGATTGATAAATAGGAAAAGATTGGGACAGATATTTTAATTTATTTGTTTAAACGTTATTTTTAATGGATGCATATATTAAATAGATGCTGTCATTTTATTTTTTATCATATACAGTATATTTATTTATATCTGACGAATTTACATCTGAATATTCGAGAAATATTGTTAGAAAAATATGCACCCTCCCGAAGGATTCGAACCTGAGTTCCCTACAAGAAACCGTTATTAGAGCTGACGTGCTTCGACCGCTCGGCCAATAAGGACCGTCAGATCCAACAATGCTCGAATATATATATATATATATATATATATATATATATATATATATATATATATATATATATATATATATATATATATATATATATATATATATATATATATATAAATTCTCTACTCTTTAAGCAGAGTAAAAGAATTAATATAAAATAAATTTCTCTGTGGTTTTATGAAATACTATTATCGAAGTAAGAATTATAAATTCCGAGAGTCCAATCCAACAAACAATCTTTATTAATCTTAAAATAACATTAATTATACAAATTCACTGCTTAAAAGGCCCTTTAAGCCTTTACGATAAACGTTGTAACAAATTTTTAAAAATGTTAACGAAAAAATAAATATTACAATTAGTTAAGAAGAAAGACTTACTGAAATGGTGTAAGTTACTTCCCCTTGACTGGTTAAAAAACAGTTGTTAAAAACTTTTCCGTTAATTACACTAAGACGGAAACAAATTACATTGTCTATTACTTATCAAAAAGACAGTATTATTAAAAGATCAATATTTAATTTTAAGCTATATTATATTAATGATTTTACACATAGAAAAAACTTTACCGATGTTTTTTTTCTAAAATAATATATACGTAAATTAAATACGCATAAATGTAAACAATGGGTTAAATACGCCCTATTATATTAAATATTTAAGTGACTTTTATATTATAGGCGGAAAGTCTAAAGAGCCATTTACATTCAAGTTATGAAAACAATAATTTTAACTTGAATAAATTACATATTAACACAGTTAATATACATAAATATTGATATAGAGGGCATTTGTAATATGTCTATAGCGATTTGCAATACAATTCAGCCTGTATTAAGTTGCGAAAATAAATATTTCACATCTTAAAAAATTACGATTTCATTCGGAATATCCGAAGAGTGATCGAAGAAAATCTGAAATACGTCCGTTAGCTTGTGACGCTCAGATTATTCTGATTTTATTTGGACAAACTGACTATTACGAAAAATTTAGCAGACGCTAATTTTTTCCGCATTGAGACAGATTTTGAAATTAATACATATGTCCACGGAAGCGTTCAATTCCAACGACATATTCAAATTTGTACTTAAGACCAAAAAAACACTCATATTCCAAATAAGGAACTTTTGGAATAAATCCTAAAACCGTCAGGATTAAGCTTTTATATAATTTAAATACAAAAATTTTGCTTTAATAATAGCAAGAAAAATTTATAATTGAAAAAATTCAACCGTGAAAATATTTTTCAATAAAATATTAAAAAATAATTACCATTCAGTTAAAATACAGAAAAATAATTTTTACAAATAGTGCTTTTGAACACCCAATTATCTGCTGTTTCTTACCCTAACGTAAACAAAGACAGTTTTTAGAAAATGGATTAAATCCGGGATATATATATATATAGTCATCAGCAGACAGATCTGTTTCGCTGTATCACAGCTCATCAGTATGGTTAGACACCGATTGTTTTTTAACCCAGGATTGAAACCCGACCGAATTGGCTTCAGTCGGCGATTCTACCTATGAGCTATGGGCGCTCGGTGGAAGGAGGCAAACTTTTTAGCATGTATATTATCATTATACACGCCCAATAGCTGAGAGTGTTCTAATTCATTGCTGAATGAACGATGCTAGAGTAGCTACTGTTTTTCAAAATCTACCATTCCTCCAGAGTGCTCAATCTGGGTGTGAGAGCATAAATAGCCATTCGCAGACAGATCTGTTTCGCTGTATCACAGCTCATCAGTACGGTTAGACTCCGATTGCTTTTTAACCCAGGATTGAAACCCGGCCGAATTGGCGTCATATATATATATATATATATATATAATTATATAGTTATGTATCAGTTGTACATTGCGACACGGAAATATCTATGTTTCGAGATAGATTCTCATCATCAGGCAATGTTAATGTTAGTTCTGCAAATGATTTACATTTAAATGACAAAAACCTTTGGTTTACTGTGAATGTATGTGGGTGTTTTTTTGGGATAATCAGAATGGAGATTCATTTCGGGATTTTACCCCAAAGAATACATACTAACCAACTTTTTAGAAAAATATAATATAAACTTATATAATAATAATAATAATAATATATATATATATATATATATAGAGAGAGAGAGAGAGAGAGCGAGAGAGAGAGATAGAGAGAGAGAGAGAGATGTATATATATCGATATATAGATATATAACTTCCTAATAATATATATATGTATAAATATATGTTGATTGTTTAATTACTTAGTTTTTGGTCATAATAAAATTAGACCAGTGCACATTTGTATTAAAAAAGTGTTCAATACAATTATATTGTAGAACGTTTGAATATTTTCCACTTGTAAACGAGTTATTACGCGACATAGGTTTCTATCATGTGGCGTCTTCAGGCGATTTACAAGAACTGATTTTCAGTTATTGTAAATCACCCGAAGACACCACTCATGGTAGAAACCTAGGTCACGTAATAACTCTTATACAAATGGAATATATATATATATATATATATATATATATATATATATATATTAAATCATATCACCCCGAGCAAGGCGGTAACACCACTGATATGCAGGGGGCTACGTAAGAGTGAAAAGATTGGAAAAGAGAAAGCCGGAAACCATATCCTGAATAGGGAACAAGGGATGAACCTCTTCACCTGTTCAATAGACGTGTGTGGAGTGTGAACCAGGAAGAAAGAGATATAAATAGAGAGAGAAAGAGAAAGAGAGAAATAAATGGAGAGAGAAAGAAAGAAAGAAAAAGAAATTCCGGTCCATATTTAGAATAAATAATTGAAGTAGAGAATTTGATAATCAGAAAGAGAGA